>JASAUF010000180.1:1800000-2171528 GCA_030180095.1 Magnolia changhungtana
GAGCTTTGGATCGGCCTTATTTTTGTTTGCTAATGCCTTCAATTTAGCTGGCATAACAAACAAGCGGCGTGGATGAGTCACATACATTATGATGGCCCCACATTGATTTTACAAATTTTTCATTAAAAAAAGTAAGTACCTCCACAGTGGGAAAGATGTGGTAATTACATACATAAAGAATTATTACCCATTTACATGGTAATTCCAGTTGAGCTAAAAAATCAAAGAGGCCCTAAGGTGGACTAAACTGTGAAAGTAACCTTAACAAAAGCAGATCAGTTGAACAATTCTAGCCTCTAATTCCTGAACACGCTTGTTGGCCCAAGTAGGACCATCAAATTTTATTTTATTTTTTCATTTCTGACCATCGAATAATTGTTGTCTAATCTGATATTCAGACAATAAAATAAGTATAAATCTATTTTTCGTTTTTGATACATCTAATCTGACTAATAATTTGGATGGTTTATTTTGACTTAATTTTACGCCACATGCGTAATTTAAAGCAATTTCTAACTGCATGTGCATCATCCACGAATCTCTGCCAGAGTATCAAAGTTTTTCTCAGAGAAAATATTTGATACTCCGGCAGAGTGTGATGGATGATATGCAGACACATATAAATTACTTATAAACTAAACACTTGGCACATGATTAAGTTAAATAAACCGTCAAAATTATGGGTTTCAGTTAGATGTGTTGCTAAAAAAATTAAGAATGTTTTGCTTATTTGACTCTCTGATTAATAGAATGATATTGGACGGTTAAAAATAAAAACATCCATTGACCTTAATTTATCAAACAAGTATCTACACATCAGTGGTTAGGATTTTGTAATCAATACGCACGTTTGGATTTAACTTAGACACACTCATTTACACAATTAACCGTTTTGATCTAAGTTAAGATCTTCCACGTGTACCATTTCTAAGTGCCTGCGTATCAAGCGTCATACGCAGCCAGAGTAGGAAATAATTCCCCCTTCTATCTATCCTCTTCCCTTCCTCACCCACGCCCCCTCCCTCTCACTCCCTCTCTCTCTCTCTCTCATGACGATCGCGGCTCTCTCTCTCTCTCTCATGACGATGGCGGCTCTCTCGTCTTTTGCAGCCATTCATCAACCTGGCCCACTACATTCAAGAAATCAGACGGCCACCTCCCTCTCAACGAGATCAAGCCCCACCACCACCACCGTCATCACCTCCAAAAGGTAGAATTTCTCTTCCTTGATTTCTCTTCCTCGTGGATTCCTGATTCGATGTGGACCCTCATTTAGGGATTTGGGAATTTTAGGGCTTTCTGCAATTAAGAATACCTGATTAGGGATATGCATTGTCGAATCCCTAATTAGAGATTTGCATAACAAATCCCTAATTAGGGATGTGTATTGTCGAATCCCTAGTTGGGGATTTGCATTGTCTGAGTTTAGCTCTGCTTGTAAGTGGTGTATTTTGGATTTTGTGCCAATTTCTTGAAATCTATCAATGTTGTTCGTCCTCTTTGTGTTTTAGGCCTGTCTGATGCAGTATTTCAAATCTTTTTTTGTAGTATATAAGAAGGATTTCATGTATATGATTATGAAAGGATAGTAGCCCCGTTGTAATTGTAATGCATATTCATTTTAAATGTGAGGAATAGACTATCTATTTCAATCTGACGACTGATGTGAGCAGATACATACAAGTATCTGTTTGGGTAAAAGGGATCTTGAAAAATTGGGATTTTGGTAGGTTGAGTGCCAACTATGCCCAATGTGCTTTCTTATGCTCAATCACAGTACTGGAAATTTTAATCCAAACGGCATTTTAGCTCATGTCATACAATGAGCCCGTGAAACTAATAGACAAAGCGGATGTGGCAAGGACATTTCGGTATGCCCCATTAAAATTCAACTTTCCTAATCTCAAGTTCACCAGGTGAAATAGGGGTAAAATAATAGAAACAATGTTAACATTATATAAAATTACTTTTTAAGTTGTTAATGACTGATCTCATTAACTATTCATCAATCAAAGTCAAAGTAGTCGCTTATTCGATAGTATATCTAAAGGATGATGGTTTATTCGATAGCTTAATCTTGTATATTTACTAAATCATATATAACCTTATGAATCTACCAGTTTTCTCAAATTGGTTTGTTGTTTTCTCAAGTTTTAATTGCATCATCATGGCCAGATTGAGGTTTTTTTTTTTGTAGTCATTTTGGTCGAGTGCAAGTTTTTTTTTCTGAGTATTTAAACTATGATATGCTGGCAATATCTCCAACTTCGGCTCATATAAGTAATATTTGATGTTTTATAGTAAGTTATCTTATTTAAATTGTTAATGTGTAGGTTTAGGTTTAGTCTTATATTGTAAAATTATCTTTAAAAATATATGGACGGCATGGATGAAACACATACATCATGGTGGGGGCCACAGAGCACCGACCACCAGCCATTGGCGGGTGTCAGGGGAGTAGTCAATCCGTTCCTAAGTGTAATGAGTAATGTGGGGCCCACCATGATTTATTCATTTTATCAACCTCATCCATCCATTCTAACATATAATTTTATTACATAAGCTCAAAAATGAAGCTTATAAAAAATCTTAAGTGGACAACATCATAGGGAATTTCCATCTCAGCTGCTTATAATGGTGCAGTTCACATGACGTTGAATCAGCCTGATTTTTAACCCTAAATACATATGAGTGCAGCTGATGGACGAGGTGGATCTCATTCATATGAAGTTGTTTTGTCTAAGTCAGCCAAGTCATTTCCTTCTTGCCTAAAGGAAGTCACATTTTAGAACCCCTTAAATGCAATTTTGATCCAAATAGTAGGCGGTGATGTGCGGTTGGATGCACCTTACAAACCCATCTCATCTTTCACTCCATGGACCTTGAGACACTGACGATAATTTGGATGCTATTAAAATTCTCAAGGGGGCATGCTCGATTCTCTAGATTTATGAGTCATCACGCCAAGGTCTTTGAACCCAACCTTTGCTTGGCATCTACCCTCTTTTAAAGGATGACCCACATCTTCACTATCGCCCCTTGCTATGGATTTGATGGGATTTCAAATCCCCTGTTATATTTGACACCATTAAAGTAATTTGGGGTTTCAAATCCCCTCAAAGAAGGGGTTTGAAATCCAATGTGAAAATTTGGATTACAGATAAGATTCTTCCAAGAGTTGCATGTGTAACATGTGTGTCACTAGATTGTTAATCTATTGGGCACATTGTATACTTATGATATCTCAAAATAATTAGATTATCAATTGCATCGCTATAATTACTTTAATACGTTAATGCATCATCCTAATAATGTAAATCTATAGTTAAAAATTGTTGGTTAGTCACTCGGATGTGATCTTGTGCTTGTGGCCAATCCAATACTTGAAATTTCATCATTTTCAAGCTAAGTATATATTTCAACGGGCTTATTACAACCATTCTATCAAACATTATATACATACACTTTAAAAAAAAATCTCGAACACAGTAGAGATCGAGATACCTGATGGGTTATCGCGTTCTTCATGGCTAGAGAGAGCCGAAAGCGTTTGTGTGTGTGAGAGAGAGAGAGAGATAGGGAGAGAGAATTTTTTTTTAAAAAAGGAAATGATTTTTTTTTTTAAGGAAGAAGCCAACACAACTTACACACTTACAAAGCATCCCACGAGATGGGCGACAAAGGGCACTCAACGGAACCCTTTAAATTAGAGACCCACTCCAATGCTTTCAATTTAACCCTCTTGAAGACTTATGTAGTTAGCTCATTTTTATTATGAAAATACCAACTGTTCCTCTTTCCTCGTAGGACCCTGAAGCTAGAGAAAAGGGCAAGTCTCCAAAGCCTGTTGATCTATTTTGCTAGCTTATATTAAGTTATGGGTCCATAAATGAATTAAATAGTTTGTTTAGTACTATTTGGGTTTTCAGTTTGTACTAGTGGGGCTCAAACATTCAACAATGGGCCTCATAGTAGTTTACCCATGCACTAAGAATTCCCCAGATCCTTGCTTTTTGTTGCACTCAATCCATTGCTACATTTTCTTTCTTAACCGTCATGGCCATGGGCTGAAGGGTTGGGATTTGAGGCCCCACGTGTACAATTCAAAACTGACAGCCTATAGGGTACTCTCCAAACTTTCGCCCCGAGCAAAATGCACGATATCCCCCGCTCTTTCTATTTCTCTCTCTCCGACAGCATAACATAGTTAGCGTGTGCAATGTACTTGTTTGACCTACACACTTGTTATTTATGCTGAAATCTTCTTCTTCCTCTTCTTCTTCCTTTCCTTTCCTTTTTTTTATTTTAAAGAGAAAGATATATTTCAGGTGTTTTATTTTTTCTTTTTAATCTGTGTATCTTACTGGTGTTACCCTTCCCTTTCTATAGCTTGGGGGCTTGGGAATATTTATTCGTCAAACGAATGTTGTATGGATGTTGTTCGTTGCATGCATTGGAGCTATTAATTACATATCAGTCTTAGATAGAAAAGATGATGTGCAATCAGATGGTCATGTGACATCGATCGGGAAAAATGATGGATTATTTGAAGCAAAGAGTGGGCTTCGGTATACAGACACTCTACTAATTTAAAAAATTGTTGTGCTTCGGTATTAAGCCCTTGTGTAGGTCTTCATGACTTTTCCTTATCATTTTTGGTCTTAAGTTCTAAAATGAGCTCACAAAATGGATGGACGGAGTAGATTTATCAAAAACATAATGGGTGATAGAACATGACCATTTTCATAGATATGATACCTTTATTACTTAATGATCTTATGAATTCCTAATTAATTTGGTAGAGGTAATCAGTTAAGGTATTTTCAATCTTTTCTACATCAATTCTGAGTTCCATTTCATGGTAACATCTGTTTGTGGTTTTGCTTGATTTTAGAGAACAATTTTGGTCAAATATCAAAGAGAAGTAAGGTAAAATACATCTGAATTGTATGTGGCTGATGTTCTTGTATCCTGTCTTGCAGGAGAAGTTGAGAGTTGCTGTTTTGGTTTTAAAAGCTGCCCTTAACTCTATTCATGGTATGGTTCTTGTGCCTTCAACCATACTTAAGTGTGCTAATAATAAAAGTTTTATTAATGAAAATTTTGTTTTCATAGTTCTACAACTTCTCAAATTGACCTGAAATTGGCCAAGCCAACTTGACTCGGTTGAATTTTGAGTCAAATCACTTTGCCGACTCTAACACATTCATTTTACTATATCCCTGGATTTGATTGCGTGCTACATTTTTAAAGGATTAATTGTCCTATATTTTAGCTTATTTGTTTAAAAACAAAACAAAGTTATTTACTATAAATAACTACATATAATTAATAAAATTATAGGTACAAAAAATAAGACGTGTATTAAAATATAATAAACTAACATTATAACAAAAATATTAGCATGTATCCATCTGACCAACCCAACCAAGCCTGCTTGGGTTACGCTTGGGTTGTGAATTCCCAACTTAAAATTGGGTTGGGTTGGGTTGGGTTAGGGTGGAGGTACATGAACCATGGGTTGGGCTAGGGTTGAGCACCAACCTGACCCAACCCGCCCTACCTTCATCCATGTGACCTTATCAAAAAGTTGGATGGTAAATAAACATTATGGTGGGCCATCAGAAATTTGCAACAGTGAGTATTCAATGTCCACCATTTCTTGTGCTGTGGTACATTTGAGATTTGGATCTACTTCATTTTTTTTAAAAAAATCATGTACTAAAATGAGACGTAAAAACGGACGGCATGGATGTACAATACGTACATCAAGATGGGCTCGACGGCTAAGGGAACACTCCCTACAGTTGTTACATGAGTAACACCTGATACACTTCCAGTCATGGCACAGACACCCACTCTTATTTTTTGAAGGGTCCCACCGTGATATGTTTCTGATCATTAGATGTGTAATTTCCATGTTGGGCCTCGAGCAAAAAGAAAGCTAATAGGCCACTTATAAGTGTACTTTCAACCATCCTTCCATTCCATGGCCATTAATTGGATGGCTACGATTCCAAAGATATGCTCTAACGTCTCACAATATGGGATGGTCTGGATAGCCCTTCATGACGTATAAGCGGGTTAACTCAAAACTCAATGGGGTCAACTCAGCTAGATTTAGATCCGAGTTTCATGAAATTCAGTGACTGGCATAACTCAAATCGACTCATGACAAGACTTGTGAGTTGGTTTGAAAACCCGCCAACTCAATCGAGTCACTCATGACCAGGGATATATTTTTATTGAAAAACAGAGTTAAGGAATACATTTGGAATCAGAATCGATTTTGTTTCATCATTTTCAATACTTATCTCATCTTAAATATCACTTAATTAATTTATTAAATATTGAGTCCAAGTCAATAAAGATTTAGTTGAGTCTACCCAACCCAAATTTGAGTATCGAGTCGAGTGGAGTTTTGAGTATTTAAACTATGCAATTGAGAAGGATAATCAATGTCTATTCACTTGACCAACCCGAAAAGAGAGGGCCTCATTATAGGGCCAAAGATCCGCCCACAAAGTGGGAAGCTCGATCTCTCACATGAGTGGTAATACTGGCAGGTGAGCTTGCATGTGGATGGGAAAGCCTCCACAGGCATGTGGGCTTATAAAAACTCATGTATATTCTAATATGGAAAAAACTCCATCAACTTAACACTTTAAATCTAAATTAGGCATAGAAAAGATGTCGAATGGTCGTTTTTGGGAAGCCTACAGGCATGCATCAGGGTAGGGCAAAAGTTTTCGTATTGGTTAGAGTGGAGTATATGGTCACCACTGCTACTGATATGAGTATCAGCCATAACAACCTATACGGGGCAATAACAACCGTTACAACGCTACAACAGTTTAAAAACAATTACTTGAAAAATTCTTTAAAAAATATTTAGAAAATCCAAAATAATATAAATATTTCAAATGTGTATTTTTTTATAAACATGTTTATAGTAGCGTGATGGTCCACTCTTTGGTGAGAGCGTTGTAATTGGCTGTCCAATGACTTTATAAACATGGTTGTGTTTCTAATACTTACACATTACAATCAAGCATTAGAACTAGAATAAATACTAATTTTGCTCTATCCCTGGATTGCTATATCCAGTTTGTTTGGCATGCCCAGCCAATTCCGGGATTAAACCTTCCCATCCCTTCCAATCCCTCGAACCAAACACGTCCCGGCAAATTTGAACGGATTAGGGTGGATTTGACTATGCATGTAGGATATTGTCTATACATCTATTTATGCATGGAATTGTGCATGTACTAGGCATTGGGATGTAGAATAATTGGGTATTGTTGCACCAGTAAAAAGTGTGAAGCAGTTACTAATAACAGTCACATGGGAGTATGGGAAGAAGAGATTGAACCAGAAATGCATTAGTCTCACACCTGCGATATGGATGCTAGTCATTAGCATCTATCAAGCCTGACCATACAAAAGTTGGGCGGTCAATGGGCCGGACCTGGGCCAAGCAAACTCAAAGTCATGAACAGGGTCGACCGACAAGCTCAGCCTGACCAGTTAAAATCCAGTTGAAACCAACCATGAGTGTGTCCCATTGATAGCCCTACCACTAAGAAGAGATTTTACAAGCACCAAGCACCCCCATCCATGCACCATGGAGTAAAAGAGGAAATTTTCCTCCTTAAGCATGATATTCCAGATAATTTTGCCTTTTTTTTGTAATTTCTGAAGATGATGATTCGGTAGGTCCTGTTCAAATCCGATGTTGTTTGGCCTGTAAAAGTAATTTTAGGGACGTGTAGTGAGATGTTAAACTGATTTTACTCCATTGGGTTTTTTCCATATCTTACTTTGTTGTTGCATATAATTAAGCCATTTTGTTTATGCAAGCCTCTTTATCTTGATTGTACTCCTATTAGTATTCATTATAGTCATTGAACTAGCTATGTTAGTTAGTTTCATGGTCACACAATGCATTCATCTCTTAAACCCGGATATCCTTACAGTTGGAGAAAAGTGCCACACTCTTCCGCCCAAAACTAATAGTTGCTGGTGCTACTGCTTATGCTCGACTCTATGATTATGCACGTATTCGCAAGGTAAATTTCAATTTAGGCAACATCACAAATCATTGTTTCAATGCTGTTCGCCTTCTTAGAAATCCCGATGAGTATATTTCATGGATTCTACAGGTCTGTGACAAGCGTAAAGCTATCCTGTGGCCGATATGACACATATTAGTGGGTGGGTCAGTATTGCGGTGGTGTTATTCCATCACCTTTTGAGTATGCAGATGTAGTGACCACAACCACGCACAAGTCACTTCGTGGACCACATGGGGCCATGATCTTTTTCAGGAAGGGGGTAAAAGAGATCAACAAAAAAGGGGAAGAGGTGTGGCAACAGAGAAATTTACTCAATTTTGCTACTTAGTGTTTCTTTTTTCACTCCAATTTTTGTTATATGCACTGATCATTTTTCATCGTTAGTTATTTCAATTGTGAAATTCTAGTTTGAAGTTTGAAATATGCATCACAAAAGTAACACTCTTATCATTCGGGGTTCTGAAGGTCTTGTATGACTATGAAGACAAAATTAATGCAGCTGTCTTTCCGGGGCTTCAAGGGGGTCCGCACAATCACACAATTGTCTGGCTTGGCGAGTTACTCTCAAACAGGTTCAATAAACCCAAAGGACATTCTTGTGAATTGCTGATCCAATATATTTGAAGAAAAATCTACATCTGTTTCTAATTTCTACGCGCATTGCATTTTTATTCTAAGATTCTCTTATTAGTTCTGTGTTTTGGTTATAATATGACTGCAGGCCACCATTCCAGAGTACAAAGCTTATCAAGAACAAGTTCTCAGCAATTGTGCGAAATTTGCCCAGGTATAACTATAGTTCAAAAAACCCAGAATCTCAACTCGATATTCAGCCAGGCAGGGTCCGCACAATCAAACAATTGCTGGCTTGGCAGTTGCTCTCAAACAGGTTCAATAAACCCAAAGGACATTCTTGTGAATTGCTGATCCAATATATTTGAAGAAAAATCTACATCTGTTTCTAATTTCTACGCGCATTGCATTTTTATTCTAAGATTCTCTTATTAGTTCTGTGTTTTGGTTATAATATGACTGCAGGCCACCACTCCAGAGTACAAAGCCTATCAAGAACAAGTTCTCAGCAATTGTGCGAAATTTGCCCAGGTATAACTATAGTTCAAAAAACCCAGAATCTCAACTCGATATTCAGCCAGGCAGGGTTGAATTGAAGACTCAATCTAACTCGAGTCAATATTTAATTATTAGGAATGTTATTAAGAATTTCAAATGATTATAGTTATTAGATAACATAGAATGAACTACAAAGCAAAAATACTATGTTTACCTCGTGCCTCATTGTTTTAATAAAATCCCTGCTTTCATAAGACGAGTGACTTGGCTCAAGACAATGAGTGGCATCGAGTCAACTCAATGAGTCTCTCTGAGTGTAGGCCAAGTCACTCCTAGTTCTGAGTTTCCCAGGGACTCGGCTCAAAATCTTCCCAAGTCAAGTTGACTCAGCCAAGTTTTGAGTCAAATTAGCCATACATTTAATCAGACCCATAGAAGTAAAGCCATGAATTTAGATGTTTTATGGCATTTACATGTACTATAAAGAGCTATGCCAATCTCCCACAAGCATTGGTATCGCTATATATATATTAAAGAAAAAAAAGGAAAAAACAGAATCATAGCAATGACACAAATCACACAATCCCAGCTATTAATTCATCAGACCCAGACTACAAGAACCTTGAATTATAATGCTTTATATCATTCACATGCACGAAAAAAAGAAAGACATACATGTGCATTTCAATCACTGAAAAGAACCATAAGCATAGGAAAAACAAAAGAATTCAAATAAAATCAGCAATCATTTCATCAAACCCCAATTCCAAAATCTTGATTGGAGATGCATTTTAAAGTGTTACATATCTCCCATAAGCAATTAAATCACTAAAAAATAATAAATATATATGTCCTTTTGAACCTTCCCTAATTGCACAAGTGGCTGAACCATCTTGTATTGATTATTAGGCTTTGGGAGAGTGCTTTGTTATGTAAATTGCATTCGAAGTTTTTCCTGGTACCATCATGGAAAAACTGTCACACTTAAGTGTGCAGAACTTAGTTGTATTACATAAATAAAGTGACGGGGCCTTCTTTTGTTCTAAAAATTATATCATTTACAAGTATGAAATGAAAAATTCAGTTGGACTCCTTTCACAAGGCTGTGGGTGGGTCATTGAGAAGAAATTTCTACATGCAGGTTTTTTGTATCTTGTTTCTCTCTGTAATCCCACTGCCTACTTGACACCCAAGATATGCGTTCTATTGTATTTCTTCTAAATTAACAGTGAGTCAGAAATTATGATGTTCTCTACATGTTTTTCAGCTTTGGAAGTGATATTCCAAGATCAATGCAATAGATGAATATCTTTAAAACATTTGCAAAGGCTTCAACAAAACAAAACACAGGGAGGACTCGTAGCTACAAATTCTCCAAGATGGAAGAGGATACTTCTTCGAATCGTCTCTGAGTGAAAAGGGCGTCAAGGTGAGTTGTGTCATTTTCTTTTCTTTTACATTGTTAGGCATTGACATTTATTCACATAGGTCTTTTCTTTTACATTGCTACGCTTTTATTGCAGGTTAGTGCATACTCATCCTTTGCAAGGATGGTGGGAGTTGGAATTGGTTTGGAGCAACAAAGAAGGAGAATGGACCCCATGACTAATGAATCGTAGTTCACAAACTACACTTGAGATTTCATTGGCACAGTTGATTACATATTTTTCACAGGTAAATTTCCTTGTTGCAAGATGACTTTGCCTGAGCTTTCTTTCCCACCATCCTTGCAAAGGATGAGTATACACAGCTATGCTTATCATGCTAGACCACATTTTCTGCAAAAATGTCACACATGTAGAACACCCTAGCTGAGAAAACAGTGGCTTACCTCTATTAAATCAGGTTGAGCCACTGATCGGGTGGGAATCAAAATTAATGGAGCAGACCCGGATGTGCGTCGGAGCTATCCGGAAGAGCGGGGGTCCCTGGAAGGTGGGAACCGCTGTTATAACCATGATGAAGCTGTCCATTTCCTATGGACAGCATTGGAAGGGCCTGGCCATTTGGACAGGCCGTATTTATGTATTTGCTCGAAATTAATGGAGCAGACCCGGATGTGCGTCGGAGCTATTCGGAAGAGCGGGGGTCCCTGGAAGGTGGGAACCGCTGTTATGACCATGATGAAGCTGTCCATTTCCTATGGACAGCATTGGAAGGGCCTGGCCATTTGGACAGGCCGTATTTATGTCTGTATTTGCAGGTACCACACCCTTAACCTAAACCTATAACCCAACCTAAACCTATACCTATAACCTAATCATATTCTCAAATCCCTAAACCTAAACCTAATCTGGAAAACCCAAACCTAAACCCGATCCCGAACTCGAACCCAGTTTCCTAAACCTAAACCTTAACCTATTCTCAATTCCCAAAGCTATAACCTATAACCTATAACCTAAACCTAAACCTAACCTAAACCTATAACCTTAACCTAAACCCAAAACCTAAACCTTAACCTAAACCAAAGCCTATAACCTTAACCTAAACCAAAAACACCGTAACCTAAACTCGAACCTAAACCTAAAACCGAACCTAAACCTATAACTTATAACCTAAACCTATAAACTAAAACCTAAACCTAAACCTATAACCTAAACCAAAACCTATAACCTCAACCTAAACAAAAACCTAAACCTTAACCTATAACCTATAACCTAAACTTATAACCTTAACCTAAACCTAAAACCAAAACCTAAACCTATAACCTAAACCTAAACATTAACATATTCTCAAATCCCTAAACCTAAACCTACACCTAATCCCAATCTCAACTCCCTAACCTAAACCTCAATGTAAACATGAAAACCCAAGCCTAAACCAGATTCCGAACCCGAACCCGATTCCCTAAACCTAAACCTTAACCAATTCTCAATTCCCTAAACCAATAGCTTATAACCTAAACCTAAACCTTAACCTTAACCTAAACCTAAACCTTAACCTAAACCTATAACCTTAACCTAAACCAAAACCTATTACCTATAACCTAAACTTATAACCTATAACCTAACGGTAACCTAAACCTAAAACCTAAACCTTAACCTATAACCTAAAACCTAAACCTAAACCTAAACCTAAAACCTAAATGTATTCTCAAATCCCTAAACCTAAACCTACACCTAATCCTAATCTCAACTCCCTAACCTAAACCTAAACCTAAACTTGAAAACCCAAGCCTAAACCCGATCCGAACCCGAACCCGATTCCCTAAACCTAAACCTAAACCAATTCTCAATTCCCTAAACCTATACCTTATAACCTAAACCTGAACCTGGACCTAAAACTAAACCCGATTCCCTAAACCTAAACCCAATCCAATTCTCAATTCCTTAAACTTATACCTTATAACCTAAATCTAAACCTAAACTTGAACCTAAAACTAAACCTAAACCTTAACCTAAACCTATAACCTTAACCTAAACCAAAACCTATGACCTAAAACCTAAACCTAAACCTTATAACCTATTACCTACCATTCACCTAAACCTAAATCCTAAACCTTAACCTATAACCTAAGATCTAAACCTAAACCTAAAACCTAAATGTATTCTCAAATCCCTAAACCTAAACCTACACCTAATCGTAATCTCAACTCCCTAACCTAAACCTAAACCTAAACTTGAAAACCCAAGCCTAAACCCGATCCCAAACCCAAACCCGATTCACTAAACCTAAACCTAAACCAATTCTCAATTCCCTAAACCTATACCTTATAACCTAAACCTAAACTGAACCTAAAACTAAACCCGATTCCCTAAACCTAAAAATGAAAACCTAAGCCTAAACCCGATCCCGATCCCGAACCCGAACCCGATTTCTTAAACCTAAACCTTAACCTATTCTCAAATCCCTAAACCTAAACCTACACCAAATCCTAATCTCAACTCTCTAACCTAAACCTAAACTCGAACTTGAAAACCCAAACCTAAACCCGAACCCGAACCCAACCCGAACCCGGTTTCTAAACGTAAACCTTAACCTATTCTCAATTCCCAAAGCTATAACCTATAACTTGAACCTAAACCGAACCTAAACCTATAACCTTAACCTATAACCTAAACATATAACCAAAAAAACCAAAACTTATAAGCTAAAACCTAAACTAAGCCTAAAACCTAAATGTATTCTCAAATCCCTAAATCTAAACCTAATCCCAATCCCAATCTCACGTCCCCAACCTAAACCTAAACCTAAACTTCAAAACCCGATCCGAACCCAAACCCGATTTCTAAACATAAACCTTAACCTATTCTCAAATCCCTAAACCTACACCTACACCAAATCCCAATCTCAACTCCCTAACCTAAACCTAAACCTAAACATGAAAACCCATACCTAAACCCGATCTCGAACTAAAACCCAATTTTCTAAACCTAAACCTTAACCTATTCTCAATTCCCAAAGCTATAACCTATAACCTATAACTTAAAGCTAAACCCAACCTAAACCTATAAGCTTAACATAAACCCAAAACCTAAACCTCAACCTAAACCAAAACCTATAACCTTAACCTAAACCAAAACTCCGTAACCTAAACCTTAACCTAAACTTATAACCTTAACCTAAACCTAAAACCAAAACCTAAACCTCTAACCTAAACCTATAAACTAAAACCTAAACCTAAACCTAAACCAAAACCTATAACCTTAACCGAAACAAAAACCTATAACCTAAACCTTAACCTATAACCTATAACCTAAACTTATAACCTTAACCTAAACCTAAAACCAAAACCTAAACCTATAACCTAAACCTATAAGTGAAACCTAAACCTAAACCTAAAACCTAAATGTATTCTCAAATCCCTAAACCTAAACCTAATCCCAATCCCAATCTCAACTCCCAACCTAAACCTAAACTTTAAAACCCGATCCAGAACTCGAACCCGATTTCTAAACCTAAACCTTAACCTATTCTCAAATCCCTAAACCTAAACCTACACCAAATCCCAATCTCAACTCTCTAACCTAAACCTAAACCTAAACATGAAAACCCAAGCCTAAACCCGATCCAGAACCCGAACTTGATTTCTAAACCTAAACCTTAACCTATTCTCAAATCCAAAGCTATAACCTATAACCTAAATTTAAACCTAACCTAAGCCTATAACCTTAACCTATAACCTTAACATAAACTCAAAACCTAAACCTTAACCTAAACCAAAACCTATAACCTTAACCTAAACCAAAACCTCAGTAACCTAAACCTTAACCTAAACTTGTACCCTTAACCTAAACTAAAACTAAAACCTAAACCTATAACCTAAACCTATAAACTAAAACCTAAACCTAAACAAAAACCTATAACCTTAACCTAAACAAAACCTATAACCTAAACCTTATAACCTTAACCTAAACCAAAAACCAAAACTTAAACCTATAACCTAAACCTATAAGCTAAAACCTAAACCTATACCTATACCTAAACCTTAACCTATTCTCAAATCCCTAAACCTAAACCTACACTCGATCCCAATATCAACTCCCTAACCTAAACCTAAACCTAAACTTGAAAACCCAAGCCTAAACCCGATCCCGAACCCGAATCCGATTTCCTAAACCTATACCTAAACCTTAACCTATTCTCAAATCTCTAAACTTATACCTACACCAAATCCCAATCTCAATTCCCTAACCTAAACATGAAAACCCAAGCCTAAACCCGATCCCGAACCCGAACCCGATTTCCTAAACCTTAACCTATTCTCATATCCCTAAACCTAAACCTACACCAAATCCCAATCTCAACTCCCTAAAATAAACCTAAACCTAAATATGAAAAGCCAAGCCTAAACCCGATCCCGAACCCGAACCCGAACCCGATTTCCTAAACCTAAACCTTAACCTATTTTCAATTCCCAAAGCTATAACCTATAACCTATAACCTAAACCTAAACCTAACCTAAACCTATAACCTTAACCTATAATCTTAACATAAACCCAAAACCTAAACCTTAACCTAAACCAAAGCCTATAACCTTAACCTAAACCAAAACCTCAGTAACCTAAACCTATGACCTACCTAACCTAAACCTATAAACTAAAACCGCTACCTAAACTTAAACCTAAACCAAAACCTATAACCTCAACCTAAACAAAAACCTATAACCTATACCTTAACCTCTAACCTAAACCTAGAACCAAAACCTAAACCTATAAGCTAAAACCTAAACCTAAACCTATACCTAAACATTAACCTATTCTCAAATCCCTAAACCTAAACCTACACCTAATCCCAATCAACTCCCTAACCTAAACCTAAACCTAAACCTAAACCTAAACATGAAAACCCAAGCCTAAACCAGATCCCGAACCCGAACCCGATTACCTAAACCTAAACCTTAACCAATTCTCAATTCCTTAAACCTATAGCTTATAACCTAACCGAAACCTTAACCTAAAACTAAACCTAAACCTATAACCTAAACCAAAACCTAAACTTATAACCTATAACCTAACAAGAACCTAAACCTAAAACCTAAACCTTAACCTATAACCTAATACCTAAACCTAAACCTAAAACATAAAACCTAAATGTATTCTCAAATCTCTAAACCTAAATCTACACCTACACCTAATCCTAATCTTAACTCCCTAACCTTAACCTAAGCTTAAACTTGAAAACCCAAACCTAAACCCGATCCCGAATCTAAACCCGTTTTCCTAAACCCTAAACCCTAAACCTATTCTCAAATCCCAAAACCTATACTTATAACCTAAACCTAAACCTAAAACTCGGAGGAGGAGCAAGAGGCGAGAGGGAGGAGTAGGAAAAAGCGGAGAGGGGAGGAGCGGTGGCGAGGCAGAGGAGGATGAAGGAGGAGTTGATGAGGCAGAGGGAGGAGCAGGAGAGGAGGATGGCGGAGATGTGGGTGGAGCATGAGCGACGGATGACGGAGATGTTTCAGACTTTCGCTGCACGCTTACCTACCGATGCTCCACCACCTCCGTCTTCATCTTTGTGATTTTTTGTTTATTTCTTTATGATGTTAAGTTTATATGTATTTATACATGAATGAATGTGATACAGATAAGATTGTTTGTGTTTGGATGAATATAGTTTATGTAGTTTGAGTTTAGATGGATGTGAATGTGAATATGATGAAATGTGTATATCAGGATGAATATGATGGAATATATTGTTAACAGGTGTATATCAGGAATTTTTACGGATTTTGATCTGGAATATTAGTTTAAAAAAAG
The DNA here is from genome assembly GCA_030180095.1 of Magnolia changhungtana. NCBI lineage: Eukaryota > Viridiplantae > Streptophyta > Magnoliopsida > Magnoliales > Magnoliaceae > Magnolia > Magnolia changhungtana. The sequence goes on from JASAUF010000180.1 coordinate 1,816,349, forward strand.
AAACTTTTGGCAACGAAAATTTTCGTTGCTAAAAGATATGTCAGTTTATTTTTAGCAGCGAAAATTTTCGCTGCTAAAAGTCTTGTATAGTATTTTTTAGCGACGAAAATTTTCGCCGCTAAAACTTTATTTAGTTTGGGTTTAGATGGATGTGAATGTGAATATGATGGAATATACTATTAATAGATGTAAATCAGGAATTTTGTACGGATTTTGAGGTGGAATATTTTTTTTAAAGGAAACTTTTGGCGACGAAAGTTTTCGTTGCTAAAAGATATGTCAGCTTATTTTTAGCACGAACATTTTCGTTGCTAAAAGTCTTGTATAGTATTTCTTAGCGACGAACATTTTCGCCGATAAAACTTTATGTAGTTTAGGTTTAGATGGATGTGAATGTGAATATGAATATGATGGAATATATTGTTAACCGATGTATATCAGGAATTTTGTACTGATTTTGAGCTGAAATGTTTGTTTTTTAAAAGAAACGTTTGGCGATGAAAAATTTCGTTGTTAAAAGATATGTCAGTTTATTTTTAGCAGCGAAAATTTTCGCGGCTAAAAGTCTTGTATAGTATTTTTTAGCGACGAACATTTTCGCCACTAAAACTTTATATAGTTTGGGTTTAGTTCGATGTGAATGTGAATATGATGGAATATATTGTTAATAGATGTATATCAGGAAATTTGTACGGATTTTGAGTTATAATATTTAAAAAAAAAAAAAACTTTTGGCAACGAAAATTTTCGTCGCTAAAAGATATGCTAGTTTAGTTTTAGCAGCGAAAATGTTCGCTGCTAAAAGTTTTGAATAGTGTCTTTTAGTGACAAACGTTTTCGCCGCTAAAAGTTTATGTAGTGAATATGACAAAATGTTGATATCAGGATGAATATGATGAAATTAATTGTTAACAGGTGTATATCAGAAATTTTATACGGATTTTGAACTGGAATATTTTTTTTTTAAAAAAAGAAACCTTCGGTGACAAAAAGTTTCGTCACTAAAAGATATGTTAGTTTATTTTTAGCAGCTTTCGCTGCTAGAAGTCTTGTAAGGTATAAGACTTTTAGCCGCGAAAATTTTCGCCGCTAAAAGTCTTGTACCTTACAAAACTTCTAGCAACGAATATTTTCGCTGCTGAAAGTTTAAAAAAATGTTCCGAGTTTTTAGTGACGAAAAGTTTCGTCGCTAAAGGTCTCATACAGTATTTTTAGCTATGAAAATTGTTTGGAGTATTTAGCGACGAAAATTTTCGTTGCTAAAAGTCTAATGTCCTATTTTTAGCTACGAAAATTTTCGTCGCGAAAAGTTTCGTCGCTAAAAGTGATCTTTTAGCGACGAAAATTTATTTCGTCGCTAAAAATGCCTTTTGGCGACGAAATATAGTTTCGTCGCTAAAAACCCTCTTTTTTGTAGTGACCTTAATTCTATGATGATCCACATCATCCAAATCCCTGGATGTTGGGACCCTTTGTGTCGTTAAACCCACACCGTCCAGAGTGTCCAGAGGATCTGGACGACGCTGGATTATATATAATATAATATATATTATATATTATATCTTATGGGCCCCACGGGGGACCCACCATTAATGCATGTATTCTACATCAGCACCGTCCATCTGATGGTGCCTTGTAGGGCATGTTGTATTGTGTGTGGGCCACGTGTGTGGAACCCACATGAAGTATATGTTATATCCCTACCATCCATTTATTGGACGTGGACCCCACCATGGTAGCGTGTGGGGCCCACCTTGTAATGATGTATTACATCTACACCGTCCAATCCATGGGATGATGGGTGTGGATCTGTTTGTGTGTCTATCCTAACCACCATCCAAATGGGACGGTGGGCCCTTCCATGATGTATGTGTTACATCTAAACCATCCATCCAATCGGTGAGCTCGTCTTATGGCTTGAAACTAAAAATGGGGCAGATCTATCGGGTGGACCACATTGCAGGAAACGGTGGAGAGTTGAACGTCTACCATTGAAACCCTTTTGGGTCATAGAAGCTTTGGACCAATATGAAATTTGTTTTTCCTCTTAATTTAGGTCTTTATGACCTTATGAACAAACTGGATGGAAAATAAACGTTATGGTGGGCCCTGGTGATTTTAAAGGTGGAAATCATTATCTTCACTATTATTTGTGGTACAGTCCAGATGATCTTTCGATATGATTCACTTTTGGAAAATGCTCTAACATGATCTTTAAATAGATGTATGGTATAGATGGACCGTCTAGATCGGTGGGCCCATTGGTGCAACCCATGTGATGTGCCCCACTTGACGTATATGAGGCCATGTATTGCGGTCCGTGCACGAGGCCATTGTGATGCATTTGAGGCCTGTATATGAGGCCTAATGCGATGTATTTGAGGCCCGGGTGATCAGGCCCATTATGATGTATATGTGGCCATGTTTGGGGCCCAATGAGATGCATTTTTAAGCCCGTATATGAGGCCTAATGCGATGTATTTGAGGTCCATAGGACACAACTATTGTGATGTATTTATGGCCCACAGTGGTGCGACCCATTGAGATGTATTTGGTCCACCGTGATACGGCCCATTATAATATATATATATGGCCCATTAGTGAGGCCCAATATGAAGTTTGTGTAGCGTATATGTGCAGCCCAATATGATGTTTGTATGGCCTAATATGATATTTGTGTGGCCCATATGTGCGGCCCATTGTGATGTATTTGAAGCCCATGTAATGCGGCCCATTGTGAGATAGTTGAGGCCCAGATATGAGAATCATTGTGATGTATTTGAGGCCCATTGAGATTGTATATGGCTCACTGTGATGAGGCTCATTGAGATTGTATATGGCTCACTGTGATAAGGCCCATTGAGATTGTATATAGCACACTATGTTGTGTATGAGGCCCTTGTGTGAGGCCATGGGCCACTATATGTTTGGCCCTATGTGGGCCACTCCTTGGAAGCAATGTTGGTTAAATGTCCACATTGATAGGCATTGATGGTTAAATGTCCACATTGTGACCTTCCCTTAGGCCTTTTGTTAGGCCAATTATCGATGTCAATTATCAGTGTAGGTTATCGATACCGATTATGAATACGTGACAGCATAGCACCATGAGACATGCCCATACGCATCATTTGCATGTTTGTTATGAGATGTGGTTAACCATTGCATATGTCATAGGGTGAATTATTATGGGACTCCCTAGTAGGAGTTGCCCACATGAGCGTGTGGTACATGCAGGTTTAATGCATGATTGGGTGGTATGACTCATGCATCTCACATTTTGTGATATGACCATCGTACTACCTAGCGACATCAAGGTCGTGTCCTCCATAGGCATGTCGTGGATGGCCAGATGAGACACCAGAAATGATTGGTTCTAGCATACGGGGGCCATAGATGTCCTTGGGTAAAAGTCCCTAAACCTCTGTGGCCAGGAGACACTCCAACGTCTTGATCGAGTGGATACATGAGTGCCCGAGTGCAGAATACTGGTAGGTCACGTCTCCCACTGTGTCATGGTCGATTGGAAGGGGGTGTGGCCTTACCCACCCTAGGGTAGTGGGCGTTGCTAGGCTGAGTATGACCAGCTCGTAAATGGGTCTGATATCGACGTGCCAGGTAGATATTGGCTGACTACTGGCCAGAGGGATAGTGAGGTCTATTCCATTTGCATGGTTGTGCGTCCAGTGGGCGGTAATTGCATGTAGAGTGTACTAGACCCCAGTGATGATCCTCGAGATGTACAGTACTTATATGTGGACTTATTGAGTAGGAGTTGTATACTCAGCATTATATTCATCCATTCATTCACCATCCGCTCAGGCTAGTGGTGCGCAACTAATTATTATGTGTACCTTCACGATGGCTAGGATTTCGGTTGGGGCACTCAACCAACTTGAGATCAGGAGTTTACCACATTGAGTATATCGATCCAAATTTAGGTATGGGACCGATTTGGATAAAAATCCCTTGTGATGGACCTCGTAACCTGCGATACTACGTACTGTCATCCTGACTTCACGCTCTAGCTTGGTCATTTCATTCGCACTGTATATTTCTTTACATCCTCAGCACATAACATTTGGCTTATTATGCCTCCGCATTGCATAATCAACCTACATTACTTTCTCAATATTTGACATTGGCTTTCTAGGTCTTTTCATCGCATATCCTGGATGAGGTTGATGATATTTTTATGGACTTATCAGCATTTTCGCTTACTCTAATATTACATTTTGAGCACGTATATACTGCTCACACACTTACACCACCCTTTAAGCTTTTTATAAGCTTATGCACGATAGATGCATGCAGGTGACATTGGGATGTAGTCGAGAAGAGGCAGGAGTGTACGATTAAGCTTCTGGAGTTTTCTTTGATATATCTATATTGTATTTCTCTTTCAGCATTGTACTCGAATGATTATATTAGTGGATATGTGGTGATGATGTTGTTCTTGTGATTTGGGTATACTTGTGGTTATGATTCTTACAAGATAAATTTATGTTAAAAATCCTCCTTGTTGGATCCCAGGATCAGAATCTGGAGTATAGGCGTTGGAAGCCAAGAATGGGGTACTACGGAGGCTGTTGACACCAGATTCGGCAATCAAAAATTTTGTGAGTCTGGTTTCCGAGTTTGGGGCGTGACACATTGAACATCATCGGCTTGCTTTTCACCTACATCAACTGTTACGGTTTGATAGCGTTAATGGCTATCGCATTAAGAGCACCCTCTAAGATTTCACACTCATCATTCATAATCCAATATAGATTGTAAGTCATGAAATTAGATATTAAACACGACATTTTATAAGCATACTAATATACTCAAAAATTAAGTAAATCTATAGAATCTCATCATAAGAAAAATATAGTAGCAATCGCAATATAAGGGAATATGTCCAGATAATCAAATAATCAAACAATACGACTTTCTATTGCACTCAAAATCACATTATACGTGAACTCCGCAAGGTGGATAAAAAATCGATAAGAGAACTTCAGCTCTATCCAGAAATCATGGTACAAGTGAAGTCCATAAGGTGAATAGAAAATCAACCTTTAAACCTTTACTTCACCCGAAAATCATATCGTACATGAACTCCGTAAGATGGCTAGAAAATCGATAAGCAAACTTCAGCTTCACTTGAAAATCATGGTACGACTGAACTCCACAAAATGAAGAGAGAATCAACATACAAACTCTAAACTACCTGAAAATCATATCATACGTGAACACCGTAAGATGGTTAAAAAATCGATAATCGAACTTCAACTCCACTTGAAAATCATGGTACGACTGAACACCGCAAGATAGCTAGAAAATCAACATATAAACCTCTACTTCACCTAGAAATCATATCGTATGTGACACCGCAAGAGGGCTAGAAAATCGACAATTAAACTTCAACTCCACCTGAAAATCATCATATGACTGAACACCTTAAGATGAAGAGAGAATCAACTAGCCACAAAAAGGGCACCAATGTTCCATCAAAGCCATAAAAGACAACTAAATGATCCAAGCCATATAGGGTAGATATGCGATCCAAGCCATGTAAGGCAATGTGCGATCCAAGCCATACAGGGCAGATGTGCGATCTAAGTTGTTTAAGTCAAATATGGACCACAAGATAGTAAGTCCACGAGAACTTCCATTCACTCCATCAAATGATTGCGAATGACAATTATACAATTATTAGCAAGTGTACAACTAAAGATAACATATTATTATCAATCATTTATGCTTACCCAAAATTAAAGAGATATGTTCATTATCTAATATGGGAATCAATTGCGCAACATATTAACATATTCACATGTTCACATAATGAGCTAAGTAACTCAATCAAGTAACTAAATAGAAGGGATTGGGGCATCATCTATGATTAGATTAATGAATTTAAGTGGGAAGTTTAAAGGGTGAGTCCTCACCTTGGTTGCACAACCTAGTTGTGCATCCTACTAATTAGAGTGCGGCCTGATAGAGTCAAATCTAGTCGATGATATGTGATCATGACCCAAACAAAACATTAAGAGAAATAGTTAGTACTGGGCTTCTAGGCTTAATACACTTTGTGAAAACTTACTGAGTCAACGCAAAGGGAATGAGTTTTGATTTACTTGCCTTGATAGTTTAACTTGACAATTTGGCGCAAACTCAGCCGAACTTAGCTGAACTCAGTTAGAACCAACCAAGTCAACTTGATAGAGACTTAGTATGCAAGGAACAACTCTCCTTTCTCCTTCCTTACTCTTCCTTGCTCTCTCTCTCTCTCTCTCTCTCTCTCTCTCTCTCTCTTCCTTCTCTTTTTCTTTCTTTTCTTCTTTCTTTCCTTATTTTCTTGTAATTTCTTCTATTTTTGCTGGAATGTCTAGCAATGTTTGGACCAAGGCCCAAACCCAACTCGACTCATTGGACTCGATTTCGGCTGAGTTAACTCGGCAACCCCTAAACTCGACTCCCTCTATTTCTCTCCTCTTCCTTACTCTCTCTCTCTCTCTCTCTCTCTCTCTCTCTCTCCCTCTTTCTTGCTGGAACAGACCAAACTGTCCACGGCCTGAACAGTAACTCGCATAAGCGAGTCAATGGGTCTGACTCGGGCAACTCAGCGTGGTGAGGCAGCCACCCGGAGCGGTGGCTCACTTCTACACTGCCTCCTTCTTCTCCTTCTTCCTTTCATTCTTCTTCTTTCTTTCTGTTTGAAGGCTCAAGAGAGCCCAAACAACCCAGCTCGGATAGACAACTCAACCTAGTCGAGCTGTTGTGGCAGCCCCCGACTTCAACTCGGGCTCGGACAGAAGTGTGGCTGCACCACACCTCATCTCTCTTCTACTTCCTTCTTCTTTCTCAGTTGTTTCCGGCATAGACTAAGCATGACCCGACGCAAGGCTTACACTCAGCAGCCACCCATTGAACCAACTAGGTACGGCAGCAGTTGTGCAGCTCCGTCACCACTCCCTCTTCTCTCTGCTCTTCCTCGATCTCTTTCTTTTCTCTTCTTTTCTACCACTTTCTTTCTCTCCAAACCATGCTCAGCAGCATGAACGAATGAGCCTGCCTCGGTGCGGGTTGTGACAGCAGCGGGGCAGAGCTTGTGCTCTCAGGGAAGGAGCTTCGACTTCAATGGTAGATTGCCATCTGATGGAGTTTTCTCCAATCTAAGCGGTGGGGATGGTAGGAATCAATCTAAGGAGCTTATAGAGGGAGGTTTTCGAGCTTTGAGGTGATTTTCCTGGTCGGTTCGAGCTTTAAAAGAACCGGTGGAGTTTCTATTGAAAGGTCATGCGCAATGGGTAAAACCAACTGTTGCTCGATCCTTTCCTATTTTAAAAGTTCCCTAAACTCTCTCAGATCTGTTAGATCGAGGTTAATGGCCCGGATTCATTCCGTGGCAGGGAGAAACTGTTGGCGCAATAAAACTGGTTGCGGTTTGGTTTTTAGCGTAGGTTTTTCCACCAAAAACCCTAATCCGTGTGAGCAGGAACGGATGGTTAAGATGCACTCAATCCAACGGCTAAGATGTGAGGATCCAACATCACATGGATCGCTAGCATGGAAGAAAAACAGATATTCCATTTTTTTTTAAAAAGGAAACACAACCAGCCCTCTTATGCTGGATTTGTGGCCACACGTGTGCGAGAAATCAGGTGAAATTGGGTAGGGTTTGCACGGATTTGTGTCCTTTATAACATGGACGATTTGGATCTTCCAACTGAGTGATGTTGGTGGGTCACGAATGTCACCAACAGACTACCCTCGTTCATGTGTCGCGGGCGGGAGATTTTCAAAAGGAATCAAAATCCTTCTTCATTTTTTCATCGTCAGAGCCGGTTTTACCGGACTGGCCATTTTGGTGAGGCTTGAGTGTACACCTGTTGTGTACACACACCACTTAGGGTGGGGTCCACCATGATGATTTCATCCAATCCACACTGTTCATCTATTTTGTTGGCCCATATTATGGCCCAATCCAAAGAATGATGACTTAGGTGGGCCGTGCCAATGAACTACAATCTATAAACATCGATTTCTATTACTCTAACGGTCAGATTTCCATACTATAAAAAATCAACAATCTAAAGGAGTCCTACTCAATACTGGAGGTCCATTGATGGTCATAGTAATGACTAGGAATGTCCAGGTGACATCCTTTATATTTTTCTTACTAAAATATCATTTAATGTTATTGTTAATGTACTCCTATTATGCTAATCATTTTATTTTTATATATTTATTTTACTTTGCACTAAATGATCAAGTCATTAATCGATTTCACTTTGTTGATTTATGGTTAGATAAATGCTAAATTCGAATTATAGTGTATCCAAAGGGTTTGGGCAGTTAAGTAAAGGTCCATGACAGTCTAATGACGTGAAAACCTAGTCTGGTTAAATTGCAAGGTCTCTATGACTTTACGGTTGGATTAATCCTGATTTTAATATTGACAGACAAGAGGCTCTACGACTCTTTGGTGTGTTCCGGCCCAACTATTTTATTTATTAGACACTCCTAATAATATTATTTATACTATTATACTCTACGTATTGTTACTATATGTGTATACATGGATGCTTATTCATTTGTTCATTTATTTGTAGGATCTGCCTTTGATCATGGCCGTCAACGTTGAGCCATCTCTCCAATCTCAGGCACCACTACTACTAGAGCAGTTTATGGTTGGATTTTATAATTCAATGGACGACTTAGGAAGATTGATCCTTAAATTGATCAATAGAATGTTGCGATTCTAATGAATGGTGCATTCACTCATTCGAGCCACGAAACTCATGATGTATGGTTTAATTCACATGTTAAGGGGATTGAGATCCCAGGGACAGTGGATTCCTGAAGATCAAAGCAAATTTTGTGATGAGATGATTTTTGTCCTCGAGACTCAGTGGCCAAATGACCTGATATATGAATCAAGGTTGTAATAGATGGTTGAAATGGATAGATTGAGAATCACTGTATGACTACGTCACACGTGTTCCCACACACGTGTAAGTTTAATCAGATTTCCATGGTAACACCCAAGTACTGAAAAGTACAGGGTGTTACACTCCTATCATATCTTTACAGCCTATCTGCAATTCTCTTTCAAACTACCTAGCCCAAACCATCTAAGAACATCGCTCCACCAACTATGCCCGAGAGTTCTAAAGAATCCTGGAATGTCGTGCAAACCTGAGTACCACTCCCTAGCCTCATTAAAGAATCTGCTACACTATTTACTTCCCTGGGAGCGTAGCAAAATTTCTCCTCTACTACACTACAGAGATAGATGGTGGAGGCTTCATACACAACTTGATGAGTAAATAGGGTTGATTTTTACTCATGCATTACCTCGTTGTGGAGGCAATCTATTGTACGGATTAGATGTCTCATACATGTGACAAGTTAGAAGTTGGGGATTTGACCGTACTAGCCTCGAAGTTTGGGCAAATTACCTAGAAAGATACGACATTCCATATATCCGAAGAGTGGCCTTCTGACAATGTTTGAAGATTATTTCGGATGAAAATGCCCTTGTCCTTGGTTCAGGAGTTGTACGGTCCTGGAGTGAAACAGAAGTTACCTTCTGTTTCAATCTCCGAGAAAGTGACGGATTGTCTACTCCCCCTACCACCAGCCAATCGCTAGTGCTCGGTGGTCTATGGGCCCCACCACCATGTATGTGTTTCTTCCATGTCACCCATCCTTCTTGCCATGTCATTTTAGGGCTAGGGCCCAAATATCAGCTTGATCCAGTGCTCGTGTGGTCCATAATGGTGACTGTTGAAACATTAATGAATCAGATGTGGACCCAAGTCAGGACTTTTTGAAAATAATGGTGACTATTGAAACATCAATAATGGTGACTTGGGCATTGTCTACTTCTAACAAACATCAATGTGGGCCCAAATCAAGACTTTTTAGGCCTACGACAAGCTGGTGGATGGATCAGATCACCCTATTGTGAGTCATATATAACATGATAACCACGACCCATATAACATGACAACTGTGATCTATACAACTATGACCCATATAATAGGACAACTCCGACCGCGACCCATATAATAGGATAACTGCGACCCAAATAACAGGACAACTACGATCCATACAACTACGAACCATATAACAGGACAACTGCGACCGCAACTCATATAACAGGATAACTGCGACCCATATGACAGGACAACTGTGATCCATACAACTATGAACCATATAACAAGACAACTGCGACCGTGACCCATATACAAGATAACTACAACCCATATAATAGGACAACTGTGAATCATATAACAGGACAACTAAGACCCATATAACAGGACAACTAAGACCCATATAATAGGACAACTGCAACCGGGACCCATATAACATGATAACTGTGACCCATATAACAGGACAACTACGATCCATACAACTAAGACCCATATAACATGACAACTACGATCCATACAACTACGGCTCATTTAGGTCGTGGTTTGCATGGGTCGTAGTTGCCATGTTATATGGGTCGTGGTTGTTATGTTGCATGGATCGTGGTATCCACGTGTTTACTTCCTCTTCTGCCAAACCATTGGTACCATAGCTTAAGGCCCACAATGGTGTGATCCGATCCATCCACCTTGTCAACCAGCCTAGCATGGACTCAAAAAGTCCTAACTTGGGCAATGTCCACTTCTAACAAACATCATAGTGAGCCTGAAAACTTTCAACAGTCACCATTATTTTCTATTTTGTAGGCCATAAAAACACTGGTTGGGCTAATATTTGGGCCCTAGCCCTAAAATGACATGGCAAAAAAGGATAGGCGGCATGAATTATACACATTCCTCAATGTGGGCCTCGATGTGTGGTCAAATTCTCAGGTCATGGTTGTAATGCAGTACGGGTCGTGGTTATAATGTCGTAAGGGTCATAGTTTTTATGGGTCGTGGTTGTTATGTTATATGGGTCGTGGTTGTCATTTTATATGGGTCGTAGTTGTCATGGATCGTAGTTATCATATTATATGGGTCGTGGTTGTCATAGGTCATAGTTGTTATGGATCGTAGTTATCATGTTATATGGGCCATGGTTCTCATGTTATATGGGTCATGATTGTCATATTATATGGGTCGTGGTTGTCATGTTATATGGATTGTGGTTGTAATATGGTAAGGGTCGTAGTTGTCATGGGTTATGGTTGTCATGTTATATGGGTCGTAGTTGTCATGTTATATGGGTCGAGGTTGTCGTGGGTCGTAGTTATCATGTTATATGGGTCATGGTTCTCATGTGATATGGGTCACAGTTGTTACATGTTCACTTCCTTTACTACCAAATGAAAGGATAGCCATTGGTACAATAACCTTAGGCCCACAATGGCGTGATCCGTTCCATCCACCTCGTCGGCCTGCTTGTCGTGGGCCCAAAAAGTCCTAACTTGGTCAATGTTCACTTCTAACAAACATCACAGTGAGCCTGAAAAGTTTCAATAGTGGGTTCCATTATCACCATTATTTTCTATTATGTGACCCACGCGAGCTCTGGATCAGGCTGATATTCGGGCCTTAGCCCTAAAATGACATGACAAGTTCGCGGCATGGATTATACACATACATCAATGTGGTCCCCACGAGTTTGGTCCTTGCCAACGCGCCAAAAAAGGGTTCTATACACATCACTTTCTTGGCATTAAATACGACATAACTTCTTATTCCCTAGAAAACCGTACAACTACTGAAACAAGGATAAGGGCATTTTAGTCCAAGCAATTTTTGAAAGCTTGTCAGAAGGCCACTCTTAGGATATATGGAATGTTGTAGCTTTCTAGGTAATTAACTCAAACTTCGAGGTCAGTACGGTCAATTTCCCTTAGGGCGTGTTTGGATTCACGTATAGTATTGTTTTGCATTGTAAATCTGTATGGACACGGTATGTCAGACACTGTAGCATGGTTCATATCGAAATGATGGTCAATAACCATGGTGTTTGTTTACGAGTAACTAAGTCTATGTATATGTTGCGGAAAACAGTGTCCACGTTTATGAATAGAGTCTTGGCTCTGTTGCGTACATGTGTTATCATGAAGTACGACAAACTATTAACAGGAAACGGATTGGCTATTCCCCCACCACCAGCCAATGGCTGCTGGTCGGTGCTCTATGGGCCCAACCATAATCTATGTGTTTGATCCATGTCATCAATCTATTTTTACATATCATTTTATGGTTTTATACCAAAAATGAGGCATATCCCAATCTCAAGTGGACCACATTACAGAAAATAGTTTTGAATCAGTGTCGACCATTAAAAACATTTTATAGGCCATAAAAGATTTGGATCAAGCTAATTTTTGTTATTTCTCTTCATCTGGTCCTGCATGACCGAATGAACATATTGGATGTCAAATAAATAGTACAGTGGGTCTTAGGAGGATTTTAATGATGGATATCCAATCACTATTTTTTTCATATGGTGTGGTCCACAGATCAAGTAATAAAATGATCTGTAAAAATGGATGAACGGGATGGATGAAATAAATACATCATGGTGGGGCCCACAGAGCACCAACCACCAGCCAGGGGGCTGGTGGCAAGGGGAAGTAGCCAATCCGCTATACCTGAGTTGTATATCGTACAAATGGCATCATTGAAAATCTGACGATTTGGAACTAGGGTGGGACCCACCATTACAGTCAAACGTCACTGTACAGAATCCGAATCAAACTGATCTTCAATAATTCGCGAAGTTTATGGTCTATATGTACCCATGACTGGATTGGATGTTTCATATCACGAGTATAGTTTCCCTCAGGAGGCTTTTAACGGCGGATTTCCAATTACTGCCCTATTCATGTGGCGTGGTCCACCTGCTAGATCTATGACCCTCTCAATGGCGTAGTCCACCTGCTAGATCTATGACCCGGTGGAAACCTGCGCTAACAACTCTGCTGTAATACATGGAATGGAGGTGGATTAAGGGCAACTTCAATGGCGAGTCGACGATGATGCTATGCATAGACGACTCGATAACCATGACATGCTTAGAACATGCAATACCGCAACCTCTTCCAATCTCCGATCTTTAGGTATTCACACCAAGTTTTCAAGCAAGGACTGTGAGGATGGAGAGATAGGGTGTGGGAGAGATCACCTAAGAATGATGGTCTACAGGAATAAAAAAGTAAATTTTTTTTTTTTTCGCATCGATGGTGCAGTACAATAACTCTATCGCTCTTATCGATGCACTGTACATTGACGGCACTAATGCATGGAAGCGGAGAGTTGGTTCGGCGTCGTACTCTAGTCGGTCATGGACGCCTATTTTTAATTCGAATTCAAACATTGGAAACATACTATTTACGTCAATTTACAGTACAATACCATGTGGGCCTGAAATTCAAACACGCCCTTAGAAGTTATCCGCTAGGTGGACCATAGCCTGTGGTCTAATCGATTGGACTTATTTATATGTGTGTTAATTTTGGTATTGACATGTGAGCTTAGTCACCTGAGGCACCAATCAAATTTCCCCAGTTTTTAAACATTAATCAACGCAGGTATCTTTATAACACCTAGTTAAATAAATGAAAATGACTCACTTCCAATTTTTTCCAAGTCATTGTCAGACGGCATTCAGATTTTTACATAACCGTGTGTGGCCGATATTTAATAAATGTCCTATCCTCATATCAATCACGCCATTGACAAAACACACCAATAACGAAGAAACTTGCCAGATACTACACGTCAATTCACAAGTGGTGAGATCTGGGCCATTCACCCCATAGCATATTGTTGGCATGAACTCGTCCACGAATTAGACATGCTCAGGCACGGTACCGTATGGGCCACCTGTTGAGTGACTAAAGTTAATATTTTCTCCATATACATCTATGACGGTGCGTGTAAGAAAATTGCCATGCCATTTCTCTTTTGAATACTACCGATCGAGAGAGAACCTATCGCTTTTTGACCTTCCATTTCATGCTCTTAACGGTCTTTGAAATTTTGATCCAGGCTTGCTTGTGCAATATTTACCACTACGAGACGTGTGAGAGGTATCTCCATTTCCAGGCATGTTCATTTTTGTCATGTTAGGAGAGGAGGCAGATTAGGTTGGCCCGGCCCCACCCACGATCGCGGGGCCTTTGTTGATTCATGTATAGGTATGCTTCCATCCGCTTTTTGGCAGATGATATTATAATTTATAACATGAGACCAAAAGTTAACCAATTACAACTCTGAGGTGGACCACACTGCAGGAAACAGTTGTGATTGAACGCCCAAAATGAAAAACTTCCTGTGGCCCACCGTAATTTTTATTTTTCATCCGATCTGTTGATAAATGTCACACACAGACCTGGATGAATATATATATATATATATATATATATATATATATATATATATATATATATATATATATATCCAAAAATTTCGTGGCCTGCAAGAAGCTTTTAAAGGCCTATCGCTACCTTTTCCTCTAGCATGGTCCACGTGGGGTTTGGATCTGCTTCATTTTTGGTTTCACACCCTTGAATGATCTGGAAAAATGGATATATTCGTAGATATACTGCTTATACATAAAAGTGGGCTCCACGTTCAGGCGGCACCATTTTGGGTGACGTCAGGCCACGGCTGATCTACTATCCGTTGGGAAATATCACCATATTTTGAACATTTTGAAAACTTTACGATGGTGGATTAAAAATTTGTAGTGGATAGAAAATTCAAACGTAAAGGCAACAGATAATCGATGCTCTTCAAGAGCAACACTTAGGTTCGATTTCTAAGTTTCTGCCCCACGTGTAGCAATTGTCTCCAATTTTCAAATAGAAATATATATTTCATATCCAAATGCCGCCAAAACTATAAATCAAGATGGATTTGTCTAGGTATTTATTGCATGTATGAGCCAGTGGAGAAGGCAGTGTATGCATTATACACACTTCCATTTTCTCGTGGGTAGGTGAAGACAGAACCAGTGTAGTGCATGCATGTGTCGCATTGCCTAAGCTCCACCTCCACTGTCACGTTGTACGAAAGTCCATGTGCCACATGGACCTTGCTCACAAAATGGATGAAAATAAGTCCAAATGAAGAATTTCTGTCACGCCACCTTTTACTTTCTGTACTTCTGTCATGACTTTATGAAACCTTCGTTAGTTGGGATAGTCGACAACTCACAGTTAATCCTGGATTTTTGGTGGCCCACCTTTTGGCCTATGGATGTTACCATTGTGCAAAATATAACTTGGGATTTTAAAATCTAGTAATATTTTTTGGCTGAAAATTGATCTAAGGACGTTACCATTGTGCAAAATATAACTTGGGATTTTAAAATCTAGTAATTTTTTTTGGCTGAAAGTTGATCTAAGGACGTTACCATGCACTCCAACATGCCGCCCACCAAGCAGACGCATTACCAGCCTTACCATCTTGGTAAGCTGCAGAAATAAAGCTTGGTAAGCTGCAGAAATAAAGCACACACCCATCAACCAATCACACTAACAGGCATAGCATGTTAGAAAGCCCTGTTACTCAGCCCCTGTTCTGGGTTTCTCCTAACAATCCCTACCCCGGTATTGTCTAACAATAAATCTCCCCTAATCATTCTCAAGAGGTCAGCTTAGCTTGTATAGAGTTTGTTGAGTCACCCTTTGGTAGCCATCCTTGCCAAGTCATCCGCTACTACCGAGTTGTCTGCATGGTAGGTATGCTCAAATATGAGATTAAGGGGGTGACACTTTTGATGGATGGCACCGAATCTATACCGCGCTATGCTCGGGGATCTTTGGTCTCGTCCACTGTGATTTTGGAGTTGGTCTCGACAATAATGTTGAAAAGACCAGGGTTGGAGTAAGTGTCTAAGCCATCTAACATTGCCTGCGCTTCTGCAATGGTGTTCGATGCTCTCTCATAATATTTGTGAAATGCAAAGATTAACCACCTTGCATGATCCTTGCAAACTCCCCCATCACTGCTATCACTGGGATCTCCTCTCGATGAACCATCAACATTCAATTTCAGCCAGTCCCTTTATAGTTTGGTCCACTTGACAATAAGAGCTTTTTCGTCGATAGGTAGGGAGCTGCATACTATCCCAAGTGCTTGAAGGGTGACGCTTTCCGCTAGGGAGTTCTTGTCACTCTGTGGCATAAAGGAACCTACTTCCCTCAGCCAACTGAAAATGTTGGTAATGATCTGCTTATCTGACATCCTATGGCCTTAAAATCTGGATGCATTTCGACTCAACCATATCTACTAGATTATGAAGCACAGGACCAATCCCAATAAATGTTTGAATCTGGATGTACAATTTGGCTTGATGGTCAATTGTCTTTTTTTTTTTTTTTCTTTTTTTTTGGAGTTAGCTTGTTAATACAAGCTCCACCGTCAATTCACACTTCACTGTTAGCCACCCCCACTAGGGAATCAATACCATCCGCAGTTTGATCCGTTGTTGAATTGTCTAATTAGATATTAGAGGAATTTCAAATAGTCGAGTAAAGTGAGACCATACCTTTTCCACAATTTTGTTGTGGCAAAAAAAGTGATCGAGATCCTCCACTTTACTAGTTGGGGAGTTTGGTTGGTATTGTGACCCGTTGCATCGTGTTGCACTGAATGGAAGAGCAAGAGCTTTGGGCAAGCACCCCAAGTATCGAGTGTGAAATTTTGAATATTTTCCTTACTTTACACTGGTTTTATAAACATGAATACACTTAATCGATATATTTTCACATGTTTTCTCTTGCGAGGGAATTTTTAGAGTTAAGGAGAAAAGGATGCTTAAAGCATTAATTTAATGCTCAAAAGATTACCAAAGTGAAGAATGGATCTATGGAGGTTAAGATTGAAGATTACAAGAGTCCTAGATCCAAGGAAACAAAGTGAAGAATGAAGAAAATCGAAGTTGTAAAGTGCAGAAAATCGAATTGTTGAATTTGTTTGTTCGATGCTATCAAAGTGAGTGTTCGATGACATCGAAGGTAGTTCAATTCCATCATAAAAATTAGAAAAATCCAATTTTCTTTCTGGACATATTTGGGACCACTTTAATTCCATCGAAGCCATGATCGATGTCATCGAAGGAATATTCGATGAAATCGAGGACAGTTTGATTGCATCGTAAAAATCACAAATTTCTAGATTTAGTCGCTAGACACTTCGGAGCATTCTTCGATGCCATCAAGGAGGTGTTTGATGCCATCAAATCCAAGTTTAATGCCATTGAAAGACGTGCGATGACATCGATCGAGACAATATGCGGATTTAAAAGATGTTTGCTAGATAGTTTCCCAATTTAACTCAGACTCTTCAATGGGACCTCAATGCCATCAAAGGTGACATCAAAGTTGTGATAGCTATGTAAATTTGAGGCGGTTCTGAAGTCAGTCCGATTAAAGCCTATATAAAGCAGTCTTCTGAGTTCTTCTAGAGATGATTTAGGGTAGAAGGAGAAGAGCAGGGAGTTGTGATGCTTCAAGGAGTTCTTCCTCCTCTTCAATCCTTCAATTTTAGTTAGTTTTTATGTTTTTTCTTTAAGAGTTCTATTTCAATCATGTTTATGGTTGTCTAATCTCTTAGCTAGAGCTAAGGGTAAAGCTTGTAGTTCGTTTGATGTTTACTTTACTTTGATTCAAGTTATTTGGTTTATATGTTGAATAATTTATGGATTTTGGTTTAAATGAAGAAGTATTTTTAGTTTTACTTTGATCCATTATCGACTCTAGGCACTTTGGATACATAGGAAGGCTTTTGATATTATCTTACTTGTTTTACAATTATGTGATTTGTAAAATCCATCGATCTATCATTGACTTCGGGCATGGTAGATGCTTTAAATTCCTTGCGATCATTACATTAATGCTTTTTTAGGGAACCAATCTGATGGAAGTTCATAATCTATTTTAATATATGCATGATGTTTTAACCGCTCTATCATCCGACTGGATAGATTAGGACTTCGATTATAGTCGAGTTATATTGATCGAATCGAGTAAGATAACATTAAGATGACTATATGTGAATCCTTAGCACTATAGTGCTTTATTCTTGATAGTTTTACTTCCCAATTACTCTCTACAACAAAATCACTATTTAGATTAGATTGTAGTTCTTATTTTAACATATTCTATAAATTGTACAAAAAGAAGTCCCTGTGAGTATGACCTCAGTCTCACCAAGTTATTACTACATCGTAGCCCTACACTTGGAGTGACAAGCGAACATCTAGCAGCTGTTTGTGACACTCATGGACACTCTGATCTATTGTTGTGGCTGAATAGATTCTTCATGGCTTGCTGGACCACTGCTTAGAGTTCTCTGAAGGGTCTGGTTTTTATTGGCAATGATATTTAAATTGCTATTTGCTATAACATTGACGTTATTATGTTTCCCCGAGGGAGATACAAGATCATCTCTACAACATTTACATTTTAATGCCATATTAATGCCGAATTTTTGAATTGTTGCGTCTACCGGGATGACCTTTTACATAATCTTCTAGGAAAATGCTCCTACTTTGGGTAGGTGGAACCTGTTCCAGACCCACTTAGCCCATTGGAGCTTGGGATGATGCTGTCGACTTCCATTTTATACCTACTTTAGTGAGAACTTACCTGAGGGTGATAAATCCCAAATAAATATATCTTCTTTATTTGTTAATGCTATAAAACTATCTTTTGATGGCTTGGAGGATTGCATCAGGAAGTAGGTTATCAAGATCTGAAAAATTCCATCTGCTAGTTTGAGGACTGAAATCCCTCACTATGGCATCTAGAAGATGGTGCGGAATTGGGCCCATAACAGCACCAGCCATCATTCCACCTCTCAACCAATTTTAGTTCTAAAAGATAACTTCCCCCTCCTAGTAGCCGTTTGGAGTGATGAATAGTGAATAATAATGATTCGTTCATATATTTACATGCACGTGAGCTTCTTGCACCAATCGATCCTTTCTTAGAGATGAATGTTTTAGGTACTTTATGGTGATGAATTTTGCGCAGAGGGACTTCCCTGGCAACAAGTTTCATCCCATTTGACCCGAAAAGAGTGCATGACGTCTTATAGATTCTTGATTCCAAGACCTCCTTCAGATAATGGAATGATTATCCTCGACCACCTGACCTAGTGCCTTTTACTTCCTCCATCCGAACTATCCCAGAAAAATTTAGCAAAAGCCATCTCCAAAAGTTTGCACATAACTTTAGCAATGTTAAAGGAAAACAAGATATGAATGGGAATGCTAGACAACACATGCCTTACTAGGACATTCTTCGTTGTTGGATTCAGTAGCTTGACCTTCCGACCATCTACCCTATTGGAAATCTTCTACATAAGAGGCAGCAAATGCGGAGTTCATATCCTATATTTTATCATAGGTAAGCTCAAGTACATGCAGGGAAAAAAAAAGCATGTCTAAACCATGTAAGATGACTAACCTTTCCCGCTCTTACTTTCGAAGCTTTCTTTGGAACAATGAAGGAGGTTTTAGTTGCATTCAATTTCTGACCCAAGGCTTGTTCATATTGTCAAATAAATCTGAGTGCATGCACTGAGGAAAGCCTTGCATTTAAGATAAAAGATAACATCATCGGAAAAAAGTAGATGGGTGATCCGAGGGCAATCTCGAGGAAGTTTGAAAGCTTGACACATCCCTGATGTGGACAGATTACGGACTCCTCTCCTTAAGACTTCAGCTGCAAGAATGAAGATGGACGACGATAATGGATCTCCCTTCTTAGACCTTTAGTTGACTGGAAAAACAAAACAAAAAAACCAAAAAAAAAAAAAAAAAAAAAAACAAACAACAAAAAACAAAAGCCATTCCATTGATAGGGATGGTGAACTAGCATTCTTCCCAACATCGCTACACTTGGAGGACCCATCTTTGATCAAAACCAAATTTTTGCAGTGCTTGAGCTTTTAAACTCCATTCTAATGGGCCATAGGCTTTTTCCATGTCGAGCTTGATTATCATGTTGCCCCCATGAGCCTTCCTGTCAATCTCTTGCACCATCTTGCTAACTATCGAGATGTTCTGTAACAGACTCGAAGACTATGGATTTCTTGAGGGTCGAAAAATCACCCCGAACTCGGCCTTAGAGGTTATCCTCAACCAATGACCATGGCCTCAGAGGTCAGCCTCAACCAAATGATCTAAGCCTCGGAGGTCGGCATCGACCAAATGATCTTGACCTCAGCCTCGGAAAAGGAATACAGTTACAATATATTGAGATAAGCTCTAACCATGATCTCACCAAAGATTTCGGGATGATAAGGGCGGCATATCAGGAAGGAGAGTTCTTCCATACTACTAGACCCAACAACCATCACTAAATGTCTTACATCTTTGAGACCAAAGGTTATAAATAAAGGACTCCTCTATAGTAAAAGGTACGCAAAATCTCTCACCCAAAATCCCTCAATACTGCCAGACCCATATTCCTAGCCTGACTTTGGCATCGGAGGGTCCCCTGCTCTAGCCAGGGTCTCCTTTGTCTTCTTCTTGTGCAGGTACTCAAAGGTCAGAAAAGGGTGGACCAGATTTTTACATCAATAGTTTGGCACCGTTTGTGGGAACGACAACAAAGTCGCTCTTGCTTTACCAGAAAACCACAATGGCAAAAGGAAATAAGAAAGCTCTAGCTTCCATCACGACAGCCATCCCAGCTCTTCCTGAATTAGCCGATCTGGGTGCCTAGCCCTACCCTCCTGCAGCATCCGCTTGTCGATCTCGCACCCAAGGCGGTCGATTAGTCTCATATGAGAATTGACTCGAAGACATAAATAAAAACATGAATCGACTCATGCAACTTCTAGAGAGACAGAATCCACCCCTTGGTCCCAATGCAGAGGAGGGTGCTGCCACTACACCTCAAGCACTGATTGACTCATAAAGAACCAAACAACATCCTAAGTAGTCGATTCATGCACCCTCCCATACCTCTGAAACTTTCATGCCAGCCGACTCCGTCTTGTGTCACACATTGGAGAAGAAGAGGCGTAGAAAGGCTCCCGAGGCGGTAACTAAGAACAAGGACCCCTTGAAGGCAGACTCAAGGAACTACGAGAACAAATTGACAATATCCACTAAGCCTACCATGTCGACTAACCGACTTACTCAACAAGGGCTACCTTCCTTCACAAAGGGAGAAAAAGGTGCTCGGGACACTCTACAATAAAAGAACTTCCCCAAGTTAGGGGAAGAAATTTCTTTTAAATGATTTCTCGACTATTCGAACTACACGACGACCGACTATAAGGGTTTCCCTTAACGTTTAGAAAGAAAGTCCTCCACTGTGAATTCTACTATGAAAAAACCTCCCCAGGTCAGGGGAGGGGAATTTCTTTCAAATTCCAACTATCCGAGCTACGCGATCGATGACTGGGGCTTCCCTCAATTGAAGGATAGAAAATTCCCTCTAATTAGTTCTACATCAGCTAACCTTTGATCGACGACTGGGACTTCCCTCAGTCAAAGGGAAAAAATGTCCCTTCTATTAGTTCTACATCAGCCAACCATTGATCAACGACTGGGACTTCCCTCAGTTAAAGGGAACAGAAGTCCCTCCTATTAGCTTTACATTGCCCGACCTTCAATCGACCAACGGCTGGGACTCCCCTCAATTGAAGGGAATAAAAGTCCCATCCCACTAGCTCTACTCTATCCAACTTTTCGATCTCTCAACCTCTTCGGTGCAAGTCATTACATAGTATTAGTCCACACTAACTTACTTCCCGAGCTCCTGAAGAACGCTTAGACGTAGGTGGGCTACTGTTATGGGTAAAAATGGACTGACCAGATGTACAGACTCAAAGACTATGGATTGTTTGAGGGCCGAAAAATCACCCAGACCTCGGCCTCGACCGAATGATCTCAACATTGACCTTGGAAAAGGAATACACTTATAATGTATTGAGATAAGATCTACCCATGATCTCACCGAAGATTTTGGGATGATAAGGGCAACATATCAGGAAGGAGATCTCTTCCGTAATATGCAACAACCATCATTAAATGCCTTACATCTCTAAGACCAAAGGTTATAAATAAAGGAATCCTCTATAGTAAAAGGTACGTAAAATCTTTCACCCAAAATCCCACAATACTACTAGATCTAGATTCCTAGCCTGACTTTGGCATTGGATAGTCTACTCCTCTAGCTATGGTCTTCTTCTTGTGCAGGTACTCGAAGGTCAAAAATGGGTGGACCAGATTTTTGCGTCAATAATTATAATAGACTATTAAGATGGATGAGAAATATCCTGTAACCTTTGTCATTGACAAGCTACTTCCAATGTGGAAGGAACTCTAGAAAAATATTAGACAAAAGTATGATGAACTCATAATGGATAAACTAATAGTGGACATTCGCATTGAAGATGGGGCAAGACTACAAGATTGTAAGGAAGATAGTCGTACCAAGGTCAATAACGTTAAAACTAAAAATCAAGACTTTAAGAAACATCCCATTCTAACCAAAAAAGTTTAGGCAAACTATGACCTGAAGAAACCACATAAAAAAATTCAAAAAAATCAAAGGATAAATCACAATTTTTAAATGGTATTCCAGGCCATTACTCTCGAAATTGCAAACATCGTAATAGATGGAACCAAGCCAACGTAAAGCTTAGGAGGAGTAACAACTGGTGGCTATGATCACAATGGCTTGCATAATCGAAATGAATGAAAACTAGTGGCTTGACTCGGGAGCGATGAGGCACATTTGGTCGAACCAGTCATGGTTCAAATCATATGAACCGGCCCAACATCACTAAGTTATTCATCTTCCTAGTTCAGCAACTGCGAAAGTGGCTAATAAAAGAGCTATAGTTCTAAAGTTCACATATGGACGAGAACTAACTTTAAAGGATGTTCTGCATGTCTAGATCTTAGGAAAAATCTTGTATCTCACCATTTACTTGATGAAGTTTGTATTAAGGCTATAACTGAGTGTAGATAAGTAGTGCTTTTTAAGAATGATTTTTTTTTTTGGGAAAGGGTTATAAAGTAGATGGGACATAAATGGTATGTTGTCTGTAATAAAGCTTCTTCTTCTTTTCTTACTTAGCACATGTGATGGGAATGTTTGGCATGGTAGCTTGTGTAATATAAATACCAAATATGTGAAATACATGAGTTCCTTGAAACTCATTCCTAAACTAAGTGATAAAGGTCCATTAGACAAATGTGTGTGATGCAGTAGGACTAAACTACTTAGAAAGCCTTTTAAATCCATTGAAAGGAATTCTAGAATATTATGTCTGATACACTTAGATATCTGTGACCTGAAAGAACCCAAACTAGAGGTGATTAAAAGGTATTTTATTATCTTTATAGATAATTATTCTAGATTTTGTCACATATATCTTATTAGATCCAGAGATGAAGTCTTAAATATGTTTGAAGTTTATAAAGATGAAGTAAAAAAAAATTAACTTAGTCATAAGATTAAAGTTCTTAAAAGTGATAGGAGAGGAGAGAATACTTCTCAAGTCTTTAGTGACTTTTGTGAATCCCAAAGGAATATATATCAGTACACTGTAGCCTATGCCCCTCAGAAAAATGGAGTTGTTGAGAGAAAAAATAGGATCTTGATTGACCTAATTAATGTTATGCTTAGCTCTTCAGGTATATCTCATAGTTTATAGGGTGAGGCTATTCTAACTATAACATATGTTCTAAATAGGGTTCTATCTAGAAAATTAGAGAAAAATCCATACGAGTTATGGAAAAGTAGAGCTCCTAACCTAACCTTCTTTAAGATTTGGGATGTCTAGCTCATGTTAGATTGGTTAATCCTAAAAGACCAAAGTTAGGAGATAAAACCATTGGCTTTGTATTTGTTTAATATGCACTAAAAAGTAAGGCATACAGATTCGCAACCCTAGATGATTCAATTATCATAGAATCTAAAGACATTGACTTTTTAAATACTCTTTCCTTATAAGTCAAAAAATAGTGGGGGCGATCCTTTAGACTCTGGGTCTATAATTGTAACTTCATCCAAATCATTTGAATCTAATAAACCTGAACTGCCCGTAGAGAATAACAAAGGATTTTGGAGTTAATTTCTTTACTTATCATGTAGAAAGTGATCATGTCTCCTTCAAAGAGGTGATGTCTTCTCATGATGCCCCATTTTGAAAGGTGGTTATAGATACAAAGATAGATTCTATTATGACTAATCGTACATAAAATATAGTTGACTTACCCGATTATCTTAAATCACTAAATTATCTGTAATAGTATCCAAGGAATTCAGACAGAGGGAAGGAATAAATATTACTTTGATATATATATATTCGTATGTATTTAGGATCACTTCCATTAAAGTATTGATTGCTATTGCATCTTTGCATAACTTGATTATATATCAAATGGATATTAAAACTACATTTTTACGTGGAGATGTCGACAAGGAGATTTACAGGTAGCAACCCGAAGGGTTTGTAGAGTTTTTTTCAAGCTTTAAAGGTATGTAGAATAGTTAAATCATTGTGTGGTCTTAAACAAGATCCTATGCAATGGAATGTTAAATTTGACTTAATTCTTAGAGATGATAGATTTAACATATATAAATGAACTAGATAAATGTATATATTTTTAAAATAATGATTCTATGAGTGCCATCATTTTCTTATATGTTGATGACTTATATTTGAGTCAAACCATGTCATTATTAAATAAACTAAGGGTTTCTTAGCAACAAAGTTTGAAATGAAAGACTTATAAGTATCTAATGTGATCTTGGGGATCAAAATCATCAAGAAAGAGGAAGAGATAATATTCAAAAAAAATCTTTTAATCCCCTGAGGTATCTAAAGTGGATAATATTCACCTGTGACAGAAAAAACTTCAATGTTAGTACACCACAGCGAATCAGAGAATACAATTAGGTGAAATTAAAAAAAAAAAATCTCATCAAACAGTATAATCTCAACACGTTTTGAAGTTTCAAACTTCGATTCAATTTTCAACTCCTCCTTTAATGGTAAAAATTCAGGATATGTGGAAGGAGGTTCTTTAGAATAATGATTCCCTCGGTCAGTATCAACTACCGAGGTATTTTCTTGTAAGGCATCCACT
This sequence comes from Magnolia changhungtana, assembly GCA_030180095.1. Taxonomy (NCBI): domain Eukaryota; kingdom Viridiplantae; phylum Streptophyta; class Magnoliopsida; order Magnoliales; family Magnoliaceae; genus Magnolia; species Magnolia changhungtana. The sequence goes on from JASAUF010000180.1 coordinate 1,841,423, forward strand.
ATGTCTTTAATCATGTAATCATTATAATTTTTAGGGTGTGTCAAACAATCTTCTAAAGAGTTGGGGCATGTAGTTGAAAGGGACTCATTCTCAACATTGTAGTCAGGCGTGTCATGTAGGTGGAGTGGGTCAACATCACTATGTTTGAAAAGTACTCGTGTCTCTCGATCATTAACTTGGATCGTTATTGAGAACGACTCTTCGAAAAACTGATTTTTATACTCATGAACATAATCGAACTCGTCCTTATTCTCAAATTTAGCATACTCCACAAGCGAGTTGGAATCACTCTCCTAGCATTGTGTTTCTAGATTGGGTTAAGGCTGCGATAAACTAGACTCTTCCTCATCAATAAGGTGCGACTGAATTCTTTGAATGGAGGATTCAAGCAATTTCAATGATGTTCTAATTTCTGTGAATGATTGTACGATGTGTTGGTTAATTTGCTCCTGAGTATCCATGAATTTCTGAAGTGAATCGTCTTAGATTGTTTCTGGTTGGATTTCAAAGGTAGAGGATCCAAGAAAATAGTCACTAGAATCTATGGTCGGTACACATCTCCAATTTAAACTTTGATTTTTCTACTGATTATAGTCATACGGATCATACGAGGGAGAGTTTGATGGTTGTTGGTACGCATTATCACCCATAATATAATCACGCATTGTTTTCTTCTTGTCGAGTGGGTGATAATTGTTCTCAATCCAATAATCACGTAATGATTTCTTAATCGGTGGAGTGTAATTATTCTCCCGCATATGACTGCATATGGACTTCTTAACCAGTGGAATATTATATCCCAATCGGTTCTTAATCAAGGTTTTAGTAAAATTTTGAGACATGGGTTGTTTCCTAACATAATCATCTCACAGCCCTTCACGATATCTCTCATCTTTTAGAAGTATATTAGCATATTCACGTGTTCATTCTTACATGAACATAATAAAACCCTAATACTAAATCTATTCCTAAAAAATAAAATTCCTACAGTAATATGGAAAGTAAGTAGAGGGAAGAAGTTATCAGAAGAGAAGAATAATAATTGAAGATCCTACAAAATCAAAACAATCAAGCTATGTTAGTAATGTTCGAAAAACAAAGAGAAGAAAAAAATAAGATGAATCCTAAAAATAAAATTTGAAATTGAAAAGTTTTAAAAACCCTAAATTAGAAAAATCCAGAAAATAAGAAAAATATAATCTAAAATAAAAATCAAACCTAGAAAACCTAAACCTAATAATGTTCATTGTCACTCCATGACAACGACGCCAAAAACTTATTCACAACCCCAGGTGGAGTGTCGCAATGTAGTAATGACTCGGTGAGAACGAGGTCGAATTCACAGGGAATGGGGAACACAGTCTAGAAATAATTAAATATAACTTAGTTGTCTGGGTTTTTAATCAAGTGAGATAAAAAGAGTTTTGAATAATAAAGATAAAAGACTAAGGATCCAGGAATCCACTTATAACAATCTCAATATTAATTTACTTGATTCAACGATAACTCGATTGGAATCGAAGTCTTATCATATCCAATCGGATGATAGAGCAGTTAAAACAGAATTTGAACTTTCATTGGATTAGTTCTCTCATGAAGCACCAATGTAATGATCGTAGGGAATTCAACAATATATTATGCCTAGGAGACAATGGTAAATTATGAATTTTATATATTACACAATTGCAAAATAGATAAGAAGATATTAAAAGCTTTTCAAGCATCTAATATAATTGGAGTGACAATAAACCATAGAAAACTGAAAGTATTCCTTTATTCAAACTAGAAATCAATAGAAGTTCAACCATAAATTGAATCAAAGTAAGATAAACATCAAAATAAACTATAAGTTTCATCCTTTAGCCTTATCTAAGAGATTAGCCTAACAAGACTAACATCTTAGAAGAAAAACAAAATGATCTACTAGAACCATGAAGAGATCGAAGTGAAAGAATGTTGTCGGTGCTCCACATAGACCTTTTCTTCCTCTCCAAACCCTAGAAGAAGATTTGGAATAGCCTAAGGACTCCTTTAAATAGTTTTATAACTTAAACTTTCGCACCGCCTCAGAAAAGTTCACAAACCACCTACAAGTTATGCACTCTGCGCTTCTTCGATGACAAACTTCGATGTCATCAAACAGTCTTCGATGACATCGAACAGTCTTTAATTCCATCCAAATTTGTCCAGAACTCTCCAACGAGTTGAGTCCGCAATTCATAAATTGTCGATGCCATCGAAGGCTATTTTGTAAATTATTTTAGGAATCCTCTTTTAGACTTGGAGTTTCATAATATCATGTTTCTAGCCAATTTTCAGGATTCCTTTTCTTCACTTCAAACATTCGATTCTCTTCATTCTTCACTTGGTTTTCTTGGATCTTTAGTATGTGAATTCTTCATTAATGACTTCCAAATCTTCAATTCGTCATTATCTTCTTTTGAGCTCTAAACGCATCCTTTTAAGCGCGTATTCATCATAAGCTTCCGAATCACCTCGCATGACAAAAATGTATATAATTAAATCAAATTATCAATTAAATGTCAGGAAAACTAATGTAATTAAAAGGTTAAATATGCAATATTTTAGCTTTAACACACCCCCCTAACCAGCATTTTGCTAGTCCTGAGCAAAACATGCGTAAGATATTTAAAAAACTAATGTATAATTTTCATAAGCTCAAGCGATTCTAAAAACATTCCAAATTATAGAAATCTAAGATACATTAATGTTGAGCACTACTTTATCCTAAACTTTAGTTTGTAAATTTCCTAATCAAGTTTAAAGTATTAATCCTCTAATTAGAAAAATTCTAAATATTGAGTTCCATGGGTGCATAGTGAAGTCTAGACTTATCACAACCAAAAGTTCAATTCCCTATTTTTTTGATAACGTTGATAATCAAAAGATTTCAAGGTAATCAAAACCTAAACCAAAACTTTCCTAATAGTTCAACACTCTATTCAACACTTAATCCTAATCTCAACTTCCTAACCTAAACCTAAACCTACACTTGAAAACCCAAACTTAAACCCAATCCTAAACATGAAAACGATTTCCTAAACCTAAACCTGAACCCATTGTTAAATCCTAAAACCTATAACCTAAACCTACACCTAAACCTAAACCATAACCTATAACCTAAACCCAAACCCATTCTCAAATCCCAAAACCTATAACCTAAACCAAAACCAAAACCTATAACCTAAACCCGAACCCATTCTCAAATCCCAAAACCTATAACCTAAACCCGAACGCATTCTCAATTCCTAAAACCTATAACCTAAACCTAAACCAAAACCTTAACCTAAACCTATAACATATAACCTAAACCAAAATCAGAACCTATAACCTAAACCAAAACCAAAACCTATAACCTAAACTCGAACCCATTCTCAAATCCCAAAACCTATAACCTAAACCTAAACCTAAACCTTAACCTAAACCTATAACATATAACCTAAACCAAAACTCAGAACCTATAACCTAAACCAAAACCAAAACCTATAACCTAAACCCGAACCCTTCTCAAATCCCAAAACCTATAACCTAAACCTAAACCAAAACCATAACCTATAACCTATACCCAAACCCATTCTCAAATCCCAAAACCCATAACCTAAACTAAAACCAAAACCTATAACCTAAACCCAAACCTATTCTTAAATCCAAAAACCTATAACCTAAACCTAAACATAAACCTTAACCTAAACCTATAACCTATAACCTATTTCAAATCTATAACCTAAACCTAAACCAAAACCAAAAACTATAACTTAAACTCAAATCCCTAAACCTTAACTTATAACCTAACCTAAATCTATACTTATAACCTAAAACTATTCTCAAATCCCAAAACCTATAACCTAAACCTAACCTTTTCCTAAACCTATAACCTAAACTCAATTGCCTAAAGCTAAACCTACACTTAATCCTAATCTCAACTCCCTAACCTAAACCTAAACCTAAACTTGAAAACCCAAACTTAAACCCAATCCCGAACATGAACCCGATTTCTTAAACCTAAACCCATACCCATTCTCAAATCCCAAAACCTATAACATAAACCAAAACCAAAACCATAACCTATAACCTAAACCCAAACCCATTCTCAAATCCCAAAACCTATAACCTAAACCAAAACCAAAACCTATAACCTAAACTCCGAACCCATTCTCAAATCCCAAAACCTATAACCAAAACCAGAACCCATTCTCAATTCCTAAAACCTATAACCTATAACCTAAACCAAAACCTATAACCTATAACCTAAACCAAAACCTATAACCTATAACCAAAACCAAAACCTATAACCTAAACTCGAACCCATTCTCAAATCTCAAAACCTATAACCTAAACCTAAACCAAAACCATAACCTATAACCTAAACCCAAACCCATTCTCAAATCCCAAAACCTATAACCTAAACCGGAACCTATTCTCAAATCAAAAACCTATAACCTAAACCTTAACCTTAACCTAAACCTAAAACCTAAAACCTAAACCAAAACCTAGACCTAAAACTAAACCTATAACCTAAACTCAAATCCCTAAACCTTAACCTATAACCTAACCTATTCCCAAATCCCAAAACCTATAACCTAAACTTAACATTTCCCTAAACGTATAACCTAAACTCAATTCCCTAAAGCTAAACCTACACCTAATCTTAATCTCAACTCCCTAACCTAAACCTAAACCTAAACTTGAAAACCCAAAATTAAACCCAATCCCAAACATGAACCCGATTTCCTAAACTTAAACCATAACCCATTCTCAAATCCAAAACCTATAACCTAAACCTAAATCCAAAACCTATAACCTAAACCCGAACCCATTCTCAAATCCCAAAACCTATAACCTAAACCAAAACCAAAACCTATAACATAAACCCGAACCCATTCTCAAATCCAAAACCTATAACCTAAGCCTAAACCTAAACCTATAACCTATAACCTAAATCAAAACCTATAACCTAAACTAAAACCAAAACCTCAGTAACTTAAACCCGAACCCATTCTCAATTCCCAAAACCTATAACCTAAACCTAAACCTAAACCTTAACCTAAACCTATAACCTATAACCTAAACCAAAACTTATAACCTATAACTTAAACCTTAACTTAAACCTAAACCTAAACCTTAACCTAAACCTATAACCTTAACCTAAACCTATAACCTAAACCTTAACCCATAACCTATAACCTAAACTTAATTATAACCTGTAGCCTAACCTTAACCTAAACCTTAACATAAACCTATAACCTAAACTAAAACCTATAATCATATGGTGAGACCATTTCTTTTGTGTCAATTTCATTCCTCTTTGAGCTTTTTTTTTTTTTTTTTTTAATTCATTAAGAAAAAAAAAGTGGTTATACATGATGCACTTCTTTCACTTTGTCTTTCTTTTCCCCAATGGGCATTCTAATTTATGAATGACATGACTGTTTGTAGGATGAGAGAATATACAAAGTTGTTGAAATTTCATGGTGAAGTCGAGCACATTTCTCTAATGAAGCCAAAGATTTGTATTTTCAGCATTATTGTAATTGTAATTATACTTGATTGAATGAGTTGGATTGTAATTGATTGAATGAAGGATTGTAATTGTAATTGATTGAATGAAGGATTGTAATTGAATGAATGAATAATTGTACAGGTGGTAATTGAATGAACAAATGATTATAGATAATTTTTTAATGTACAAAATAGCTACGGATATTGACCGTACCCACAAATCTGACAGTGTAGCCTTTATTAAATTTGGCATATTCTTACAGACTTTTAGCTACAAGTAATATCCGTAGCCGTATGTAATTTTAAGCTACGGACAATATTGCTACAGATTTAATCCGTACCTATTGTCTCATTAGCTACGGCTATTAACTGTAGCCTATATCTAAAAACCGTAGCTGTTGCTAATTTAAGCCTATTGCTACGGTTTGTTCTCAACTTTTGGCTATAGAAATAATCCGTAGCTGTAAAACTTTAGTGCTACAGAAGAAACGGCTATGGATTAACTCCGTAGCCATTATGTCTACAGCTACGGCTTTTATCCATAGCCATAGCTTTTAGACCTATAGTTACGGCACCAATGGCTACGGTCGTGCTACGAATATTAACCGTAGCCGTAGGATTTTGGCTACGGTTTTTAGCCGTAGCCTTTAGCCTATTTTCTGGTAGTGCGTCCAGATATGTTATGAAGTTACTGGACATGTTTATTGCTTTTATCGATGATATCGATAGGTGTATCGATACATCGATAAATCCGTCCAGATGAATATTTAGTTGCTGGATACTTTTGATCCTCTTTTCGATAATATAGTTAAGGTATCGAGGACATCGACAGAACAGGTCGATCATATCGAGGGTGCTTCGATAAAATTGACAAGGCGAGAAAAACTTAGAGATTTTCCTATTTTGAAAAAGTTTTCTCACCATAAGAACCCTAAGATGTCTATCTTGTTTTTTAAGGGTTTAATTCACCTGGTGTATTGGGTTATGGGATGTGAGGCTATGATTACCTATGGCGAGGTTCCACACATCCGATTGAGGCAGACACTTGGCTTGATCTTCTTTTGATGTCCTGCAGACTGTCTGACCACCCGTTCATAGTAATTGACAAACAAGGGCACTTATAAGGGCACTTTTATCCAACTCTCTAAATATTTTCCTATAAGGAAGATAGAGTAGTTTCAATCATTAAAGCATTCAAGGCATCCCAACTTAATGATTTATCATTAAGATAGTAGCTGGAGGATCCTTGAATGCAGAAGTTCATTCCCCAATCCACTCTATTGAATGTCAATGGTGAGGGTGGATTGGAGGATGAACTTCCTTGAGAGAAAGGGCTTTAGATATAAGATATAAGTTGAAACACTCAAAAGCTCTCTCTTCTTTCTCTCACAGCAACAAAAGACAAGTCCTCTATATTTAGGCAAAAAGTTCTAACAGATATAAAATGGGCACATTTATGATAGAGTTCAATATCATTGAGCAGGTTCAATATCATCGAGCGTATATTCTCGATAGCATCAATGGTCTACTCGATGACTCGGACTCAATGTCATACGCTTTTGAAACTCTTTGCCAATTAGTCGATGAATCGAAACAATTGTCGATGTCATCGAATTTCAAACTCCGATTCCATCGATGACATGTTTGATCCATCGATACTTAAAAAATAAGAGAGACTTGACTTTGAAATATTTCAGGTTTTCATGAATGATTGGGGGAACCGTCGAGATTATCAGAATTTGAATGTCGATGATATCGAGATCAGAGTCGATGCATCGATAAATCCAGCAGATTTATCTTTAAGCTTACTAGACAATTTGTGTCCTTGTTTGATGCAATCGACCAGGTGCCGATATCATCGATATTTGAATATCGATTCTATCGAAGGACCCCCAATCATAGTTAAAAATAACCTGAAATATCTACGGTAAGAAATGCGCGCCCTCGATCGATATCATCGATGAACTTCTGGTGTTATCGATATTTAATTTCAGATCATATCGGAAGAGCATCGATACATCGAAGGATTTTGAGATTTTCATTTAAAAACAGGGGCGCCGAAAATCTGCCTGTCGATTTTATCGAGCCATTCTTCGATGGGCGCGAGATTTGAATATCGATGATATGATATGTGTATCAATACATCGATAATTCGTCTAGATATGTTGTGAAGTTGCTGGACATATTTAGTGCTTATATCGATGATATCGATAGGTGTATCAATATATCGATAAATCCGTCCAGATGAATATTTAGTTGCTGGACATTTTGGTCCTCATATCAATAATATCGTTAAGGTATCGAGGACATCAACAAAGCAGCTCGATCATATCGAGGGTGTTCCGATAAGATCGACAGGGCGAGAAAAACTTAGAATTTTTTTATTTTGAAAAAAGTTTTCTCTCCCTAAAAACCGTAAGATGTCTATCTTGTTTTAAGAGTTTTAATTACCTGGTGTTTTGGGACATGGGATGTGAGGCTTTAGTTTTACTTGTGACGAGCTCGCACACATCCAGTTTAAGTAGGCGCTTGAATTGATCTTCCTATCAGGCATAGTTAGAGCCATCAAAGGGTGGAGGCCTAGTGACTGAAAGGCTATCAGAATTTGACATCTTTTCAATAGCTTAGATCGTTAGCTTAGGAAATGAATCCAAGAATAAACAATTAAAAAACGAGCTATTAGGCTTTGATACCACTTGAAAAGGCCTAGCTATAAGTCCTAGGAGGGGGGGGTGAATAGGACTATGCCAAATTTAAATTTTAACAGTGGAATAAAATAATGAGATAGCCAAGAAAATAAAAGATAACAATCCACAATATAGAATGTAAATCAATCTCAAATACTAATTGTTCTAAGGACAACCTTTCACCATAAAAACCAAGGGTTTATGGCAAGGACAACCTTACTAGAATAAATAGAAAATTAAAACGCAAACTGTAATGGAATAAAAGAAATAGCAAGAATTGAAATTCTAAACTATTACAACATTCCCACAATGCTTGAAATGTAAAAGATTATAACATGAACATCCACAAATACATTCCACAGCTTTGAATGATAAAAGATGCAGAAATTAAATAACCATTCAAACCACAAGACAAAGAATTATAGTGGTTCGCCTATGTGTACACCAACTATTAAACAACAGCCATACAGATTACTACTCCACTCCTAATATCCTCACATAGGGGATATCAGCGTTCACTATGAAAATAGGTTTCACAGGTTCACCTAAAACCTTCACAATTATGTCTTTCAAATGGGCTTACACAATTCAAAAACCCCACTTTCTGAGTTTTCTGGCTCTCCTCAGATAACCAACACAATGAGATTTTTTCTGGATCAATCTCAAATGAAACAAAATAGAATGTAAATTACAATAATGTAAAATACCTGGATTTCTCCTTTTTGAAGTAGCTCGGAAGAACCGCTTAGAGTAGAAGTTCGAATATAGAAGTTCAATTGTCCAATACTCACTTTGAAATGGTCATAGGTTCTAATTAATTTTACATTCAACCAAATGGGCTAGCTCTATTTTATTTTGATTCCAAGAAGAAGGAATACAACAATTCCTCTTTTCAATTCAGATTGGAATGCAGAAACAAAATCAAATAAATAAAGCTAACAAAAGCGAATCTTAAATAAGCACAAAGTAGCATAAAATGAACACAAACTATCTCAGAGTGATGCCTTGATTTTCCTTGAATTTAATTCCTGAAAAACTCTGAAATTCGTGTTCAATTTATAGTTGTGGAAATCGCATCTTCAACTGGTCATGTGGCCACCACGACTGTTCGTAGGTCGAACTGCATTTTAAAATTTTAAGCGAGATCGGAGAAAACTGTTCTACGACTGGTCTTAGGATGTCCACGACTAGTCGTAAGGCCTCCATGACTGGTCGTGAGAAACCAAGAATGGTTGCTGGAGTTTGAGTTGTATCTACAAGATTAGTCGTGATTGAGTCGGCACTGTTCCTACTACCGGTCAAGCAGACTCCAGGACTAGTCAAAGGTCAACTAAAAAATTCTGAAAATTTGTAACTACTTACGACTAGTCTTAGAATTTCTTGGACTGGTCGAGCCAGTTCTAGGACTAGTCGAACAGAGTTCGAGACTAGTCTTAAAATAGATCAAACACTTATAAAAATATTCTATATGAATTATGTATTCAAAATGACCTACCCTAAGGTCAAACTAAGGTCATGCAAACCTTAAATGTGAAGTATGGACATTGAGTCTTCACTTCTAATAAAAATGGTTGACCTTTGAAGATTGTGAAGCTTGAAATCTCTAATGTAGCTTGAACTTGAGATCTTCTTAAGCTTGGACTTCATCTTATACTTTAGTTTTGAGTTGTACTTGAACTTGAGTAGTACTTGAAACTTGAACAAGACCATGCCTTTTGATGTAGTTCTTGTAAAACTTGCAGAAGTAGTCAAAGAACTTAAACTAGAATTTCTCGAAGTCGATCACCGTTCTTTGATTGCAGCATTGATGCGGTGACTTGAACATATACGTCAACATGTTATACAAGACATAAATTGTGTTTTTGGCACCACAAAATTTGATAACAAAAGGGGTAAATAACTATTGCACTTACAATCTCCCCCTTTGTCAAATTTGTGACAAAACACACTTAACAAGAATATGATCATTATGAATACAAAGAATCATGCACCGTTTATAAAAGTAAACCAGTTATATCCTGATTAACGAATCATGCACCAGTTGACATTAACTCGCACAAATTCCTTATCACTTACTCCCCCTGAGTAGCACACTTAACAAAAAAATGATAATAATAAATTATATGCCACCACTCTTCCACAATCCACATATATCATATAGCAACCTATATCAATCCACAACATATTTCTCCACCTTTTTATCACAATATGATAAAAGAAGAACATTAGAAATGGAAGTGGAATACCAATAAGAGGGTAATAAATGAGTTAACTGAGTAAGATTTGAAAATAAATTAAGCAAGTTCAAAGTGTATAAACCATAATCTAGTATAACAAGTTAGTCTCACACACTTAAATAAAATCAAAGTGCACACACCAACAAAAGTAAAGTATTATAAATGTTATTACAGATCAAAGATTAAAATACTTAATCAAATCTTGAGGAGGGAGAAGGTATGGTAGGATCAATTCGATGAAGGCCCTTGTTTAAACGCCTAAGATACTTGCGCATATATTTAAATTGCAAATTATGGGCAACATTCATGTTTTCTACCCTCCTCGAGAGCACGAAGACAAGCATCAAAATCTGAAGGCTCATAGTCAGGATCATTTCCAGATTCTGATCCAATTTCATCAAATATATCATCCATATTGATGTCATCAGGAGGAAGATCACCACCTTCTTCTTCATGGGCTACTTCAGCACCATCACCTCCCACATCTCTTTGACCAGGTGTCAGTTCCAATTTCATCTTATTTAAATTAGTATTGTTAAACAAAAGATGATGAATAGGAGCCTCTCCGACAGGCATAGCAACTAGCATGTGAGTAGCTAACACAGTCATAAGATAAACAAAAGGAATATTACTGTGTCCTGAATGAAGTCCAAATTGAATAATGAAATGACATATGAAAGAAGGCAGACAGACTTTACTACCTGTGATGATAGAATGCAAAACTCGAACCATAAAGGAAGCTAATTCTGTTTTATTACTAGAACGAGGATATAGATTTGAAATAAAAATTCTATGGAGAACTCTGTATTTGGGTAACAAATACTTTGCAGGGAGCGCATTCCCTTTATGAGTCCATTGACGGTCCATATTACATAAATCTCTAGTTAATATCCATTTTTCTAATTCTGAAGGTTTTTCCATTAAAGAATGAATAGGGATGCCCTCATCATTAACATGTACTTCCATTAGATCCGCAATCAGATAACTGTCTACTGTAAATGGACCCTCTCTAGTATCAATATTAAAAGTTAGACTATCAAACGAAAATTCAAAGATACATGCACACATAGATTATCTTCCTTATAAGAAAATCTTTAGAGAGTAGGATTCCATCATAACCTTGATCCAACCCGAAGTCGAGTATTGGTACATCACTCTGTGTTGGGTTCAAGAGAGTAGAAGACTCTTCATCAATAAGGAAGAGGAGATCTTCAGCACTGTACTAAACGGGACTCATCAGCTTATTTGTAAGTATCCAGAGTCTAAGAGGACACTTATGATCATTCCTTTCTATGATTGGGTCTTAAGTGGTTCTCACCCTTTGAAGTCCTTAAGTAGGCCTCCGGCGGGAGTGTACGTGGTGGGTTCGTTGTATGGACCCTTGCTCTGTGGAGAGCATAAACATCTGGTTTGGAGTGAACCAATAAAACTTTGTATTTTAGGTGAACCTGGTAAAACCTTAGGGTTAGAGGTCAACCGTGTAGAAACTTCTAGTAGGGTCTTATGGAAGATCCCTGCTAGTGTGCCTAAAAGTGGGTGTGTTTTGTTGACCCTTACTCGTGAGAGCATAAACAGTCAGCCTCAGTGTAGGTTGTAAAAGTTGAAGGTGAACCTGATTTAAAACCTTAGGTTAGAGGTGAACCATGTGAAACCTCCTTAGTGAAATTCGGTACACTCAAGGGTTGAGTGCGATTACCGGGAGTGGAGTAGACTTATCGTCGAACCACTATAAAATGACTGTGTTTGAGATTATTATTTTGATTGAGTGATTTGCTTTCATACTTCCATATCTGAATAACTGATCACTCTTCACACACACCTACACAGTCATATCCATCATGAACTAGACTTTATATTGTTTACTCTTAAGCAGTTTGTGATTGGATCCTCTACCAGGCTTAGAAGCCAGTAGAGTTACATTTGAGTAATCATGAGAATTGTACGATCATATGATTAGTGAACTAGGATTTTTATAAAAACTTTAAAAAGTCCTATTCACCCCACTCTAGGACATATTGGCATATTCCTTCTTCAACTAGTGCAGTCTTCACTGCTATTTCAATTGGTATCAAAGTGGGTCTCTGTTTAAGGGCTTCACCGTCTAGTGGTTTTGTTCATAAATCATAAAAATTTTAAAAAGATCCTATTCACCCCCCTCTAGGAGATATTGGCATATTCCAACTTCAACTCAAGTGGTCTTAACTGCTATTTTCAACTTTTGAACTACACTTCACACAACCTCAAAAATCCAAAAACACTATCCTAAAAACCTCAAAGAAAACAATTCATGAGGACAGTGAAAGTGAAAAGGAAGATGAAGATGAAGAAGTGACTTTGCTGGCACAAAAATTTAAAAGAATCGTGGTTGTCCTTCTAGAGGAAGAAAGGTGAACAACAAACCCACTGCAGAAAAATTTGGTAAAAGAACCAAAGAACCACAATGCTATGCCTGTTACGAGTATGGACACCTATCTACTGAATGCCCAAATATAAAAACTAAGGGCAAGGCTATGGTTACCACATTGGAGATAAAAAATCATTGAAAATACTTATGATCTCCACTGCCACTACGTCAAAACAGCGAAAAAGGACGGTTGAAAACCGTCTCAAAAGGCCAAAAGGGACGGTCCTGGACCGTCGCAACGGCCGTCAAATTTTGACGTGTCGTATTTTTTAAAGGACGGCCATAAACCGTCTCTAAATAAGGACGGTCATGGACCGTCTCTAAAAAAGGACGGTCTTCGTCCGTCTTTAATGGTAGTTTCGCTTAAATCTGTAAAGGACAGTCTACGACCGTCCGTAAAAAGGACGGCCCATGACCGTCAATAACAAGGACGGTTATAGTCCGTCTCTTATAACCCATGAAAGAACGGTCATGGACCGTCTCTAATGAACCTGGAAAGGACGGTGATGAGCCGTCCTTTCAAAGGACAGTTATAGACCGTCTCTTATAACCCAGAAAAGGACGGTCATGGACCGTCTCTAATGAACCTGGAAAGGATGATGAGGAGCCGTCCTTTCAAAGGACGGTTATAGACCGTCTCTTATGACCCAGAAAAGGACGGTCATGGACCGTCTCTAATGAGCCTGCAAAGGACGGTCTTCAACCGTCTCATATTTGCATATACACCTGTTCATATGATATTCTTTCTGATATACACCTGTTACAACATCATATTCTTCCTGATATACACCTGTTATATAATATATTTCATCATATTCACATTCACATCCATCAAACCCAAAAACATAAACTAAATCCATCCAAACACAAACAATATACACCTGTTATAATATCATGTTCTTCCTAATATACACCTGTTACAATATCGTATTCTTCCTGATATACACCTGTTACATAATATATTTCATCATATTCACATTCACATCCATCTAAACCCAAACTACACAAATCCATCCAAACATAAACTACATTCATCCAAACATAAACAATCTTATCCACATTACATTCATCCATGCATAAATACGCTCACACCAACCCTGCAAAACTCCAAATCATGAGCCAAAATACCAAACAGTTTCTCATCCAACAAAAACCACATCAAACATTCAAAGTTCAACCACTTCAAAGAATCACAAACCTTAACATTAATTTTTAAGGCAACATTTTCAAGATACTGTTTATTGATTCTGGATGTCTGTCTCAGTTGGCAACACTGTGACACTATGCCCAACTCCATTTCACAAACACGTTTAATCTTTCCTGCAAAATAAGAAAACAAAATGCTTTAGTTGATTCATTCCACTCTCTAGGATTTAGGGTCTTGTTTGTACTCACCATATGAACAACTCATGTCAGGTAAAATGATAATAAGCAATTGGAGATGTTTCTTCTTATCTCCACTTTGTAGGTTTTCAGTGGCTTGTTTGTGTACATCCATCAGAGTCATCTCAATCCTATTAGGGCGATCGGTTTTAGGTTTAGGTTTTAGGCTTAGGATTAGGTTATAGGTTTAGGTTATAAGTGCAGGTTATAGGTTTAGGTTTAGGTTTAGGTTAAGTTATAGATTAAGGATTAGGGAATTGAGAATAGGTTTAGATTTAAGTTTAGAAAATCAGGTATGGGTTCGGGTTCGGGTTTATGTTTGGGTTTTATGTCATAGGTTTTAGTTTAGGTTAATGTTATAGGTTTAGGTTTGGGTTTAGGTTAAGGTTTAAGTTATAAGCTATAGGTTTAGGGAATTGAGAATAGGTTAAGGTTTAGGTTTAGGAAATCGGGTTCGGGTTCGGGATCGGGTTTATGTTTGGGTTTTAGGTCATAGGTTTTGGTTTAGGTTAAGGTTTTGGTTAAGGTTTAGGTTATAAGCTATATGTTTAGGTTTAGGAAATCGGGTTTGGGTTCGGGATCTGGTTTATGTTTGGGTTTTAGGTCATAGGTTTTGGTTTAGGTTAAGGTTATAGGTTTAGGTTTGGGTTTAGGTTAAGGTTTTGGTAAAGGTTTAGGTTATAAGCTATAGGTTTAGGGAATTGAGAATAGGTAAAGGTTTAGGTTTAGGAAATCGGGTTCGGGTTCGGGATCGGGATTAGGTTTGGGTTTTCAAGTTAGGGTTTAGGTTTATGTTAGGGAGTTGAGATTAGGATTAGGTGTAGGTGTAGGTTTAGGGATTTGATAATAGGTTAAGGTTTAGGTTTAGGTTTAGGTTTAGGAATTGAGAATAGATAAAGGTTTAGGTTTAGGAAATCGGGTTCGGGATCGGGTTTAGGTTTGGGTTTTCAAGTTAGGGTTTAGGTTTAGGTTAGGGAGTTGAGATTAGGATTAGGTGTAGGTGTAGGTTTAGGGATTTGAGAATAGGTTAGGTTAAGGTTTAGGTTTAGGTTTAGGAATTGAGAATAGGTTTAGGTTTAGGTTTAGGAAATCGGGTTCGGGTTCGGGATCGGGTTTATGTTTGGGTTTTAGGTCATAGGTTTTGCTTTAGGTTAAGGTTATAGGTTTAGGTTTGGGTTTAGGTTAAGGTTTTGGTTAAGGTTTAGGTTAGAAGCTATAGGTTTAGGGGAATTGAGAATAGGTAAAGGTTTAGGTTTATGAAATCGGGTTCGGGTTCGAGATCGGGATTAGGTTTGGGTTTTCAAGTTAGGGTTTAGGTTTAGGTGAGGGAGTTGAGATTAGGATTAGGTGTAGATGTAGGTTTAGGGATTTGAGAATAGGTTAAGGTTTAGGTTTAGGTTTAGGTTTAGGTTTAGGTTTAGGAATTGAGGATATGTAAAGGTTTAGGTTTAGGAAATCGGGTTCGGGTTCGGGATCGGGTTTAGGTTTGGGTTTTCAAGTTAGGATTTAGGTTTAGATTAGGGAGTTGAGATTAGGATTAGGTGTAGGTGTAGGTTTAGGGATTTGAGAATAGGTTAAGGTCAAGGTTTAGGTTTAGGTTTAGGGAATTGAGAATAGGTTAAGGTTTAGGTTTAGGAAATCGGGTTCGGATTCGGGATCGGGTTTATGTTTGGGTTTTAGGACATAGGTTTTGGTTTAGGTTAATGTTATAGGTTTAGGTTTGGGTTTAGGTTATAAGCTATAGGTTTAGGGAATTGAGAATAGGTAAAGGTTTAGGTTTAGGAAATCGGGTTCGGGTTTGGGATCGGGTTTATGTTTGGGTTTTCAAGTTTAGGTTTAGGTTTAGGTTAGGGAGTTAAGATTAGGATTAGGTGTAGGTGTAGGTTTAGGGATTTGAGAATATATTTAGGTTATAGGTTATAGGTTCAGGTTTAGGTTAAGGTTAAGGTTAAGGGTTTAGGTTTAGGTTATAAGCTATAGGTTTAGGGAATTGAGAATAGGTTAAGGTTTTAGGTTTAGGAAATCGGGTTCGAGTTCGGGATCGGGTTTAGGTTTGGGTTTTCAAGTTTAGGTTTAGGTTTAGGTTAGGGAGTTGAGATTAGGATGAGGTGTAGGTGTAGGTTTAGGAATTTGAGAATAGGTTAAGGTTTAGGTTTAAGAATTCAGGTTTGGATTTTCAAGTTTAGGTTTAGGTTTGGGTTTAGGTTAGGGAGTTTAGATTAGGATTAGGTGTAGGTTTAGGTTTAGGGATTTGAGAATAGGTTAAGGTTTAGGTTTAGGAAATCGCGTTCGGTTTTAGGTTTGGGTTTTCAAGTTTAGGTTTAGGTTTAGGTTAGGGAGTTTAGATTAGGTTTAAGTGTAGGTGTAGGTTTAGGAATTTGAGAATAGGTTAAGGTTTAGGTTATAAACTATAGGTTATAAGCTATAGGTTTAGGAAATTGAGAATAGGTTAAGGTTTAGGTTTAGGAAATCGGGTTCAGGTTCGGGATCAGGTTTAGGTTTGGGTTTTCAAGTTTAGGTTTAGGTTTAGGTTAGGGAGTTAAGATTAGGATTTGGTGTAGGTGTAGGTTTAGGGATTTGAGAATAGGTTAAGGTTTAGGTTTAAGAATTCGGGTTCGGGTTCGGGATTGGGCTTAGGTTTGAGTTTTCAAGTTTAGGCTTAGGTTTAGGTTTAGGTTAGGGAGTTTAGATTAGGATTAGGTGTAGGTTTAGGTTTAGGGAATTGAGCATAGGTTAAGGTTTAGGTTTAGGAAATCGGGTTCGGGTTCGGGATCGGGTTTAGGTTTAGGTTAGGGAGTTGAGATTAGGATTAGGTGTAGGTTTTGGTTTAGGGATTTGAGAATACATTTAGGTTTTAGGTTTAGGTTTAGGTTTTAGGTTATTGGTTAAGGTTTAGGTTTTAGGTTTAGGTTAGGTTATAGGTTATAGGTTAAGGTTTATGTTTAAGGATTTGAGAATAGTTTTAGGTTATAAGTAAGGTTTTAGGTTTTGGTATAGGCTTAAGTTATAGGTTATAGGTTATATGTTTAGGTTAAGGTTTAGGAATTCGGGTTCGGGTTTGGATTCGACTTTAGGTTATAGGTTTTGGGATTTGAGAATAGTTTTAGGTTATAAATAGGTTTAGGTTGGGTTATAGGTTAAGGTTTACAGATTTGAGTTAAGGTTATAGGTTTTAGGTTTAGGTTAAGGTCTAGGGATTTGAGTTTAGGTTATAGGTTTAGGATTAGGTTATAGGTTTATGTTTAGGTTTAAGTTATAGGCTTAGGTTATAGGTTATAGGTTATATGTTTAGGTTAAGGTTTAGGAATTCAGGTTCGGGTTTGGATTCGGGTTTAAGTTATAGGTTTTGGGATTTGAAAATAGTTTTAGGTTATGAGTATAGGTTTAGGTTGGGTTATTGGTTAAGGTTTAGGGATTTGAGTTAAGCTTATAGGTTTAGGTTTAGGTTATAGGTTAAGGTTTAGGGAATTGAGTTTAGGTTATAGGTTTAGGTTAAGGTTTAAGTTTAGGTTTACGTTAAGGTTTAGGTTTACGAAATTGGGTTCGGGATCGGGTTTAACTCCATAAATCCTAAAATTCGATTACCCTGTTTTCACATGCATATCTATTAACAAATGCTTGAAGTTGGTGTAACTGGCGGAATTTATCATAAACCATAAATCCCTACAGCTTGAAAGGCAAGGAAATAAGATGAAAGAGAATAGCATATAGCTGAGAAATGCTGCTCAAACTCATCACCTCTAGTGTTGCATTCTTCAACGATGCAATCTCCATTGCCTCATCCAAAGATAGCTGAAAATACACAAATGAAAAGCTTATTACCAGCAAAACTTGTTATGGAGAATTGTAAAAGGAACAAAACAAAACATATACCTTATCCCAAAATGCGCCCAACAATTCCCTGTTCTTAGGAGAATCCTACAAAATATTAATAAAGCATCAACGAGCTGAATGTCAAAGGCAATACAACCATCCAGCAAGGCAATCGAGAAAAGCTAATGAAAATCCCTACTATTTGCCTGACTATCAATAGAACCAGTATTTTGACCATGGCATCACTTGTGCTATAACATTCCCAAGAGTAGAAAGGACCTAACAATCCTCTAGTTGAATGCTAGAGACCATGAAACCACCTTTCAAATATTCTTAAAACGCAAATAAACAGTAAAACCAAGAAATTTTATTCCAAATCATCGTAATGCTCATAACTATTACGTGTACATAGTATAGGCCTAAAGAAGCCATAATAAACCAAACTAGCCTTGAATCCAATCACCACCATATGGGTATTCCTGTCATAAATAAGATCCTATACCTTATAAGAACACACACACACACACACACACACACACACACACACACACACACACAAATCCTAAAAAATGTGTTGTAGAACATGCTTAAGAGGTGAAAAAAAAAAAAAAAGAGTTTCTTGACATGCGAGTGTTGTTTGTACATGTGCAAACCCATGCTTCCTAAATAACTACATCATTCATCGTATTAGCATCAATACTTCAATCCTAACCCTTAACATCCATTCTTCATTTTCCATTTTCGTATTGCATGCATATGCTACTTCATAGATCATATTCTGAGATAAAAGGTGTCAATTATATATTAAAAAAAAAAATTTTATAGTTCAAAAGCAGACAATAAAGAGCACAAATTCTGATTATAAAGGTGATATTTAGAGTTAAGTTTACTGTCATATTCCGAGATAAAAGGTGTCAATTATAAAAAAAAATAAAAAATTATAGTTCAAAAGCAGACAATAAACCAATGGTTTGGATCAATGAAAGATGCGACACACTTCCACAAACTGAACAAAGACTTCCATAAATTCTTCATTTCGATACCAATATTTATATGATCCATCTCAAATTCCTGTACCTTTACATGAATTCCTACATAGTGCCCAAGATGGTCCACCTACGATCGCAGCGGGGGTCCCACCGTAATCGCACATGGACAAAAATTACAGAGATTGACTGGATGACAACATAGCCATATACTGCAGAGATAAACTCAAATACGTCAGCCTCAGAGAGGAAGACTCAGAGTCCCCCATAACACAAAACAAGGTGAAAATACAAGATCAAACACTAAAACCCACGAACGATCATCACCAACATCTAATTTAAATATTTACACTCTCTCAATAGCCATATAATCGCTCTAAAAAAGTAGATGAAAACTTCAATAGAGAGAGAGAGAGAGACGAACTTGTCGGATGGGACGCGTATCGGGCCGAATGTATCTTCGCCGAATGTATCTTCTCCTCCCTGCTAGATTTCTGAAAGAGTCTTGTAGGACTAACTGCCGGATTTCTGTGACAAAGGCCGGATTTTTGCGCTCGATGGAGGATTTCTCGATTTTAGATGGAAAGAGGGAAAAGAGGAGAAGTGGGAAAAGAGGCGCTCGATGGATTTCGGATGGATTTGGAAATCCTCTTTCAAATAAGAGAATGCTTTGAAATCCGTATATTGTGAGTTTTCCACTAAATAATAATACAAACTCTATTAACAGTCGTACATGCGTGAGACCAATTTCTGGATGTTTAATATAGTATTATATAATAAAAATGTATAAATATTTACCATTTACAATAGACCGATTATTTGGATGGTCTGGATAACTCTATATCTTAGCCACTATTATTATAATCAAGTCACCACTATTTTACATTAAATACAAAACTCACAGTGAAAACCCAGAAAAATGAAAACGGTAAATAGAGCTTTGGTTCTAGTATGGCTCTGTGGGCCCCACCATGATCTATTTGTTTCATCCATTCCGTCCATCCATTTCTCAACATAATTTTGATCCATAGGTGAAGAAAAAAAATAAAGATCATTTTGATCCAAAACTTTTCTGGCCCCAAAACAGTTTTTAATGGTCTCCTCTCAATCAACATTGTTTCATGTAATGTGGTCCACTTGAGATTAGGATATACCTCATTTTTGGGCTCATGCTACAAAACTATCTAGAAAAATATATAGACGGCATGGATGAAACACATACATCATGGTGGGACCCACAGCCACCGACCATGCTAGTGGCAGGGGGAGTAGCCCATCTGTTCCGTCGTGGGAAGATGAGTGCTGACGCTCTTCGAGCTCCCAGTTGTATGAACGGTTCAAAGGAGATCAAAGTTACATGGCCCATAATGATGTATTTATCATATCTACACCGTTCATATATTTTGAGAGATCATTCTAGAAATTTTTCCAAAAAATGAGTAATTTTCAAATCTCAAGTGGACCACACCATAAATAGCAGTGGGACAATGATTCTCACTGTTAAAAACATTCATAGGCCCATCATAACGTTTACTTTCCATCCAATCTTTTCATAAGGTCCACAAACCTAGATGAAGACAAAAAAACAAATATCATATTGATCCAAAATTATTTT
This sequence comes from Magnolia changhungtana, assembly GCA_030180095.1. NCBI lineage: Eukaryota > Viridiplantae > Streptophyta > Magnoliopsida > Magnoliales > Magnoliaceae > Magnolia > Magnolia changhungtana. Next base: position 1,862,068 of record JASAUF010000180.1, read on the forward strand.
GAACCCACATAGGTTTTAATGGCAAGCGTTCAATCCCCACTGATTTTTACAGTGTGGTCCACTTGATTTTTAGATTTGTCTTATTTTTTGGATCAAGACTTACGGAAAACTCATCTAGTGGACGAATGGTTTAGATATAACTCATACATTATGATGGAAGCCACAGAGCTAGTGACGTTAACACAATAGATATGTTGTCGGGTGCGTTGTACACCAGCCAATCCGCATTCGAACCGGGCGGGGTGGAGCGGATGCGAATTTCCAGCGATAGCCTTTAGCAGGAAGTTCATGAGATGGGAACGTAGGTGGGGTACACCTTTATGTTTGTCAGTAATCCACCCGTCCATCTGTTTTGTAAGCTCATTTTAGTACCTAATATGAAAAATGAATATTATCCAATACTCGAGTGGGCCAAAAACATGACGATTAAATGTACACAATTTAAATATTCGTGGGGCCACATAAGTTTTGAATCAGGCTAATATTTGTTTTTTCGGTTCATCCCAGTAGGAATGGAATTATTAATAGTATAGATGGCATTTAAACATCACTTTTGACCCCAATAAGGTTTTAACGGTACTAATATCCCTACCCACCTTTTCCTTTAGTGCGGCCCACTGGAGTCTTTTATCTTTCTCACTTTTGGTTTCAAGTGCTAAAATTATCTCACAAAATATATGGACGGGATGGATTTCTCACAAACATCACGGTGGGCCCCACCTAGAAAGGTTTTGACCACATGAACATATGGGAAGGGCTTTATCAGGAAATCGGGTATGGGCAGAGCCATAAATTGACTGCAAATTCAGGGATTGTGGAGCCCACCTTAATGTATTTTGTTCATCCACTCCGTCCATCCATTTCTAAGGTTTATTTTAGGTCTGATCCTGGATAGTAGCCAAAGAATGAGGCAGATAAAAAGATGTAGTGGACCTCACCATAGAAACACTGGGGAGAGTGATTCCCACCGTTGAAACTATCCTAAGGCCCACCATAATTTTTATTTGAAATCCAACCTGTTCAAAAGTTAAAAAAAACATGAAATAAGGTAAAACACAAATATCAGCTTGATCTAAAACTTTCGTGGTCCTCAAACAGTTTTTAATGGTGGGTGTCACTATCCCCACTGTTTTCTTTGTTGGGGTCCACTGGAGCTTTGGATTTATCTTTGGATATTGCCCTAAAATGATCTCTCCAAATGGATGGAAGGTGTGGATATAAAACATACATCATGGTGGAGCCCAAAATTGAGAGGTATATAAATATCAGGTGGACCACACCACATGAAAATAATAGTGATTGGATATCCATCAATATATCCTATGTAAGGCCCACTGTACTCTTTATTTGGCATCCAATCTGTTTATTAGGTCATACAGGCTTAGATGAAGGGGAAAAATAAAAATAATCTCAATTAAAAACTTTTATGGCCCCCAGAATGTTTTAAATGGTTGACGGTCATTCAACACTATTTCTTATAATGTGGTCCATTTCAAATTGGGATATGCCTCATTTTTGGTTTCATGCCATAAGATGATCTTTAAAAATAGATGGACGGCATGGATTAAACACATACATCATGGTTGGGCCCACACAACACCAACCACAAGCCATTGGATGGTGTAGGGGGAGGAGCCAATTCATTCCCCTTATTTGTGGTGTGGTCTATTTAATCTTTGGATATGATTAATTTATTGGATAATTCCATAAAATGATCTCAAAAAATGGATAAACAGTGTGGGTTGATCTCAAATTTTTGGCAAATGCAAAACTCAAGTGGACCATGCCATACAAAACAGTGTGGAATAATGATTTCCGCCGTTGATACCTTCCTTGGGCCCACAGTGATGTTTATTTGTCATCCAACATGTTCATAATATCAAAAAAATATGAATGAAGGGAAAACACAAACATCAACCTAAATGTGGGCCACACCACATAATATAATGGAGGGGTTTCCTTAAAACATTCATAATCATATATTGGGCCTGCCTAAATGTGATTCACATATCCAACTCACTCATTATGTGTGTCCCACTTGGATGAGGGGTCTTACCAATTCTCAACTGCATCCATGTCTGTATTAACTTACAAATAGTTGGATCTCAAATAAACATCACGCGGGCCCTAAGAAGGTTTCAATAGTGGGTGTCACTATCCCGCTCTTTTCTGGGTCCACTTGAACTTTGGATCTGCCCCGTCAGTCAGATGCACCATTCCATGGTGGCCACGAGCTTAAAAATAAAGTCAATCCATGACTTGGGTGGGCCACACCACATACTATAGTTGAGAGGGTTACCCTCCCATTAAAACATTAATAATCATTTATTGGGCCCACCTAAATGTGGTTCATAGATCCAGCCCATTCATTATGTGTGTCCCACTTGGATGCGGAGTCAGACCAAGTTTCATACACATCCAAAACTCATGTGGGCCCCACCAAATGCTTTTATATGTTTTAGGGATGTCTTCACATAGTTTTAGATGTTATGGCCCACCTGAGTTTCGTATATGATTGATTTTTGAACTTAAAGGGGACACATCAAATGCATGGTGTTGATGTTCTACACACATCATGGTGGGGCCCACACAAATTAACCTCATGGGAAGTTCCCATGAGGTGACCTTGTAGTACCATTTCACTATTTTAGGTAACTCCTTCATGGGTGTTACTCTAACCGTGTAGGGCCCACCTCGATATATTTTATGTATATCGATACCATCCATATATTTTTTCCATCATATTTTAGGATGTGATTTCAAATCATAAGAACTAAATAATCTTAGGTGGGCCATACCAATCAAAACAATATGATGAATAACCATTAAAAACCTTTTGAAGGCCACAAAAGCTTTTGGATCAATTTAATCTTTGTAGTTTACCTTCATCTAGATCTTCTTTACATTATCAACAAGTTGGATTGCAACTAAACATTACTAAAACCTTACGATGGGCTCTTTATAATTTTTAATGGCGAGGTACTATATTATCATTCTTTCCAGTGGTGTGGTCCACTTAAGATTTAAATCTACGCAATTTTTTATACCCAGCCCAAAAATGGGTTGGAGAAACGTATGGGCGGCAAGGATATACAACACCATTAAAATCTCACTTTTGTTATAACTTTTCAATTTTTCTTGTCAAAATACAAAATCTAGTTTTCTTTTTTAAAATATATATTTTTTACAATTTGTCAAATTTTTCACAATTTTGTTTAATTGCTTAAATTTTCTTTTTCAAAATATCATTTTTTAAATCTCACTTTTGATATATAACTTTTCAATTTTTGTTGTCAAAATACAAAATCTAGTTTTCTTTTTTAAAAAATATATATTTTTACATTTTATCAATTTTTTCACAATTTTGTTTAATTTTTAAAATTTTCTTTTTTAAAATATCATATTTTTATTGAATTCTTTTTTTCAAAATTATCAACATTATTCAAAGTTTTTAATTTTTTTTTTCAAAATCTAGATTTTTATAAAATTACGGTTTTTTTTTTAAATTTAAATTTTTCTTAAACATGGGTAATTATTTTTTTAAGCTTCTCAACTATATATATATATATATATATATATATATATATATATATATATATATTCGAAATTCATAATTTTTTTGAGCTTTTTCATTTTTGACCTGAACATTAGAGATTGTCTTTGACAGGGCTATAAGACGGTTTAGGACCGTCTCTAATAGAGACGGTCCTTGACAGTCTCTGATAGAGACGGTCTAGGGCCGTCTCTAATAGAGACGGTCCTTGACTGTCTCTGATAGAGACGGTCTTTGACAGTCTCTAATAGAGACAGTCTTTGACAGGGTTGTAAGACGGCGAAGGACCGTCTCTATTAGAGACGGTCTTTGACAGTCTCAGATTGTAAGTAAAAGACGGCCAATGACCGTCTCTAATGCAGACGGCCAATGACCGTCTCTAATGACCGCCTATAAGACGGTCAAGGACCGTCTCTAATGCGGACGGCCTATGACTGTCTCAGATGACCAATATAAGACGGTCAATGACCGTCTTAAATTATTTGTGGACGTTTAAATTTGTAAGACAATATTAAGGACGGTCAGGGGCCGTCTAAAATTTTAGAGACGGTTTACGGCCGTCTCTAAAGCGTCTTTAAACCAGGCAATTTTAGAGACGGTCCAGAACCGTCTCTAAATCTGTCCTTTTTTTTCATTTTTCATGTAGTGTGTTTCAATCATTCCCACCGAATCAGAGAACGAGAAAGAACAACTAGCCATGGAATCATCTTCATCTGACAATGGAAAAGAAGAAGAAGAAATTGAAAAGGATAAACTACAAGATACGTATAATCAACTCTATATTCATAGCATCAATATCCTTAAGAGATTTCGAATATCAGAAAATAAAGGCAAGGTGTTGTAGAAAGATTTGGATAAAGCATTGGAAATCAACACACAATTGATAAATGATCTGCAGCAATATCATATGGATAATGATAGACTTGAACAAGTCAATACTCATCTTAAAAACGAGTCTGAAAAACTGAACAAATAGGTTGAGCAATTAAAAGACAAAAATATGCTTCTTCAAAACAAAAATCATACACTCCTGTTTGATCTGGAAGAATCCAAGAAGATAGCCAAGATAAATTACAAGTTTTCCCAGAGTGGCGAAAAGTTAGAAAAACTGTTAGGAATGGGAAGACTTGGAAAGGATAAAAGTGGTCTTGGATATGAAAAACATAAATCAATGATTGGAAATGCAGCTCCCAGAACTGAAAAATCTGCTACTTCTGGAAGCAAAACCATAATAACTCCGGCATGTAATTCGTGTGGTGATATAGGTCATTATAATTTTGAATGCATAACTCCTAGGAGGACTTAACCTAACTCTGGTCAGAACCATGTTAACAAATTGTCAACCAGAGAAATACAGAACTTCAAGAGTCCTCTTAAGGATCTGGATAGAAGCAATGCCCTTGCATCACCACCCAAATCAATTAACAAAGTAAAATGGGTTAGGAAGAATTAGTTCAGATCATGTATCAGAATCTGAACTAGTGCTAAAATGAGGAAATATTTTTGCTAAGCTTCAAATGATATTTCTGAGGTACTTCACCTCCATTATTTTTGTATAAACATTCAAAGGTTTATAATTTTGTTGTGTACAGTTTGTGTACATAATTTTTTTGCTGAGTATACTGTTGATAGAGATATGAAAAGTATACTTGAAGATCTGTCTGAATGCTGAAAACTGAAAATCTTCATCTTCGATATGACATTCTTGATTTATCGATAGAAGGTCGATATTATCGACGGTTCCTTAGAATATGGATCGTCGAGTGGCCAAGAATGATATCGAAGACAGACTCGATAGAATCGATAAGCAACCTCTCGATATTATCGAAACAATGGTTGATCATATCGACAGATGCCGCCCAATAAAAGCCAGCGAAACGAAAAAGGGGGTTATTTTCTCAAAGGTTTCACTATTACGTTCTCTGCTCGATTCTCTCAACCAAATCAGTTGGAGCCACGTCGGACTACTCAAATCATTCCATAAATCTGGTAATACCCTTCTAACACTTCAAGAGTCCTTTCTCTTTTGGGTATTTGTTGTTTTTGTCAGTTTTTTTTGTCGTCTTTCCCAAATCGTTCAATATTCTATCTATCACATGGGAAAGGACAAAGGGGTAGCATCCAGCCCTGGTGAATCTTCAATAGCCACCTGACAAAAGGTACTTGCCTCGAGAGGTAGGGCAAGGGCCCGGGAAAGTGGGATCCCCACACAACAAAGACCAAGACAGACCCCACATGGTGGGTCCCAGACTGAATCTCCGGCACAACCTCCTCCAACTGGAGCAAGTTCAAGACCACCCAAACACATGGGCAGGAAGTGAAAGTGCCCTGGTTTGTCAAGTTACGTGAGTGGTAGGTCAGACTGTCTATAGAGCTCGATGGGAAAATCAATTCAAGCATCTGCCTCAACTGGATATGTGGAAGCACGCTATTGGTAAATCAAAGCCTCACATCCCATGACCCAAAACACCAGGTAAAGAAAAATCCTTAAAAACAAGTTAGAAATCATAGGGTTTTACGGTGAGAAAACTTTTTGTAAAATAGAAAATCTCTAAGTTTTTCTCGCCTTGTCGATTTTATTGAAGCACCCTCAATATGATCGACCTGATCTGTCGATGTCCTCGATACCTTAACGGTATTATCGATGTGAGGCTAAAAGTGCCCAACAACTAAATATTCATCTGGACGGATTTATTGATGTATCGATACACCTATCGATATCATCGATATAAGCACTAAATATATCCAGCAACTTCACAACATATTTGGACAAATTATCGATGTATTGATACACATATCGATATCATCGATATTCAAATCTCGAGTCCATCGAAGAGTGGCTCGATAAGATCGACAGACAGATTTCCGACGCCCTTGTTTTTTAATGAAAATCTCAAATTCCTTCGATATATCAATGACTGTCCGTTATGATCTGAATTCAAATGTTGATAAGATCGGAAGTCCATCGATGATATCGATAGTGGGCATGCATTTCTCACAGCAGATATTTCAAGGCATTTTTAACTATGATAGGGGGCCCTTCGATAAAATCGATATTTCAAATATCGATGATATTGGCACCAGGTTGATTGCATCGAACAAGGACATGAATCTCCAACAAGCTTATAGTCAAATCCGTTGGATTTATCAATGCATCGACTCTGATCTCGATATCATCGACATTAAAATTCCGATGATCTCGATGGTTCCCCGATCACTCATAAAAACCTGAAATATTTCAAAGTCAAGTCTCTCTCATTTTTCAAGTGTCAATGAATCGAACCTATCATCGATGGAATCAGAGTTCGAAATCCGATGATATCGACAATAGTCTTAATTCATTGACCAATTGGCAAAGAATTTCAAAAGTGTATGACATTGAGTCTGAGTCATCGAGCAAACCATCAATGCTATCGAGAGTATACGCTCGATGATATCGAATCTGCTCGATGATATTGAACTCTGTCATATATGTAACCGTTTTATATCCGTTGGAACTTTTTACCTATATATAGAGGACTTATCTTTTGTTGTTGTGAGAGAAAGAAGAGAGAGCTTTTAAGTGTTTCAACTTACATCTTATATCTAAAGCCCTTTCTCTCAAGGGAGTTCATCCTCCAATCCACCCTCACCGTTGACATTCAATAGAGTGGATTGGGGAATGAACTTCCGCATTCAAGGATCCTCCAACTACTACCTTAATGGCAAATCATTAAGTTGGGATGCCTTAAATGCCTTGATGATTGGAACTACTCTATCTTCCCTATAGGAAAATCTTTAGAGAGTAGGATTCCATCATAACCTTGACCCAATCCAAAGCCTAGTACTAGTATATCTTTTGTGTTGCGGATCAAGGAAGCTGAAGACTCTTCAACAACAAGGAGGAGATCTTCGTCATTGCGCTGAATGGGACTCATCAACTTACCTGTAAGTATCCAGAGTCCAAGAGGACACTTGTGATCATTCCTTTCTAGGATTGGGTCTTAAGTGGTTCTCACCCTTTGAAGTCCTCAAGGAGGCCTCCGGCGGGAGTGTACGTAGTGGGTGCGTTATGTGGACTCTTGCTCTGTGGAGAGCATAAACATCCGGGTGCGTTGTGTGGACCCTTGCTCTATGGAGAGCATAAACATCTGGTTAGGAGTGAACCAGTAAAACTCCAGGGTTAGAGGTGAATCGAGTATAAACCTCTGTGTAAAGGTTGAAGGTGAACCTAATTTAAAATCTTAGGTTTGATGTGAACCCTTGAAAACCTCCTTAGTGAAATCCGGTACACTCAAGGGTTAAGTGCGGCAACCGGGAGTGGAGTAGACTTATCGTCGAACCACTATAAAATGATTGTGTTTAAGATTGTTATTTTGATTGAGTGATTTGCGTTAATATTTCCATATCTGAATATCTGATCACTTCTGACACACCTACATAGTCATATCCATCATGAACTAGACTTTATATGTTTACTTTTTAAGCAGTTTGTGATTAGATCCTCTACCAGGCTTGGAAGCCAGTAGAGTTACATTTGAGTAATCCTGAGAATTGCATAATCATAGGATTAGTGAAGTAGGTTTTGTTTATAAATCATAAATTTTTTAAAAAGATCCTATTCACCCCCCTCTAGGAGATATTGGCATATTCCAACTTCAACTCAAGCGGTCTTAACCTCTATTTTTAGGAAGCTTATTCAAGAAAGAAGGGTAAATAGGGAATGCCTCAAACCATACAAATTGGAACCCCTGTTTGCCGCAATAGATTGGCTGCCTGTTCTGAACTTTGGTGGGCCATGCCAACTTGAGAGAACACGCAACTTCCTTGTTGCGTGTCATTCACCGGTGGCTGACCCTCCGTCGTTCATGATATCTTTAGGTGGTGATGATGTGTTTATCGCACCGGATACAATAGCTGAAAGTAACGGACTTAACATGGTCCCGGAAGGTATCCAAGAGATGGATCTTGATAACATGGACATTCAATATAGGGTTACTAAGTATCTTTGCAATGGTAGGGACATCCCCTGGCATCAAGGGAATGCATTATAAGCCAAGTATATAGATCCCATATTTCAGATCTTGCATGGTATCTTCGCTACTAACATCTATCCCAGAAGTACCAATAGGTCCAATCTCACCTGCCTCATGACCATGATCGTATACTCAGTTGCCAAAGGATCAAAGATCTGCCTTCCATCTCTAATTGTTTCTCAATTGGTAAACGCCATCCACACATCTAGGGACCTCCATCTGCCGTACTCTTGGATTATCAGCATGATATGCAATAAAATCGGGTTCCCATCAACTACAGATCCGGTATTCCAGCTACAAGTTTTCAATAAAAGAAATATCCAGAAAATAGATTTGGAGTTTCACGAGTACAAGGAGATCCTTGAAGAAGAAATCCAGGTGGAAGAAGTTGAAGGAGAAGGTGGTGATCCCATGGAAGGGACTGCGAGGGCTGAAGAGGCACCTCCTGGACCTGATCCAACTCCGTCCACGTCATCAGCCGGGTATGGAAAAAGGTTCAAACTGGATAGGATTGGGGCAATTCAGAAGGACATCCACTCAGTCAAACAAAGGCTTACAGTCCTGGAAAGAATGGTTCAAGGTGTGCACAGTACGGTACAACAATTGGTGGATCTAATGACGTGCCGACTGGACGATACGATGCCATCTCATTCTACTCCATAAGGCTGGTTCATACATGCTATTATACACACTTTACTCTTATCTTGCGTTTGAACATCAGTATCTTTTTGGATGTTCTTCAGTATCATTGGTGTGTATGACAGCCTTCTAGATGTGTACAATTTTTTTGGTTGTATATGCCCACAGCTGGGCTAATGTTGATGGATGTTGTTGGGCTCCCATATATGGGCTTGATATTTTTTGGTTACTGTTGTGTGGAGCAGTATATTTTTCTTTAGGGTGAACTGAACAAATTTTTTTTTAGGCTTGGGATTTACTACTGTCTGGGGCAGTTTTGGTTGTTTTATGGCTGAATAGAATGCATATCATTAATGCCATATTTCTGTGTTGAGTTCCCCTGGTTTATCCAGTTATGGATTGCATGTGATTGAAAACTGCTATATAACTGCTCTAAAATGCATCCATGGGTTCTAAAATTGATGCTTGCTGAAATTGAGCTAACTCTTATATATCAAATTCATCTGCTTCTGCCTGTTCGGTTCTCCCATACAATTCACTCTTTAGTCAATATCAACTAGAATATCTTTGTCAATGACTAACAAAAAGGGGGAGAACATTTGCAAACACCCCGGATGGAAAATTATGTATCTACCTATGTTATTGCAGGTGTTAGGGGGAGCAGCTGCATTAAGCAAGGGGGAGTGTTACAAGAAAGGGGGAGCAGATAATATGTTGTGTACATGGGTTTCCTACAATTTGTAAAATTATGTAAAAGCATGTACACACAATTTAGGATGTGTCTGTCTAGATATTATCCTAGAGTATTTTGGGTATTTTGTCACGTAATTGACAATGGGGGAGATTGAAAGTGTACCTGCTAGTGCCCTAGTTTGTCAATTACTGTGTGTGTTGAGTTAGTCGGACTGTAGAGCCTCAAAGGAAGAACAATTCAAGTATCTGCCTTAACCGGATGTATGGAAGCTCGCCATAGGTAAATCATAGCCTCACATCCCATGTCCCAAAACACTAGGTGATTAAAAGCCTTAAAATAAGATGGACATCTTAGGGTTTTTAGGGTGAGAAAACTTTTTACAAAATAGAAAAATCTTTAAGTTTTTCTCGCCTTGTCGATTTTATCGAAGCACCCTCGATATGATCGACCTGCTTTGTCAATGTCCTCGATACCTTAAACGATATTATCGATGAGATGACTAAAAGTCTCTAGCAAATAAAAATTCATCTGGACGAATTTATCGATATATCAGTACACATATCGATATCATCGATATAAGTACTAAATAAGTTCATCAACTTCATAACATATCTGGACGAGTTATTGATATATTTATGCACATATCAATATCATCAATATTCAAATCTTGAGTACATCGGAAGTGGCTCGATAAGATTGACAGGCAGATTTTCGGTGCCCTTATTTTTTAATGAAAATCTCAAATTCCTTCGATATATCGATGATCGTCTGATATGATCTGAATTCAAATATCGATAAGATCGGAGGTCCATCGATGGTATCGATAAAAGGCACGCATTTCTTACGACAGATATTTCAGGTAGTTTTTAACTATGATCGGGGGCCCTTCGATAGAATCGATATTCAAATATTAATGATATCAACACCAGGTCGATTGCATTGAACAAGGTCATAAACTGTCCAGCAAGCTCAAAGATAAATATCAGCTAGATTTATCGATGCCTCGACTCTGATCTCGATATCATTGACATTCAAATTCCAATGATCCCAATTAATCCCTGATCATTCATGAAAACCTAAAATATTTCAAAGTCAAGTCTATCTCATTTTTCAAGCGTCGATGGATCGAACCTGTCATCGATGGAATCGGAGTTCGAAATCCAATGACATCGACAATAGTTTTGATTCATCGACCAATTAGCAAAGATTTTAAAAGCGTATAAAATTAAGTCCGAGTCATCGAGCAGACCATCAATGCAATCGAGAGTATACGCTCGATGATATCGAACATGCTCGATGATATCGAACTCTGTTATAAATGTGACCGTTTTATATCCGTTGAAATTTTTTACCTATATATAGAGGACTTGTCTTTTATTGCTGTGAGAGAAAGTAGAAAGAGCTTTTGAGTGTTTCAACTTATTTCTTATATCTAAAGCCCTTTCTCTCAAGGGAGTTCATCCTCCAATCCACCCTCACCATTGACATTCAATAGAGTGGATTGGGGAATGAACTTCCACATTCAAGGATCCTCTAACCACTACCTTAATGGCAAATCATTTAGTTGGGATGCCTTGAATGCCTTAATGATTGGAACTACTCTATCTTCCTTATAAGAAAATCTTTAGAGAGTAGGATTCTATCGTAACCTTGACTCAACCCAAAGCCGAGTATTGGTACATCAATCTGTGTTGCGGTTCAAGAGAGCAGAAGACTCTTCATCAATAAGGAGGAGGAGATCTTCAGCATTGTGTTAAATGGGACTCATCAGCTTATTTGTAAGTATCCAAAGTCTAAGAGGACACTTGTGATCAATCCTTTCTAGTATTGGGTCTTAAGTGGTTCTCACCCTTTGAAGTCTTCAAGGAGGCCTCCAGCGGGAGTGTATGTGGTGGGTGCGTTGTGTGGACCCTTGCTCTGTGGAGAGCATAAACATCTGGTTTGAAGTGAACCAGTAAAACTCTGATTTTAGGTGAACCTGGTAAAACCTTAGGATTAGAGGTCAACCATGTAGAAACCTCCAGTAGGGTCTTATGGAAGATCCTTGGCCAGTGTGCCTAAAAGTGGGTGCGTTGTATTGACCCTTGCTCGTGAGGGCATAAACAGTCAGTCTCAGTGTAGGTTGTAAAGGTTGAAGGTGAACCTGATTTAAAACCATAGGTTAGAGGTGAACCATGTGAAATCTCCTTAGTGAAATCTGGTACACTCAAGGGTTGAGTGCGGTTACCAGGAGTAGAGTAGACTTATCGTCGAACCACTATAAAAGGACTGTATTTGAGATTATTATTTCGATTGAGTGATTTGCTTTAATACTTCCATATCTGAATATCTGATCACTCTTCACACACATCTACACAGTCATATCCATCATAAATTAGATTTTATATTGTTTACTCTTAAGCAGTTTGTGATTGGATCCTCTACCAGGCTTGAAAGCCAGTAGAGTTACATTTGAGTAATCCTACGAATTGCATGATCATAAGATTAGTGAAGTAGAATTTTTAAATAACTCGTAAAAACTTTAAAAAGTCTTATTCACCTCCCTCTAGGACATATTGGCATATTCTTTCTTCAACTAGTGCGGTCTTCACCGCCATTTCAGATAAAAGTGTACACCATCGATCACTCGTGGCCCTAAAATTATCGACATACAAAATGGATCGTTTACATAAAAAAATAATAATAAATTAAAAAAACATCACTCGCAGTTTGGCGGCCGTTAAACAGATGGCTTTGATCATCGAATCACAGTGACTTTTGTGCTACAAGCAATCTACAGTGGACTTTTATGATCCAATGGTCCAAGATGATCACAGGCAAGGTTTGAAATTGGTGTGTCACATAGCATGTCATTCACCACCAATACGGAATCAAACTGTTTTGGGCCAATACGGGCAGACACACCAGTATCGTTCATGAGGGGCAATACCATCGGTTTTGTAAAGTACTAGGCCTTGATTATATTTGGACGACCTGATTCCCCAGAGAAGTTCTCCTTGGAATATGATAAGAAAATTTATTATACATGTACATACTATATTATGTATGTATTCAATGTATTCACGTATATACATGTCTCGTTGGTCGCAACAACGTTGCAGAATTCAACAAATGAAGCAGTTGTGTGACGCAATAACATACAAAACAGGTTCTACTTATATTATATAAAGGTAGCTATCTATAAATCATCCGTCATCCCTACATATCATACATCATGCCTAACAAATCAGGCTACAGTGCATGCATTATAAAAATGAATGGTTAAAATCGTTGAATACATCATAGCTGACGTTGCTAATGACAAAATAAGGCCATGTTTGGAAAATTAAAAAAAAGTCAAATTGGACCATCAAACCTGGACCGGAATTGTCTACAAAACCTGTTATACGCAGCTCTGTCAGGTCCACTATATGTTAATCCACCCCATCCATAAGGTGGAAAACATTGTTTGTACTTTACATTCAGAAGACCAGCCCGATTAAAGACTCAGATGAACCGTACCAACTGTAAAGATGTAAAATTGATCCTAAAACCTGCGAGTCCATGTTGTGTAGCCTGCTTGAGCGACAGATCACGCTGATTTTTTTATCTTCACTTCATCCTGTTGAGTTACATTGAATAATTTGTCACAAAATAGGAGAGGTTGATCGAAGGAACACGCTACTCAATCAATTGAGAGACCCTCAAATTATACAAATTGGTCTCTAGACAGTTTTGGACAGTTTTGATCGATTGATTAAGGAGGTCAGAGAAATCAACTATTTTCGAATAATACTTGTAAATGATTTCGACCCTTTTGAGCATTTTCGAGTGATCGAACAAGTGATTATTGATTAATCGAGGGTTGTGAAAGTGCACCTACTAGTGTCCTTGTTTGTCAAGTTACGTGTGTGGTGAGTCAGACTGGCTGCAGAACTCGATAGGAAGATCATTTCAAGCGTATGCCTCAACCGGATATGTGGAAGCTCGCAATAGGTAAATCATAGCCTCACATCCCATGTCCCAAAACACCAGGTGATTAAAACCCTTAAAATAAGATAGACATCTTAGGGTTTTTGGTGGTGAGAAAACTTTTTCAAAATAGGAAAATATATAAGTTTTTCTCGCCCTATCGATTCTATCAAAGCATCCTCGATATGATCGACCTGTTCTGTCGATATCCTCGATACCTTAACGATATTATCAAAAAGTGGACCAAAAATGTCCAGCAACTAAATACTCATCTCGATGGATTTATCGATGTATCGATACATCTATCGATATCATCGATATAAGCACAAATATGTCCAGCAACTTCACAATATATCTAGACGAATTATTGATGTATCGATACTTTATATCGATATCATCGATATTCAAATCTCGAGCCTATCGAGAGTGGCTCGATAAGATCGACAGGCAGATTTCCGGCGCTCCTGTTTTTTAATGAAAATTTCAAAATCCTTCGATATATCGATGACTGTCCGATATGATCAGAAATCAAATATCAATATGATCGGACGTCCATCGATGATATCGATGGTGGGCGCGCATTTTTTATAACAGTTATTTCAGGATGTTTTTTAACTATGATGGGGGGCCCTTCGATTTAATCGATATTCAAATATCGATGATATCGACACCTGATCGATTACATCGAACTAAGTCATAATCTGTCTAGCAAGTTCAAAGATAAATCTGCTGGAATTATCGATGCCTCGACTCAGATCTCGATATCATCGACATTCAAATTCCGATGATCTCGACGGTTCCCCTGATCATTCATGAAAACCTGAAATATCTCAAAGTCAATTCTCTCTCATTTTTCATGTGCCGATGGATCGATTCTGTCATCGACGGAATCGGAGTTCGAAATCCGATGACATTGACAATGGCTTCGATTCATCGACCAATTGGTAAAGAGCTTCAAAAGCGTATGACATCGAGTCCGAGTCATCGAGCAGACCATCGATGCCATCGAGAGTATACTCTCTATGTTATCGAACCTACTCGATGATATTGAACTTTGTCATAAATATGACTGTTTTATATCTGTGGGAACTTTTTGTCTATTTATAGAGGACTTGACTTTTGTTGCTGTGAGAGAAAGAAGAGAGAGCTTTTGAATGTTTTAACTTATATCCTATACCCAAAGCCCTTTCTTTCAAGGAAATTCATCCTCCAATCCACCCTTACCATTGATATCAAATAGAGTGGATTGGGGAATGAACTTTCGCATTCAAGGATCCTCCAGCTATTGCCTTAATGGCAAATCATTATGTTGGGATGCCTTGAATGCATAAGAGAGGAACCATTCAATCTTCATTATATGAAAATCTTTAGAGAGTAGGATTCCATCTCACCCTTGACCCAACTCGAAGCCAAGCATTGGTATATCATCTTGTGTTGTGGATCAAGAGAGCTGAAGACTCTTCGTCAACAAGGAGGAGAAGATCTTTGGCATTGTGCTTAACAAGACTCATCAACTTATCTGTAAGTATCCAGAGTCCAGAGGACACTTGTGATCATTCCTTCCTAGGTCTTGGTCCTAAGTGGTTCTCACCCTTTGAAGTCCTCAAGGAGGCCTCCGGCGGGAGTGTACGTAATAGGTGCACAGGGTGGACCCTTGCTCTTATGTAGAGCATAAATTGTTAAGTCCTTGTGTAGGTCCTTGACCTATGTGGTCTAAAATCCGGGTGCATTGTGTGGACCCTTACTCTATGGAGAGCATAAACATCTGGTTAAGAGTGAACCAGCAAAACTCTGGGTTTGAGGTGAACCGCGTAAAACCTCTGTAAAGGTTGAAGGTGAACCTGATTTAAAACCTTAGGTTTGAGGTGAACCCTGGGAAACCTCCTTAGTGAAATTCGATACACTCAAGGGTTGAGTGTGACAGCTGGGAGTGGAGTAGACAAGTAGTTGAACCACTATAAAAATAACTGTGTTTATGATGGCTTTTCTATATGTGTGATTCATGACAATGCATTCATATTCATATATCTGAACACATCTTACACACACACACAGTCACATCCAACATAGACTAAGTTGCATATTGTTATATCTTGATTAGTTTATGATTGGATCCTCTACAAAGCTTGGAAGCCAGTAGAGTTAATTTGAGTAATCCTGAAAATTGCATACATAAGTCCTATTCACCCCCCTCTAGGGCATATTGACATATTCCAACTTCTACTCAAGCGGTCTTCATCGCTATTTCAATTGGTATCAGAGCGGGTCTCTCTTTAAGGGCTTCACCACATAGAGAGTGATCTTGACTGAAGTTGGAATCATGTTCAAAAAAGTCCAAGAGGGTATAACCAACCAAAATAGTTGTCTAGTAATCCATACAACTCTAAAAGTCGAAAATAGTTCAAAGTGGTATCTAGACAGTGGATCCTCCAGACACATGACTAGTGACCAAACACACTTTTGTGAGTACTCAAACTTTGATGGGGGATCTGTCACATTTGGTGATGGAAGTTCAGCCAAGATAGTTGGACAAGGAACTATAGCAGTACCAGGTCTTCTAAAGATCAAACATGTACTCTGTGTAGAAGGCTTGAAACATAATCTCCTGAGCATTTCTCAAATCTGTGACAAAGAACATCTTGTTACTTTCTCAAAGGATGTATGTAGAATTTTGGATCATACAAGAAAATCTCTCATAAAAGGTTTACATATTAGTGATAATTATTATGTCATTGAAAGTACGAGTGAGAAGGGACTATCCACAAAGTGTAACATGGCTGTGAAAAATGAATCTAAACTATGGCACCAAAGGTTGGAATATGTCCACTACCGAAATTTAGCAAAGTTCAGTTCAAAGAATCTGGTAAGAGGACTTCCCAAGATTAGAAAAGAAGAAAAAGTTATTTGTGGAGAATGTCTAAAAGGAAAACAGATAAAGTTTGAACATAAGAAAACAACCTCCATAGCAATAACAAAATCTTTGGATCTGCTACATATAGATCTAGTTGGACCAACTAAAGTGGAAAGTCATGGGAAGAAAAGATATTTCCTAGTGATAGTAGATGACTACACCAGATTTACTTGGGTCACATTTCTTTGAGAAAAATCAAATGCTTTTGAGAAATTTGTGACTCTGGCAAAACGACTCCAAAATGAAAAAGGATATGGGATCAATCGCATCAGAAGTGATCATGGTGGGGAATTTGAAAATGAAAATTTTAAAAAATACTGCAATGAGAAAGGGATTCATTATGAATTCTCAGCCCCAAAAACCCCACAGCAAGATGGAGTCGTTGAAAGAAAAAATTGAGTACTGCAGGAAATGGGGTCAGTTATGCTAAATGGAAAGGATATGGCTAAAAGTTTTTGGGCAGAAGCTGTTAACACCGCTTGCTACATCATAAATAGAGTATATTTTAAAGCAGGCCTAGACAAAACCCCATACGAACTATGGTATGAAAAACTGCCTAGTGTGAAATATTTTCGAGTCTTTGGTAGCAAATGTTATATTTTGAGAGATAGAGATCACCTAGGAAAATTTGAGTCTAAAAGTGATGAAGGAATCTTCTTGGGGTATGCTATGAATAGTCATGTGTACAGAGTATACAATCTAAGAACTCTCACTATCCACGAATCAGTAAATGTGGTAATCAATGATCAGCCTCATGAAGAAGAGGCACATGTGAATGAATTAGAAGATGATGTAGATTCATGCATACTGGAGAAACCTGAAAGAAAATTTTTATCACCCAGTGAACCTCAACCATCATCTGACATTCCCATTATAAAAGATCATCCTCGAGAGCAAATCATTGGAGATCCTAATGCTGGTGTAAGAACTTGACGACAAATAGAAAATGTCTATAGTCACTTCTGCTTTACCTCAAAGATTGAGCCTAAGAACATTGTTGAAGCTCTTCAAGATGAACACTGGATATTTTCTTAGTAAAAAGGTTTGGTCTTGAATTTGGTCATTCCTATCACACTCCCATGAGCACCACACTCAAACTCTCCAAAGATACAAATGACAAGAGTGTGGATCAACATCTTTACAGGAGTATGATAGGAAGTCTACTATATCTCACAGCTAGTCATCCCGACGTATCCTTTAGTGTGGGTGTATGTGCTCAATATCAAGCTCATCCTAAAGAATCCCACCTAACCGCCATTAAAAGGATAATTAAATACATAGCAGGAACTACCGGCTATGGTTTTTGGTATCCATTTGAAACATCCACGATTATCGTCGGGTACTCTGATGCCGACTGGGCAGGAAATTTTAATGATCGAAAATCAACAAGCGGAGGGTGTTTCTACGTTGGAAACTGTCTGGTCTCCTAGCAGAGCAAGAAGTAAAATTCAATATCATTATCCACTGCCGAGGCTAAATACATTGCTGCCGGAAGTTGCTGTGCATAACTCCTTTGAATGAAACAGATGTTGTTGGACTATGGAATTGAACAACCTACGATGAGTCTTTTCTGTGATAACACAAGCGCGATCAATATTTTGAAAGAATCCTGTTCAACATTCTCGGACTAAGCACATTGACATCCGTCATCATTTTATTTGAGAACTTGTTGAAAACACGATTATTACATTAGATTATGTTTCCACAGAAAAGTAGCTCGCCGATATCCTCACAAAACCTCTTGATACAAATAGGTTTGGTGACCTTCAGAATTCCATTGGTGTCTTCACTCACTAAGAAAATATCCCAGTGAACTTGTGCCATAAAGGTAAATCTCCACACTGGGACATTCATGGTTATATAACAGTTACACGACTAAACTACCTATATTAACCATGTACATTTTTTTTAAAGCCAAGTTAATTCTCGATGATATTCGGATGATGTCAATATTATTGAGACTTACATAAGCATGGTGAATTTTTGGACAACTGTTAGATTACTGCTGTCTGTGGCAGTATACTTTTTTGGAAACATGGATTTAACTACAATCTTGTGTAGTTCATTTTGGTGTTTTTATGGCTGCATATCACTCTTATCTTTAATGCCATATTTTGATTTTCCCCTGGTTTATCAAGTCTCTGATTTGAAACGCATGAGAAGCCTTTAATGAATATTTCAATTGCTTTATAACTACTTTATCTTATCCTACATGCATTCATGACTTCTGAAAATGATGTTTGTTTCAAAATGATCTCATCCTTGTACATCTGTATCTTGTATGCATGGTTCTCCCATGAGATTCATTCTTCAGTCAATATCACTTACTGTACCTTTGCCAATGACTGACAAAAAGGTGGAGAAGAGTTCAAAACACCCTGAGCGGAAAATCGTGTATCTATCTATGTTTATATAGGTGTTAGGGGCAACAGCTGCAAGAAAGGGGAAGTTTTTGAACTAAGGGGGAGCGAATACTTCTAGAATGTGTACATGGGTTAGAAAAATTGTAAAATTGTGTAAATGCATGTACACACAATTTAGGGTGTATCTAGAAGTGTTTTAGGGTGTTTTGGGTATTTTGTCACGTAAGTGACAAAGGGGGAGATTGAAAGTGCACCTACTAGTGCCCTTGTTTGTCAAGTTACGTATGGTGAGTCAAACTGGCTGCAGAACTCGATAGGAAGATCATTTCAAGTATCTGCCTCAACCGGATTTGTGGAAGCTTGTAATAGGTAAATTATAGCCTCACATCCCATATCCCAAAACACCAGGTGATTAAAACCCTTAAAACAAGATAGACATCTTAGGGTTTTTGGTGGTGAGAAAACTTTTTCAAAATAGGAAAATCTCTAAGTTTTTTTCGCCCTGTCGATTCTATCAAAGCACCCTCGATATGATCGACCTGTTCTATCGATGTCCTCGATACCTTAATGATATTATCGAAAAGAGGACCAAAAGTGTCCAACAACTAAATACTCATTTGGATGGATTTATCGATGTATCGATACTTCTATCAATATCATCGATATAAGCACAAATATGTCCAGCAACTTCACAACAAATCTAGACGAATTATTGATGTATCAATACTTATATCGATATCATCGATATTCAAATCTCGAGCCCATCAAGAGTGGCTCAATAAGATCGACAGGCAGATTTTCGGCACCCCTATTTTTTAATGAAAATTCCAAACTCCTTCGATATATCGATGACCGTCCGATATGATCTGAAATCAAATATCAATATGATCGGACGTCCATCGATGATATCGATGGTGGGCGCGCATTTCTTACATCAATTATTTCAGAATATTTTTTAACTATGATCGGGGGCCCTTCGATTTAATCGATATTCAAATATCGATGACATCGACACCTGATCGATTGCATCGAACTAAGCCACAATCTGTCCAGCAAGTTCAAAGATAAATCTGTAGGAATTATCGATGCCTCATCTCAGATCTCGATATCATCGACATTCAAATTCCGATGACCTCTACGGTTCTCCCGATCATTCATGAAAACCTGAAATATCTCAAAGTCAAGTCTCTCTCGTTTTTCATGTGCCGATGGATTGATTCTGTCATCGATGGAATCAGAGTTCGAAATTCGATGACATCGACAATGGCTTCGATTCATCGACCAATTGGCAAAGAGTTTCAAAAGCGTATGACATCGAGTCCGAGTCATCGAGCAGACCATCGATGCTATCGAGAGTATACGCTCGATGTTATCAAACCTGCTCGATGATATTGAACTCTGTCATAAATATGACCGTTTTATATCTGTTGGAACTTTTTGTCTATTTATAGAAGACTTGTCTTTTGTTGCTATGAGAGAAAGAAGAGAGAGCTTTTGAGTGTTTCAACTTATATCCTATACCCAAAGACCTTTCTCTTAAGGGAGTTCATCCTCCAATCCACCCTTACCATTGATATCAAATAGAGTGGATTGGGGAATGAACTTCTACATTCAAGGATCCTCCAGCTACTACCTTAATGGCAAATCATTATGCTGGGATGCCTTGAATGCATAAGAGAGGAACCACTCTATCTTCCTTATAGGAAAATCTTTAGAGAGTAGGATTCCATCTCACCCTTAACCCAACCCGAAGCCAAGCATTGGTATATCATCTTGTGTTACGGATCAAGGGAGCTAAAGACTCTTTGTCAACAAAGAGGAGAAGATCTTCGGCGTTGTGCTTAACGGGACTCATCAACTTATTTGTAAGTATCCAGAGTCCAGAAGACACTTGTGATCATTCCTTCCTAGGTCTTGGTCCTAAGTGGTTCTCACCCTTTGAAGTCCTCAAGGAGGCCTCCAGCGGGAGTGTACGTAGTGGGTGTATAGGGTGGACCCTTGCTCTTGTGTAGGGCATAAACTGTTAGGTCCTTGTGTAGGTCATTGACCTGCGTGGTCTAAAATCCGGGTGCGTTGTGTGGACCCTTACTCTATGGAGAGCATAAACATCTGGTTAGGAGTGAACCAGCAAAACTCTGGGTTTGAGGTGAACCGCGTAAAACCTTTGTAAAGTTAAAGGTGAACCTGATTTAAAACCTTAGGTTTGAGGTGAACCCAGGGAAACCTCCTTAGTGAAATCCGGTACACTCAAGGGTTGAGTGCGACAGCTGGGAGTGGAGTAGACAAGTAGTTGAACCACTATAAAAATAACTGTGTTTGTGATGGCTTTTCTATATGTGTGATTCATGACAATGCATTTATATTCATATATCTGAACACATCTTACACACACACAGTCACATCCAACATAGACTAAGTTGCATATTGTTATATCTTGATTAGTTTATGATTGGATCCTCTACAAAGCTTGGAAGCTAGTAAAGTTAATTCGAGTAATCCTGAAAATTGCATACATAATAGGTTTTGGGTGATAGGATTTTTAAATAACTCATAAATGTTTAAAAAGTCCTATTCACCCCCCTCTAGGACATATTGACATATTCCAACTTCTACTCAAGCGGTCTTCACCACTATTTCAAGTTGTTCAATCGATGTCAATCGATTGATGCTTAGATTGACGGTGCACACAATTTCGTGTAATTGCACGATTTATTTTCTATTTCAGGCGTTATGCTATATATATGTGTAATATGGAATTAGAGCATGATTACGAGAGCTTAAACGTTTCTAAGAGAGTTTTCAAAGGAGGCTAGTGTTTTCTAAAGGGTTTAACATTAGTAAGTAGTTCTATCTCATGTAATTCGTTATGCATAATGGATTTTGCTGTCGCCTTATGCAGTGATTTTTTCACATGGATTTTTTTATACAAAAATCATGTGTTTTTATGCATGCGTTGTTGCATTTATCTTTTCCTATTTGATTCAAAATCGTGGTTTGCTTCCATGGTCTCCCAACGAATGGTATCAAAGCTATACGTTAGGATTTGAGTTTGAATTTGAGACATGTCGATGAAAGGATCAAACGTTAATTATGAAACTGAGAAGTTCATTGATGTAGAGTGGGTAGCAGACTATTTCATGGCCAACATGGACTAGAAAAGGCCCAATCGGAGGTGGAAGTGATTCGGACCGTCAACACCTTAAAATGAGCATATCTCGCTAACCGGAATAAGTTATCCGACGTGTCATGTATGATTTTGGGGTAGGACAACCTACTTTAGCCACCCAACCCTACTACGTCAAGTTACGCACACCGAATTTACGAATACCATCAGATCAACGGTCGAATTTCCATTTTATTTTCATTTTTACTATTTATAGTAAGTTTTAGGTTGATTATAACTCTTCATCCATTAGGCTTTAGGAGTTGCGTCCAACATGAAAAGTGCTTAGAATAATTAGAAAATAGTATGGTGAAGCCAAATAGGACACTTACTATTTTTTGCCGAAAGTTTGATGTGTAGTAGGAATCACAACCATCTATAAATTGTAAGTTTACTATTTATATTAAGTCATGATTTCTAGGAGTTTTAGTTGTAGTTTATTTTTGAAACTTCTTCCAGGGTTTAGTATCCCTATTTAAAGGGTCGTAAGCTCGTTTATTTCAATCATCAATTAAATTACAAGTTTTTTATAATTTATTTCTATTTTCCTTATTTTTCCTTGTGGATTTGAAAACTCTTTATGAGGATTCCAGAGAAGCTACGTGGATTCAGAGTAGTTATCCCCTTGAGGAAGATGGTGATCAAACTCATCATGCTCATCCCTGCATCATTCACTGGGAAAATAACTTTAAACTATGGAAGGTAAATATGATAAGCCTTCTAGTTCAACAAGGATTACAATAGGCACTCCTTGGAGTAGCAAAGCATCCTACGACTTTGAGCGATGAAGATTCAAAAAAACTAGATGAGAGAGTAGAATTTTCGATTCAATTATGTATGTCTGATGAGGTCCATTATAATGTCCTTAATTAAAAGACCACCATAGGGCTTTGGACAAGGTTATAAAGCTTATACATGACGAAATCTCTAAGTAATCGTCTATATCTGAATAATCAATTCTATAACCTAAAGATGGCAGAAGGGTCTGATATTAATGAATACATCAACACGTTTAATCAGTTACTTTTCAAATTGACAAGTATAAAAGTAGTGATCGACGAGGAAGACCAAGCTCTAATTCTGTTGAACTATCTTCTAGAGTCTTACGAGAGCCTCGTAGACACTATATACCATGATAGGGGGATCATATATATCGAAATTGTTATATCAGTCCTTCATTCGAAGTAGTTGAGAAAGAAAGACAGTGGTAGTAATTCCTCTATGGATGCGTTGGTTGGTAGGGGAAGAAATTCTTAGCAGGAGAAGGAAAACTCACGATCTCGGTCCAAGTCTAAAGGCAAGGGAAAGATGAAGTACTGGACTTGTAGGAGACAGGGGCATATGATGAATACTTTTCAGAATCCTAAAACTTAGAATAAAGAAAAATTAGATGAAATGTAGAAGTAAGCCAACGTAGTGGAATTAAGTGAAGTGGCAGGTGGTTGTGATGTTCTGATCGTATCTAAATCTAGGTATCTTAGCAATGAGTGGATTTTGGATTTGAGGGCTTCATACCACATGTTTTTCATCGAAGTTGGTTCACCAGTTACAGTGAGTGTAATGGTGGCCCTGTGTTTGTGGGTAAGGACTTTGCTTGTAATGTTATTTGATTCGGATCGGTGCGCATTAACATGTTTAATGGGATGGAGCATATCCCGATGGATGTGAGACATGTTCTTGAACTAAGAAGGAATCTGAGGTCCCTAGGATCTCTCAATGTATTTGAGTGTAAGTTCACCAGATTTGATCATGTCCTAAAAGTTTCAAAAAGGGCACTTATTGTTATGAAATCATAATAGAGAGGTAACATTTATAAGCTAATCGGGAATACCATATCGAATAAAGCTACAACATTTATAGTAGAGTCCACATCGACACGTCTATGACATGCATGCCTAGGCCACATGAGTGCGGTATGAAGGTCTTTTCTGATCGTTATTTGATTCTTGTATTTAAAACTGCTGGTTTTAATAGATGCGAGTATTATATATATAGTAAACAGTCACGATTGTCTTTTAAATTTGAAAATATGTAAGTACAAGTGTTCTTAATTATGTGCATTTAGATGTATGAGGGTTGTAGCCTAAATTTTCTAGAGGGGTTTGTCTCATTCATAGATGACTACTCTAGAAAGGTGTAGGTTTACTTTATGAAATATAAATTTGATATTTTTACTACCTTCAATATATGGAAGGTGATAACAGAAAAACTGTCAGGATGAAAATTGAAATTGTTGAGGATACACAATGGTGAAGAATTCACTTCAAATGTTTTTAATTCGTTTTGTAAAGACGAGGAGATCGTACGACATAACACAGTCAGCCAACACCAGAGCAAAATTGTATAGAGGAACGTATGAATCAGACTCTCTTGAAGAGAGCCCGAAGTATGTTGATCAACATTAGGTTAGGCAAGGAGCAATAGACTAGGGCCATTAGCATAGCTACCTAGTAAATCGGTCTCCGTTTACACCGATTAACTATAAAATTCCATAAGAAGTGTGGAGTGGTCATGATGTAGATTACCTAGGGCTGCGAGTATTTGTTTATAACTCTTACTCTCATATACCGTCAATAGAGAGAGATAAGCTAGACCAAAGGGTAAAGAAGTGCACCTTTGTGGGCTATGATGATGGTGTGAAGGGATATATACTATATGACCAGGTTATACGGAAGATCATGGTAAGTCTTGACATTAGGTTTGATAAGGAATTCTTAGTCCATAAGGATTTATTGTTCCACAAGGATAAATATAAGGAAATAAAAAAATCAACAGTTTTCAATGTCGATGACGAAAAAGATGAGACACAAGAAGAAGCAGAGTCGGAGGAAGAGGTACATGAGTAGCTAAAGTAGCCAATACTGAGGAAAAATTCATTGAGAGATCGCAAATTACCATTGAGATAAAGAGATTAATCGAATATTGCATTCACTCTCATTAAATATGAGGGGGATCTATCTACCTTTCAGGAAACGTTGGATGACACAAATGCTGAGAATTGGATAACGGCGATATAAAATAAAATTGAATCTTTATATAACAATGAGACGTGGGAGCTAGTGGAGCTTCCCATAGGGCATAACGCGATCGAATGTAAGTGGACTTATGAGAAGAAACATAACAGATATAAGACGAGATTGGTCGTGAAAGGGTATGCTCTGAAAGAAGGCATCGACTTCAGTCAGATATTCATGCCTGTTGTCAAGTAGGTATGTATTAGATTTGTATAAATAGATGTAATGATTGCTTTGTTAAAATCAAGCATTAATTATCCACAACATTGGTCTTGGTTTTTTCCAGTTTTGACAAGTTGTTTAACGTTAAGTGTTACATCTCATATGTCGGAATCGAAAGAGTCTTATCTCAAGAAGGTAGGTTGGTAGCCTTCTATAGCTAGAAGTTCGGCGAAGCCTAAAAGAAGTAGTCGACGTATGAGTTTAAATTGTACGCAGTTGTTCGAGTGCTGTGACATTGGCTGCATTATCTTACTTAAAGAGATTTTGTTATATACACTACCCATCAAGTCTTAAAGTTTATTAATAGTCAGGCTAACGAGAATCGTGTGCATGCTAGATGGGTAGCATTTTTATAGGAATTCATGTTTGTTCTAAAGCACAAGTTAAGGCAACAGAATAAGGTGGTTAATGCACTTAGCTGCCAAGCATCACAATTTGTTAAAATGAGTAATGAGGTGGTCGGCTTTGATTGTATCAAGTTGTATACACTACAAGAAAAGTCACTTTTACCGATGAAAATTTTTAAAAAATATTGACAAAACTTTTTACCTGCAAATATTTTCGTAGGTAAAAATATTTACAAAACTTATAGCTACGAATATTTTCATAGCTAAAAATATTTACAAAACTTTTACCTACGAATTTTTTTGTAGGTAAAAATTATTATAAAACTTTTACCTACGAACATTTTCGTGGCTAAAAATAGTTATAAAACTTTAGCCTACGAATATTTTCGGAGGTAAAAAGTATTACAAAACTTTTACCTATGAATATTTTCATAGCTAAAAATACATACAAAACTAAAAATAGTTACAAAACTTTTGCCTACGAATTTTTTCGTAGGTAAAAAGTATTACAAAACTATGAAAAATATTTACAAAAGTTTTACCGAAAAAAATATTTACAAAACATATACCTAAGAATATTTTCGTAGCTAAAAATATTTACAAAACTTTTACCTACGAATATTTCGTAGGTAAAAAAATTTACAAAACATATACCTACGAATATTTTCGTAGCTAACAATATTTACAAAACTTTTACCTACGAATTTTTTCATAGGTAAAAATTATTACAAAACTTTTACCTTCGAACATTTTTGTAGGTAAAAAGTATTACAAAAATTTTACCTACGAATATTTTCGTAGCTAAAAATACCTACAAAACTTTCACCTACGAATATTTTCGTAGGTAAAAGTGTCTTAACTTTCACCTATAAATATTTTCGTAGGTAAAAGTGTCTTAACTTTCACCTACAAATATTTTCGTAGGTAAAAGTGTCTTTTTTTCCAATATTGCAATGCAAAATTCTTGATATACACCTGTTACAATATATTTCATCATATTCTTCTTGATATACACCTGTTATGTAATATATTTCATCATATTCACATTCACATCCATTTAAACCCAAAGTACGTAAATCCATCCAAACATAAACTACATTCATCCAAACATAAACTACATCCATCCACATGACATTCATCCACGCATAAATACATATAAGTTTAACATCATAAATTAAATACAAAAAATTACAAAGATGAAGGTGGAGGTGGTGGAGCATCAGTGGGTAAGCATGTAGTGAGAGCCTGAAACATCATCCTCATCATTCACTCATGATCCACCCGCATCTCCTCCATCCTCCTCTCCTGCTCCTCCATCTACCTGTCCAGTTGCTGACTCTTCCTCTCCAGCTGCTCTCTGATGTCATGGATGATGACCCGTAGCTGTTGAACCTCTCTCTCTCTGCGATATCAGCTCAGTAGGTGGCGCTTTCGCCAATGACAATGGATCGAGTGGAAGCAGCTCTAGCGGATGCCATGAGCTTGGCACCATGGCCAAGCCCATGCACATATCCAGAATGGGTGTCAAACACCTCACTTAGGATCTCTGGCTCACTCCGTTGAGTACCATCAGGAGTGGGCTGACTGCGTAAGGTGTTCATCGCTGCCTGTAATGAAAACATATGAATTTTCTCTAAAAAATGACATTATTATAATTTAATGCAATTAAATTTTATAATGTAAGGATTTTTACCCAAATCTCGCTGGCTCTAGGATGTACCCAAGATCCCGTCGTCTGTCGACAGTGAGTCCCTCTGTAGAGGTCTACTGGTCCGGGCTCCTGGCCAATGATGGAATCTCGCTGCGCAATCAAAAGGACAATAGAGTTAATATAAATGCATGAAAAGAATATATCAACTTAATAATTACCGGTAATTTCTTACCATGTCGTGACGAATTTTTACAAATGACTTTGAACCAGCTACGTGGTTCACTTCTAACTTTCCCTATTATCAGAATTTATTTTTCTCTTCTTCTGAACACATTATTCATAATACATTGTTATTAATTGTGAATTTAATTGTTACGTTAAGATATCATAAATATGTAAATATTACCTGAAAAGAATAAGACGAAAACCTATCGCAGAGTATCCGTCAGTCCTCATGGGTCACGTGCAGCGGTGCGGATAGTGTGCCCTCCTCGTGGCTCAGCACCGCTTGTATAACAAGGAGCGGTACTCTTTGAATTGCTCATTGATCATGTCATCGACAGCATTGGAAATGTGTGGAATACTTAAATCCAAGTCAAATATATCCTGCAGTTTCGTAAATAATAGATTTAAACAATAAACTTATTAAGAAAATAACTTAACCGTAAATGAACTTTTATAAAATAAATTTTAATTTACTAAAATTTACCTGAAGGCGCTGACGGATGATCTGCTACACATCATCTGTCACGTCTGCCCAACGGGGGTGGTGGGGGGATTAAAGATCGACATAAGATACCGACCTCCGACGTAAACAGTCTGGCATTATTCCTAACAGGTTTAATGTAGTCTTTTGGGAACTCTACCATCACCCTACCCTCACGCATAAGTCACTTTAAAAGCAACCAACACGTGGGTCCACGTCCTCGTCGGCTGGTCGACGATGCTGTTGCAAAAGAAATATGTAAGTCTAAACATAAATAGAAGATATTAAAATAAATATGTCTATACTTACATGCAGTACCCGGTGTATGCGTGACTGAGGGATCAGACAGCTGTGATGCAACATGTGACGGCGATGCTGGCTCCGTCGCATCACGGGCAGAAGGGGTAGATCCAGTGCGCGAACAGCGTGCTCTCCTACTTGATACCATCACTGAATATGTGCAAGCTACGAACTTATAAATTTAAACAATATCAATACAAGTGGAATATACTAAAAATTATACAAGTAGTGTTGACAGTACAATACATTTGTGCTTATGCTTAGAGAGATGATTAAAATATGATTAAACCATTACACTATAAGTTTTGGGATTTGAGAATAGGTTTAGGTTAAGGTTATAAGTTTAAGTTATAGGTTAAGGTTTAAGTTTAGGTTTTAGGTTTTAGGAATTAAGAATAAGTTTAGGTTAAAGTTATAAGTATAGGTTATAGGTTAAGGTTTAGGTTTATGTTTAGGTTATAGGTTATAGGTTAAGATTTAGCATAGGTTTTAAATTTAGGTTAAGGTTAAAGGTTTAGGTTATAAATGTAGGTTATAGGTTTAGGTTTAGGTTAGGTTATAGGTTAAGGTTTAGGGAATTGAGAATAGGTTAAGGTTTAGGTTTAGGAAATCGGGTTCGAGTTTAGGTTTGGGTTTTCAAGCTTAGGTTTAAGTTTAGGTTAAGGAGTTGAGATTAGGATTAGGTGTAGGTTTAGGTTTAGGGATTTGAGAATACATTTAGGTTTTAGGTTTAGGTTTAGGTTATAAGTGTAGGTTATAGGTTTAGGTTTAGGTTAGGTTATACGTTAAGGTTTAGGGAATTGAGAATATGTTAGGTTAGGTTTAGGAAATCGGGTTAGAGTTCGGGTTTAGGTCCGGGTTTTCGAGTTTAGGTTTAGGTTTGGGTTTTCAAGTTTAGGTTTAGGTTTAGGCTAAGGAGTTGAGATTAGGATTAGGTGTAGGTTTAAGTTTAGGGATTTGAGAATACATTTAGGTTTTAGGTTTAGGTTTAGGTTTAGGTTTAGGTTATAAGTGTAGGTTATAGGTTTAGGTTTAGGTTAGGTTATAGGTTTAGGTTATAAGTGTAGGTTATAGGTTTAGGTTAAGGTTAAGGTTTAGGTTAGGTTTTAAATTATAGGTTATAGGTTTAGGTTTGGGTTTAGGTTATAGGTTATAGGTTTAGGGATTTGATAATATATTTAGGTTTTAGGTTTAGGTTTAGGTTTTAGGTTATAGATTTAGGTTTAGGTTATATATGTAGGTTATAGGTTTAGGTTTAGGTTAAGTTATATGTTTAGGTTATAGGTTACTGAGTTTAGGTTATAAGTGTAGGTTATAGGTTTAGGTTTAGGTTAGGTTATAGGTCATAGTTTTGGGAATTGAGAATAGGTTAAGGTTTAGGTTTAGGAAATTGGGTTCGGGTTCGGGTTTAGGTTTGGGTTATAAGTATAGGTTTAGGTTATAGGTTAAGGTTTATGTTTGGGTCATAAGTTATAGGTTATAGGTTAAGGTTTAGTTTTAGATTAGCTTTTAAGTTATAGGTTATAGGTTTAGGTTTGGGTTTAGGTTATATGTTATAGGTTTAGGGATTTGAGAATACATTTAGGTTTTAAGTTTAGGTTTAGGTTGTAGATTTAGGTTTGGGTTATAAGTATAGGTTATAAGTTTAGGTTTAGGTAAGGTTCTAGGTTTAGGTTATAGGTTACAGGTTTAGGTTATAAGTGTAGGTTATAGGTTACAAGTTTAGGTTATAAATGTAGGTTATAGGTTTAGGTTTAGGTTAGGTTATAGGTCATAGTTTTGGGAATTGAGAATAGGTTAAGGTTTAGGTTTGCGTTATAGGTTATAGGTTATAGGTTAAGGTTAAGGTTTAGGTTAGGTTTTAAGTTATAGGTTATAGGTTTAGGTTTGGGTTTAGGTTATAGGTTTAGGTTTAGGGATTTGAGAATACATTTAGGTTTTAGGTTTAGGTTAAGGTTATAGGTTTAGGTTATAGGTTATAGGTTTAGGTTTGGGTTTAGGTTAAGGTTATAGGTTTAGGTTTGGGTTTAGGTTAAGGTTATAAGTATAGGTTTAGGTTATAAGTTAAGGTTTAGGTTTAGGTTATAAGTATAGGTTTTGGAATTTGAGAATAGGTTTAGGTTAAGGTTATAAGTATAGGTTTAGGTTATAAGTTAAGGTTTAGGATTAGGTTATAAGTATAGGTTTTGGGATTTGAGAATAGGTTTAGGTTAAGGTTATATGTTTAGGTTATAGGTTAAGGTTTAAGTTTAGGTTATAAGTTTTGGGATTTGAGAATAGGTATAGGTTAAGGTTATAAGTTTAGGTTAAGGTTATAAGTATTAGTTATAGGTTAAGGTTTAGGTTTTAGGTTTAGGTTAAGGTTATAGGTTTAGGTTTAGGTTTTAATTATAGGTTTATATTTAGGTTTAGGTTATAGGTCATAGGTTTAGGTTTAGGTTTAAGTTTAAGTTATAGGTTTAGGTTTAGGTTTTAGGTTTAGGTTTTAGGTTTAGGTCATAGCTTTAGGTTTAGGTTTAGGTTTAGGGAATCAGGTTCGATTTCTGGTTCAAATTGGGTTTAGGTATTCTCTAGTATTATTTACTATTGAACCTAATATTATCTACTGCATACTAGTAACATACAACCAATATGGGGGCACCATGCCATAAGCTACAAGAATTTCATGTCCCCCTAAACAAGGTATCCTCTCTTGATAACATATATATATATATATATATATATATATATTATAAGTTCTTTATTTTTATTTACATTAGCAAATACATTCATCATCCATCCAAGAAAATTAAAATAAGTACTATCACTCTATGACTTATAAGTGCTATAGTTGATAGCTTCACTATATCGTCAAATTTGTTGTGTCAAAGACACTGTATGTATCTTGTTATAAAGCTTGCATATGTGAAGAACAAAGCTCTACACATGATATGTAAAGTCAAGACAAAAGTCTCACAAGATCAGCTTCAATAGACAAGCAATGTTCACAAGTTAAGAAGACTCGAGAATATGAGAATGTTTGACTTAGTTCAAGACTTAAGATTTCAAGAAGCTTTCAAGTTCAAGCTACACCAAGATCTCAAGTTTCATTATGATCAAGGTTACTCATCTTTAAAGTTTTAATGTCCTTACTTCACTATTGAAGTATGACTGACCTTAGGTTGACCTTTAGAATAGGCCATTTTGGATACATAAGTCATATCTTTTATATAAGTGAGTTTGGTCTATTCTAAGATTAGTCTTGGTCTTTGTTCGACTAGTCCTAGCTCTGCTTTGACCCATCCTAGAATTGCCTGGACCAGTTGTAAGTTTGTTGAAAAAATTCAAAATTTTTTGTTAAGCTTCAACCAGTCCTGGGGTCTATTCAACTAGTTGTATGAACAGTGTCAACTGCTTGTTCAATCAGTGGTAGACCTACGACTTAAACTATAGCGATAAAATTCGATTTGCTTCGACTAGTCGTAAGCAACCTTTGACTAGTCGAAGGTGTCCTTCGACCAGTCGTAGATTACCTATGATCAATCGTGAAACTGCCTTATCATATCACACTCGAATTTTTAAATATTTGTTGATCCTACGACTAGTCATAGCAACTTAAGACCAGTCGAAGACGTGATCTTACTCACCTATAAATAAAGCACGAATCTCAGAATAAAAGAGAAAATTCAAGCTAATTTAATTCAGCCTTCTGAGAGATAAGTCTGCGCTCTATTTAAGCTAAGTGTGCATATTTAATATTTTCTTCCTTTAGCTTTTTAAATTGATTTTGTTTCTTGTATTCCAATCTAATCTGAGAAGAGGAAGTGTTGTTTTCCTTTGTCTGGAATCTAAATGAATTAAAGCTAGCCCATATATTTTAATTTAAAATCTATTAGAACTTAGAACCATTATATAGTGAGTATTAGACATTGAACTTTGACATTCATATCTCTACTCCGATTTGGTTCTTCCGGGTTGCTACAATAAAGAAGGAAAAATAGGTATTTTACATTTTGTGTAATTTACTTTATTTGGTTTTATTTGAGGTTAAACCAGAAAAATCTCAAAGTTGTTGGTTATCTGAGGAGAGCCAGAAAACTCACAAGGGTTTTTGAATTGTGAAAGCCCTTTGAAAAGACATAATTGTGAAGGCTTTAGGTGAACCTGTTGTAAGTGCTATGATCTCATGCTCCTTTGGTTGTCAAATTTTGATGTGTCAAATCATCTATCTGTGTTTTGTGTTTGTATGATGATTTATATGTGTTTAAGACACTGCATCAACACTTCATAACATTGGATGTCTTTAAGAAATACAATGTGTACTTCATCATCCTATCAATGTTCAAAGCTACAATGTTGAAGTTCAAGACTCAAGAAACAACTTCAAGACTCAAGAGCATGCATGAAGTAGCTTTCAAGCTGATGAAGATTTTACAATTAAAGTTACAACAAGTTCAAGATCTCAAGCTTGATAAGGTTCAAATGTCTACATTCGTTGAATGGTTGAAGTTCAATGTCCTTACGACATGATTCAGGTTTGAATGACTATTAGGTTGACCTTAAAGTAGGTCGTTTCGGATACATAACTCAATTATATCATTAATAGGTTTTTGGTGTGTTCTAAGACCAGTCCTAGCACCTGTTCGACCAGTCCTAGCACCTGTTCGACCAGTCCTAGCATTGACTCGACCAGTCCAAGAAATTCCACGACCAGTCCTAAGTTGTTGAGAATTTTTAAAATTTTTTGGTACACCTACGACCAGTCCTGGTGGTCCTTTGACCAGTCGTAGGAGTGACTTCTACTCGATCTCGACTAGTCGTAAGTCTACGACTTAAAGTCCAGCAAGCAATTCTATGGTCCTACGACTAGTCGTGAACTATGACCAGTCGTAGGTGACCCGCGACTAGTCGTAGGTTCTTTAAGACTAGTCGTAGAACGACTTTCAAAAATCGTGCTCCTTATTTCAAATATCCGTTAAAGCTACGACCAGTCGAAGGTTCCTAAGACCAGTCGTAGATGCGATTTCTGCTTCTATAAATTGAATACGAATTTCAGAGTTTTTCATTCAATTTATAATATTTTCAAGGCTCCATTTTGAGATAAGTTTGTGTTTATTTTTAAGCTATTTTGTGCATAATTGCTTTCTCTTTTTACTAGCTTATTTAATTTGATTTTCTTTCTATATTCCAATCTTATTTGAAAAGAGAAATTACCTTATTCCTTCTTCTTGGAATCAAAATTAAATATAGCTAGGCCCAACTGGTTAAAATCTAAAATCTATTAGAACTTAGAACCATATTAAAGTGAGTATTGGAAATTGAACTTTGACATTCAATCATCTACTCCGATTGGTTCTACCGGGCTGTTAAGAAAAGGAGAAATCTAGGTATTTTACAATTCTATAAAATTTCATTTCTTTTGGTTTTGTTTGAGGTTAAGCCAGAAAAATCTCATTGTATTGGTTATCTGAGGAGAGATAGAAAACTCAGAAAAGAGGAGTTTTTGAATCGTGTAAGCCCAAGTGAAAAAGACACAATTGTAAAGGTTTTGGGTGAACCTGTGAAAACCTATTTGATAGTGAACGCTAATATCCCCTGTATGAGGATATTAGGAGTGGAGTAGCATTCTGTGTGGCTGGTGAAAGACAGTTGGTGTACACACAGGCGAACCACTAGAACTCTTTGTCTTGTGGATTGAATGCTTGCTTAATTTTCATATCTTTTATCATTCAATTGTGTGGAATGTACATGTGGATGTGAATGTTGTAACAATTTACATTTCAAGCAAGTGTGGGGATTGTTGTAATAAATTAGATCTATATTTCTGCATTTAATTTCAATTCTTTGCTATTCATTTATTTCTATTAAAATTGACTTCTTGATCCAAAAGACGTTATAGAAATAAGGTTGTCCTACTATAAGCCCTTATTTATTATGGTGTAAGGTTGTCCTTAGAACTGAATTTGTATCAATCTCTCAATACTTATTTATTAATGTGATTTGATTTCAACATTGTGAATTGATTTATAATTGTAAGGCTATTAATTTATTTTATTCCCCTGATTTTATTTTAATTTGGCATAGTCCTATTTCCCCCCCTCTAGGACATATAGCTTTGCCTTTTCAAGTGGTATCAGAGCCTAATAGCTCGTTCTTATTGCTTTTTATTTGGATTTATTTCCTGAGCTAACGATCTAAGCTATATAAAAAGATGTCAAATTTTGATAGCCTTTCAATCCTAGGCCTCCACCATTTGATGGCTCCAACTATGCCTATTGGAAAGCCAGAATGAGGATCTTCCTCAAATCAATAGATGAGAGTGTGTGGCGAGCCACAGTGACCGAATGGAACCCTCCTACCATTGAAGTAACTGAATCCGACGGTTCAAAAACTGTGTCTGTACCTGCTTATTATTTATGGACTACCCTTCAGAAAAGTGAGTTTAGTGTCAATGCTAAAGCACTAAATGCAATCACTTGCGCACTATCACCTGATGAGTTCAAAAGAATTATATCCTATGATACTGCAAAGCAAGCCTGGGATATACTAGAAATGACACACGAGGGTACATCAATTGTCAAAAAGTCTAAAGTCCAACTCCTCACAACCAAATTTGAAGAAATTCATATGGAGGAAAATGAAATGTTTATGGACTTTTAGACTAGACTAAATAACATTGTAAACTCAATGTGGGGTCTTGGCGATAAAATTCTAGAAAGTAAAGTGTGTACAAAGATACTACGCTCACTTCCTGAATGGTTCAATTCTAAAGTACCCGCGATCCAGGAACTTCGTGATACGGATAATATGAGGTAGAAGAACTAGTTGGTTCTTTACAAACCTATGAATTAAATTTTAAAGCTCCTAAAGGTAAATCTATAGCTTTGAAATCATCTAAAGGTATTTCTCAAGAAAACTTAGATTTAGAAAATTCTGAAGATGATATGGCTCTTTTGGCGAAAAAGTTTTATAAAATTTTCAAAAGTAAGAAAAGGGTCGACTTTCAAAAGGCAAATGAAAAGAAACGATCTAAACCTAAGTCCAAACTTGGAAGTCTTTGAAAGATAGTCAATGTTACATCTGCCAAGAATATGAGCATTTAGCAAACAATTGTCCTAAAAAGGACAGACCAAGAAGGAAGGGTATGTTGGCTACTTGGGATGAATTGTCTGATTCTAAAGCATCTTTTGAATCAGAAAATTCTGAAACCGAGTCGGGCAGTGAAGTTAAAGCCCTTATGACTCTAGCCAAGTTTACTTTTTCAAATCACGATGATTCAACAAGTGAAGAAAATTTGATTAATGATCATGAAAATGAAGAAGATCTTCAAGATGCTTATAATGCCTTATATAAAGAAAGTTGTAAAATTCCTGTCAAACTTAAACTTCAAAAAGAAAAGTTTTTTAAACTCAAAGAATGTTTTGAGACTCTTGTTTTAGACAAATCTCAAATTTCAGATTGTTTTGAAAAATCAAAGTGTGATTTGGAATTCAAAACCTCCCTGATTGAAGATTTGAAATATGAAAATGAGAAACTTAAAAATGAAGTATCTTCTCTTCTGAGTTTGAAGGACACATAGAGATATGCCCAAGGTGATCCAAAAATTAGAAAAATTATTATCCGGATCAAGAAAATATGGTGATCGATCCGAGTTGGGCTATGATACATCTCCTAAACAGAAGAATACTCCTCCCAACTTTGTGAAAGGAAAGACTTCTAACTCAAAAGGAAAAGGTACTAGTCAAGTTTTTTCTAAAAATACAAAAACTTTTCAAAAACATAAAAGCAGCTATATAAATTTTAAAAATCAGATCAGAAACCCACTAGCTAAAAAGATAGTTGATTTACTCCTAAACCCAAAACAGTTATGAAATGGGTTCCTAAGGTTGCCTGTTTGGTTGCTCACACTGCTTTCAAAGCTTCAAGCCATTCAAAATGGTACCTAAATAGTGGATGCTCCAGACATTTGACAAGCGATAAGGCTCTATTCACTGATCTTAAAGATATGACTGATGGGTTAGTCACATTTGGTGATGGTAGCAACTGTAAGATAATTGGCAAAGGTACGGTTCAACTCTATAACCTTCCCTTATTTAAAGATGTTTTATATGTTGAGGGTTTAAAACACAACCTGTTAAGCATATCTCAAATATGCGATAACAACCATAGTGTTAAATTTTCTAATCAAGGTTGTGAAATTATAAACAAAAAGGGTTCTGTAATATTAACTGGTCACAAAACTTCTGAAAACTGCTATATAGTAAGCGATGGTTGCTCATCTAACCAAACGTGCTACATGGTCCATACCAATGAGACAGAATTATGGCATAAACGCCTCGGACATGTACACTACCGAAATTTATACAGATTGAGCAAAGGAGAACTAATTAGAGGTCTACCTAAGATGCAAAAAGTATACAAGATTTGTGATGAATGCCAGTATAGTAAACAAACTAGGAGCTCTCACAAAAAGGTGAACTCCAATTTCACCACAAGACCACTCGAGCTTCTCCACATGCATCTTATAGGACTAACCAGAACGAAAAGTTGAGGTGGTAAAAAATACATCTTGGTTATCGTAGATGATTATACAAGATACACTTGGGTTTCATTCTTGAGGGACAAATCAGAAACCCTTGATGAAGTGAAAAAAATTATAAAACGGATCCAAACTGAAAAATGTTCTTAAATTAGTAAGATCTGTAGTGATCATTGATCCGAGTTTGAAAATAGTAGTTTTGAGAAATTCTATAGCGATCAGGGAATATCACATGAATTCTCTGCACCTAAGACTCCTCAACAAAATGGAATTGTCGAGAGGAAAAATAGAGTGCTTCAAGAAATGGAATATGTTATGTTAAATAGTATGAAGCTTACCAGGAATCTCTGGGCTGAAGCAGTGAATATTGCCTGCTACATTATTAACCGTGTTTATATTTGTAAATCTAATAATAAAACGGCTTATGAAATGTGGTTTGAGAAAAAGCCTTCTGCCAAATACTTTCGAGTTTTTGGCAGCAAGTGCTATATTTTGCGTGACCGTGAAATTTTGGGAAAGTTTGACGCTAAAAGTGATGAAGGGATCTTTTTAGGATATTCTTTAAACAGTTGTGTATATCGTGTTCTGAACAACAAGACCGGTGTGATTCAAGAGTCAATAAATGTTATAATTGACAATCATTTGAATACACCTGCCCCTAGTTCAGATAATGATGAAGTTCTTATACTTGAAAAACCAGAAACTTTATCAAGTGAAACTAATTCTGAATTAAGGACTGTTAAAGATCATCCAACTTCTCAAATACTTAGAAACTCTCATACTGGTGTGCGCACTCGTAGACAATTAGAGGACATATGTAATTAGATATGCTTTACATCCCAGATAGAACCAGTTAACGTGAAAGAAGCACTTTCTGATGAAAACTGGACAGTTGCGATGCAGGAAGAACTTAATCAGTTTGCCAGAAATGATGTATGGTACCTTGTTCCTAGACCTAAAGATAAACGTATTATTAGAACAAAATGGATTTTTAAAAACAAGTTTGACAAACTTGGAAATATTATTCGAAATAAAGCAAGGCTAGTTGTATAGGGGTACACACAAATTGAAGGTATTGACTATGATGAAACCTTTGCCCCTGTAGCTCGTCTTAAATCAAACAGACTTTTTATTTCCATTACTTGCTTTAGGAAAATTAAAATTTACCAAATGGATGTAAAGAGTGCATTTTTTAATGGTGATTTACATGAAGAGGTATATGTTGAACAACCTACAGGGTTTGAAGACCCTAAGTTGACTGATCATGTGTATCGTCTTAAAAAGGCTCTCTATGGTCTGAAACAAGCTCCCAGAGCATGGTATGAAAAACTGACTAGGTTTTTACTAAGTCATAATTTTCAGATGGAAAGTGTTGATAAGACGCTCTTTGTTAAGAAACATAAGGATGATATTCTAATGGTTCAAATATATGTTGATGATATTATTTATGGATTGACCTGTACTAACATGACTGTTGAGTTTGCAGATTTAATGAAATCTAAGTTTGAAATAAGCATGGTTGGGGAATTAAATTATTTCCTAGGGTTGCAAGTGAAACAACAACCTGATGGAATTTTTATCTCTCAAACCAAATATGCTCTGAACTTAATTAAGAAGTTTGGATTTGAGAATGGTA
Organism: Magnolia changhungtana; assembly: GCA_030180095.1. Lineage (NCBI taxonomy): Eukaryota > Viridiplantae > Streptophyta > Magnoliopsida > Magnoliales > Magnoliaceae > Magnolia > Magnolia changhungtana. The sequence goes on from JASAUF010000180.1 coordinate 1,900,751, forward strand.
AAAATTTTGATACTCTTATGAGTACAACTTTGAGACTCTCAAAAGACTCTACAAGTAAAGATGTGGATCCTAAATTATATCGTAATTTGATTAGTAGTTTGCTTTACTTGACTGCAAGTAGACCAAATATCGCTTTGAGTGTTGGTATTTGTGCTCGTTATCAGTCAAATCCTAAAGAATCTCACTTAACTGCTGTTAAGCGGATTATGTGATATGTCGTAAGTTCTGCTAAATTGGGTCTCTGGTATCCTCATGAGACTAGTGTTTAATTAGCCAGGTACTCAGATGCTGACTGGGCTGGAAACATTGATGATAGGAAATCAACCAGTGGTGGTTATTTCTACATCGGAAATTGTCTTGTTTCTTGGTTTACCAAGAAGCAAAGTTCTATATCGCTATCAAGATCTGAGGCTAAATACATTGCAGCTGGAAATGCATGTACTCAGCTTGTTTGGGTGAAACGCATGTTAAGCGATTATGGAATTACACAGGATTTTATGATTTTGTATTGTGATAATTCCAGTGCAATAAATATCTCAAAAAATCCAGTTCAACATTCACATAGTAAGCATATTAACATTAGATTTCATTTCATTTGTGAATTAGTGAAAGAAAAATTAATATCTTTAGAATACATTCCAACCGAGACTCAACTTGTGGACATTTTCACTAAACCGCTCGACAAAAGCAGGTTTAATAAATTAAAGTTTGATATCGGTGTATGCGATTTAAATTGAATTTGCATACTTTAGTGTATCATAATGTACATATATTTGATGGCTTATTTGCTTAAATTTTGAAATCATTTGAAAAATTACAAATTTTGGTCGGTACTCGACTAGTCATGAGTGTACACGACCGGTCTTGCTTTGACCGGCCGAGCACATCCACGACCGGTCGTGAAACTCGTGAATTCACTTTATTTTGTGGTTTTGCCTTTTCTTCTTCATTTCCTTTTGTCTTAGCAATGAGCCTAGCCTCGACCAGTCGAACCCACCTTCATAATAATTCAAGGTCAGTGGTTCTTTTGCTATTTCCTTGTAGATTCTTGTTATTGGTACTTCAAATTTCACTCTTATAGAATCTATTTGCTCTTTCATTGCAAGTTTGGGGTTTTCTCTTAAAAAATTTGCTCTATTAAAACCCCACTTCTTCTTTCTTGAATCTTGTAGTTTCCTTGATTCCTCCCTTGAAAATGGATGCTAGGGGTAAAAAGAAAACTACTCGTGGTCCCTGTTGTTCACTCCCCAAGTATAGGGTTGTGATGTAGTAATAAACTCGGTGAGACCGAGGTCGAATCCATAGGGACTGAAAGCTGTACGTGATCCGAAAATAACCAGAACTAGAACTAGACTAAGATGAAATCTAAATCGATTGTAATTTGAGGAATAATAATAAAATAATTATCTAAAACTTAAGAATTCAGAGGAAAGGACACTAGGGATTCAGAGGATCCACTTGTAGAGATCAGGGAGATCTTATGACTGTTTCAAGAACTCAACTAGACGTAGAGTCTATCTTCATCCAGTTAAAGGGTGTAACCATGAAAATCAAATTGAACTTCCCTTGATATAGTTTTAAAGAGATGAAAGGTATATGAATTAAAATGGATTCCATCACCAAACCATGCCCAAGGGACAAAGTAAACAACAAAATTAAACTAATTACCAACCAATCAAGAATGCATGAAGGTTAGGAAGAGTACCGTCATCCAACCATGCCTAGGAGACGATGGTGAACAAAAGGGCTTCTTGACATCATGAACATAAAAAGTAAAGGAACATGCTCAAAGCTATCGCAGACCCATTGTAATTTTAATCACAACAGATCATTAAAAACTAAGAACATTCCCTTAATAATCAAACTAAAATCAAATTCAGTTCATAAATTAAAATTAAATTAAAGGCATAAAATAGGGTATCCCATCTCACTACAAGCTTCACCTCTTAGCCCTAGCTAAGAGGTTTAGCCTAACATGGATAGGCTGATCTTCATAGGATTCATAGAAAAATAGATAAAGAAAAAAGAAAATAAATAAGGAAAAACTTCAACTCTTGCTCTCTCCCCTGTTCCCCCGTCCAGCCGTGGATATTTCCCAAAAGATCCCCTCTCCATCTTCTCCTTTTCCTTTTTATACATGCCAGGGGCAGTGGGGAAGAAGTCGGTGCTGCTTTTTGCAGCCAGACGCAGTGCAAAAATCGTTTCGCAGCTGGACGCGTATGTAATTTTTGCACCGAAAACAGAGGCAGAAAACTCCTATCTTCCCTCGCTTTCTGTTGAAAAGGAGAACGTCCTTTGGGACATTTTTGAGCACCTTACATGATGGACAGTTTGGATTTTCCAACCGAACAAAGGTGGTGGCCCACAAGATTCCAAAACTGTTGGCTTTCACAGACGCGTAAACAGAGCCTCTACTCTTGCGCTGAGATGATGGTGGGGCCATTAGTGCAGTTCACTGAGGAATCCCTCCCGTCCATCAGCTTCTCAAAAAACCATTCGAGAAAGGACTGTTTTGGTTCAGGTTTAGTGTGGCCCACTGGGTTTTTTGTATTACCGTCCATCTTTTGTTCTGATGGTTGAAATATGATATATGCTACCTTCTGAAATTCCGTCACCTAGACTTTAGTAAGACAGCCTTTGGAAACTTTATGGACGGTACGGATTGTTAAAATATGTAATGGGCGGGCCCCACTACTGAAAATCGGACGGGCAGCATAAAGACGCTGCCCGTTTTGGAAATTTTAAATTTTTGTCGGTCAGCGCCTGCTGACCGACTATGATTGCATGGGTGCACGGCCGGTGCACGTTTACACTGTGCACATGCATTGCACATGTGGAGCCCATCTTGATATAGGTACAAAATTCGCTCCGTCCATCCATTCTTCCATATCATTTAAGGCGTTGATCTATAATTGAGTCATATTTAGATGTCATATGGGCCCAAAATCGATGGTTTATGGGCTGATCTGTCATTTGGACTACTTATACAGTGATCCAATGGCTGAAATTTGACATGTACGGTTAATTTATGGCCCTCAGACCATGTATGAAGTTTTGAGCCGAACGGATGGTAAGAACCCTATAATCTTACATTCTGGATGATTTTCGAACCCCTTTAACGTGAACAGTTTGATTTCCTCGAATCTCTGATGGGTAAATCCATCAATCTTGGTCCCCTAGAGTCCATCCCTTGTCTTGGTGATTCATGAGCATTAAATCCATGCTTTTAGCCGCCTATTTCAATCTTGGCTCGTAAACTCATCCTGCAGCACAAACATGTTTAAAATAGGCCATTAAGTAGTATCATGTTCGTAATTTCGAGAAATAACTGGGGTCTAATGTGCAATATTTGACCCTCAACACCTGTTCATCTCGATCAACATCTATTACGCAACGTCATCTTCGATCTCCCGAAAATGATCCATCAGATGCTCGGGATTTGCGTATGCGCATTGTTATAGTTGAGCATCCTGTTAATATTAATCACATTGCTTCATTTGGTATCCTTCCTCTGCTGCAATCTGTAGGATGGGATAATATCTTACATTGGGGTGGAGCTGCATACCAGTCCATTGCCCAATCCATGGTTGCATGTATCTGTGATTTTTCTCTTGAGAATTTAACTTTTAAAATTAATACTCAAGAAGGCTTATTTACTGTGGATCACCATTTGATAGCTAACCTTATGGAAATTCCTATCAATGATGAGGGCATTCCGATTCATATATTATCTGATAAAATCTCAGAATCTAAAAGACGAATGCTTATTAGGGATTTATGTAATTTGGATGTTCACTGGACTTATAAAGGTAATGCACTTCCTTTATGGTATTTGTTACCCAGACACAGAGTGCTTCACAGGATTTTCATCTCAAATCTATATCCGCATTCTGGTAATAAAACCGAATTCACTGCATTCATAGTTCGTGTTTTGCATTCCGTCATCTCTGGTGCAAAAATCTATCTGCCTTCGTTAATTTGTCACTCCATTATTCAGTTTCGTCTCCATCCAGGTCATAGGGATATTCCCTTTAGTTATCTGATGACTATGTTAGCCAATCATATGCTCGTGGCTATGTCTGTTAGAGAGCAACCCATCCATCATCTCCCTTTTAATAATTCCAATATTAACAAGATGAATTTAGAATTGGCTCATGGCTAAGTGGATGTTGGTAGCAGTGGTGCTGAAGCAGGGGATGCAAATGAAGCTGTTGATCTTCCTGCAGACATAAATATGGATGATATATTTGAAGACCTTGAGTCAAACTCGGCTGATGATCCTGACTTTCAATCTTCTGATTTTGATGAGAGGTTGAATTCTCTTTAGGAACAGGTGGCTCAAATTCATGTTACCCAAGACACTCAATTTTCTTATTTACGCAAATATATGAGGCGTGTTGCTAGGGGTTTACACAAAAGTGATCCATCTAATCCTTCTCCCTCTTCTGGTTCTAACTGACAATTTTACGTTTGGTCTGTAATAACTGGTATTTAACTTTACTCTATGGCTGCACTATGTTTGCTTGACTGACTGTTGTTGAATTATGCACTATGCACTTTGAACTTTTTATCTCTTGCATCTATATTCCATCTCCTACCTTAACCTTAGCTTGCCCTTATTTTTTCTTTCTTTGTGATTTTGTGTCAAAAAGGGGGAGAAGTTTGGTGAAGTTTTGGCTGTATTTAATGATTATGATTATGGGATTATAGAGTTATTTGGATGAGCTGTTACTCAGGGAGAGTAAGTTGGATGTTGCTTATGATGTCAATATAACTGGTGTATGATTCACTATTGAACCTGTTGTGCTTGTATCTCTCTTATTGTGCATGATTCACTATTGAACCTGTTGTGCTTGTATCTCTCTTATTATTATTATTTGGGTGTTTTGTAACAAATTTGACAAAGGGGGAGATTGTAAGTGCTATGATCTCATGCTCCTTTGGTTGTTAAATTTTGATGTGTCAAAACAACTATTTGTGTCTTGTGTTTGTATGATGATTTATATGTGTTCAGGACACTGCATCAACACTTCATGACATTGGATGTCTTCAAGAAATACAAAGTGTACTTCATCATCCTATTAATGTTTAAAGATACAATGTTGAAGTTCAAGACTCATGAAACAACTTCAAGACTTAAGAGCAACGCATGAAGTAGCTTTCAAGCTGATGAAGATTTTAAGATAAAGCTACAACAAGTTCAAGATCTCAAGCTTGATAAGGTTCAAATGTCTACATTCATTGAGTGGTTGAAGTTTAATCTCCTTACGACATGATTCAAGTTTGAATGACCATTAGGTTGACCATAGAGTAGGTCATTTTGGATACATAACTCAATTATATCATTAATAGGTTTTTGGTCTGTTTTAAGACCAGTCCTAGCCCCTGTTCGACCAGTCCTGGCATTGACTCGACCAGTCCAAGAAATTCTACGACCAGTCCTAAGTTGTTGAGAATTTTTAAAATTTTTTGGTACACCTACGACCAGTCCTGGTGGTCTTTCAACCGGTCATAGGAGTAACTTCGACTCGATCTCGACCAGTCGTAAGACTACGACTTAAACTCCAGCAAGAAATTCTATAGTCATACGACCAGTCGTAGGTGACCCACGACCGGTCGTAGATTCTCTAAGACCAGTTATGGAACGACTTTCAAAAATCGCGCTCCTTATTTCGAATATCTATTAGAGCTACGACCAGTCGAAGGTTCCTAAGACCAGTCGTAGATGCGATTTCTGCTTCTTTAAATTGAACACGAATTTCAGAGTTTTTCATTCAATTTATAATATTTTCAAGGCTCCACTCTGAGATAAGTTTTTGTTTGTTTTTAAGCTATTTTGTCCATAATTGCTTTCTCTTTTTGCTAGCTTATTTAATTTGATTTTCTTTCTATATTCCAATCTTATTTGAAAAGAGGAATTACCTTATTCCTTCTTCTTGGAATCAAAATCAAATATAGGTACGCCCAACTGGTTAAAATCTAAAATCTATTAGAACTTAAAACCATATTAAAGTGAGTATTGGAAATTGAACTTTGACATTCAATCATCTACTCCGATTGGTTCTATCGGCTGCTACGAAAAAGAGAAATCCAGGTATTTTATAATTCTATAAAATTTCATTTCTTTTGGTTTTGTTTGAGGTTAAGCCAAACAAATCTCATTGTATTGGTTATCTGTGGAGAGCCAGAAAACTCAGAAAAGAAGGGTTTTTGAATTGTGTAAGCCCAAGTGAAAAAGACACAATTGTAAAGGTTTTAGGAGAACCTGTGAAAATCTATTTGATAATAAACGCTAATATCCCTTGTGTGAGGATATTAGGAGTGGAGTAGCATTTTGTGTGGTTGTTGAAAGATTGTTGGTGTACACACAGCCGAACCACTATAACTCTTTGTCTTGTGGATTGAATGCTTACTTAATTTTTATATCTTTTATCATTCAATTGTGTGGAATGTACATATGGATGTGAATGTTGTAACAATTTACATTTCAAACAAGTGTGGGGATTGTTGTAATAAATTAGATTTATATTTCTGCATTTAATTTCAATTCTTTGCTATTCATTTATTTCTATTAAAATTGACTTATTGATCAAAAAGACGTTCTAGAAATAAGGTTGTCCTACCATAAGCCCTTGTTTATTATGGTGTAAGGTTGTCCTTAGAACTGAATTTGTATCAATCTCTCAATACTTATTTATTAAGGTGATTTGATTTCAGCATTGTAAATTGATTTATAATTGTAAGGTTATTGATTTATTTTATTCCGCTGATTTTATTTTAATTTAGCATAGTCTTTTTAATTTAGCATAGTCTTATTCAACCCCCCCCCCCCCCTCTAAGCCATATAGCTTGGCCTTTTCACCTGTGAAACTTATTTTGATAGTGAACGCTGATATCCCCTGTGTGAGGATATTAGGAGTGGAGTAGCAAGTTGTGTGGATGTTATTTAACAGTTGGTGAACACACAGGAGAACCACTATATATCGGTGTGTTTTGTGATTTGAATGTTCTTTTAATTTCTATATCTTTAGTCATTTAGATTTGTGAAATATATATGTGGATGTGAATGTTGTAATATTTGCATTTCAAGCAAATTAGGGAATGTTGTAATAGTTTAGAATTTATTTCTTGCTATTTCCTTTATTTCCTTTTTATTTGATTTTTGATATTCAATTTGTTCTAGTAAGGTTGTCCTGCCATAAACCCTTAGTTTTTATGGTACAAAGGTTGTCCTTAAAGCAACATTAGTATCAAGCTCTTTATTTTGAGGTTGCTTTACATTCCTGTATTATGGTTTGTTTTATTTTGTTGGTTATCCTATTTCTTATTTTCCACTGTTATATTTTAATTTGGCACAGTCCTATTCACCCCTCCTCTAGGACATATAGCTTGGCCTTTTCAAGTGGTATTAAAACCTAATAGCTCGCTCTTAATTATTATTCTTAGATTTATTTCCTGAGTTAACGATCTAAGCTATATAAATAAGATGTCAAATTTTGATAGCCTTTCAGTCCCTAGGCCTCCACCTTTTAATGGCACCAACTATGCATATTGGAAAGCCAGGATGAAGATCTTCCTCAAATCCATGAATGAAAATGTGTGGCTTGCCACAGTGAATGAATGGACCCCTCCTATCACTGAAGTAACTGGAATTGATGGTTCAAAATCAATGAGAGTAACACCTTATTTCTCATCGACCACACCAGAAAAGTGAGAGTAGTGCAAATGCAAAAGCACTAAATGCAATCACTTGCGCACTATTACCAGATGAATTCAAAAGAATTATATCTTGTGATTCTGCAAAACAAGCTTGGGATATATTGGAAATGACACACGAGGGTACTTTAATTGTTAAGAAATCTAAAATACAAATCCTCACAACTAAATTTGAGGAAATACATATGGAAGAAAATGAAATGTTCATAGACTTCTATACTAGATTGAATGACATTGTAAACTTTATGTGGGGTCTAGGCGACAAAATCCCTGAAAGGAAGATATGTGCTAAAATACTATGCTCACTTTCTGAACGGTTCAACTCTAAAGTAACCGCAATTCAGGAACTTCGTGATACGGACAATATGAGGGTAGAAGAGTTGGTTGGGTCTTTACAAACCTATGAGTTAACTTTTAAAGCTCCTAAAGGTAAATCAATAGCCCTTAAGTCTTCCAAATGTATTTCTCAAGAAAATTCTAATTTTGAAAATTCCGAAGACGAAATGGCTCTTTTAGCGAAAAAGTTTTACAAGATTTTCAAAAGTAAAAAGAAGGTTAATTTTTAAAAATTAAATGATAAGAAAAGATCTAAATCTAGATCCAAATCTTAAAAATCTTTGAAAGATAGTCAATGTTACAACTGCCAAGAATATGGGCATCTAACAAACAAGTGTCCTAAAAAGGACAAACCTAAAAAAGAAAGGAATGTTGGCTACTTGGGATGAATCTTCTGGCACTGAAGCCTGTTCTGAATCAGAAGATTTTGAAAACGAGTCAGGCAATGAAGTTAAGGCCCTTATGACTCTAGCCAAGTTCACTTTTTCAGATCATGATGATTCAACCGGTGAAGAAAATCTGAATAGTGATCATGATAATGAAGAAGATCTTCAAGATGCTTATAATGCCCTATATAAGGAAAGTTGTAAAATTGCCGTAAAACTAAAACTTCAAAAAAGAAAGGTTTTCAGGGCTTAAAGAAAGATTTGAGTCTCTTATTTTAGAAAATTCTCATCTTTCAGATTGTTTTGAAAAATGCAAATGTGATCTAAATTTCAAAACCACCCTTATTGAAAATCTGAAATCTGAAAATAGTAAACTTAAACTTGAAGTCTCTTCCCTTTTGAGTTTAAAGGATACATGGAGGTGTGCCCAAGGTGATCCTAAATTAGAAAAACTTTTAACTGGATCAAGAAAATGTGGCGACCGATCCGTTTTGGGCTATGACAAAAATATTTCTCCTAAACAGAAGAATACTCCTCCCAAGTTTGTAAAAGGAGAATCCTCTAACTTAAAAGAGAAAAGTTCAAGTCAAAAGTTTTCTAAAAATGTTAAAACTTTTCAATCATCCAAAACCAGAGGTAACCATATCAATTACAAAAATCAAAACCAAAACCCTTTAGCTAAAAAAATAGTTGATTTGCTTAAGGAGCTCTTAAAATCTAACTCAGTGGGTCATTCGTACAAAAATCACAAATACAAGAAGACCAACTATACTCCTAAACCCAAAACAGTAACGAAATGGGTTCCTAAAGTTACTTGCTTGGTTGCCCACACTGCTTTCAAAGCTTCAAGCCATTCGAAGTGGTACTTGGACAGTGGATGCTCAAGGCATATGACAGGCGACAAGGCTTTATTCACCGATCTTAATGATATGATTGATGGGTCAGTCACATTTGGTGATGACAGCAACTGCAAGATTATGGGCCAAGGTATGATTCAACTTCATAACCTTCCTTTGTTCAAGAATGTTTTATATGTTGAAGGCCTAAAACATAACTTGCTTAGCATATCTCAAATATGTGATAATAACCATAGTGTAAGATTTTCTAATTAAAGTTGTGAGATTCTAAATAACAACGGTTCAGTAATATTAACTAGACGTAGAACGTCTGAAAACTGCTATATTGTAAGCGAATCCAGCTCAACTAGTTAATCTTGTTACATGGTCCATACAGACGAGACTGATTTATGGCATAAATGTCTTGGACATGTACACTACCGAAATTTATATAGATTGAGCAAATGGGAACTTATAAGAATTCTACCCAAACTTTAAAAATTAGATAAAATATGTGACAAATGCCAGATTGGCAAATAAACAAGGAACTCATATAAAAAGGTGAACTCCAATGCCACTTTGAGACCACTCGAGCTTCTTTATATGGATCTGATAGGACCTACCAGGACAGAGAGTCGATGTGGCAAAAGATATCTTGGTAATTGTAGATGATTTTACCAGATATACATGGGTAGTCTTCTTAAGGGACAAATCTGAAACCCTTGAAGAAGGAAAAAAAGTTCTCGAAAGGATTCAAGCTGAAAAAGGTTCTCAAATCAGTAAGATTCATAGTAATCATGGATCTGAATTTGAGAATAGTGGTTTTGAGAAGTTCTGTAGTGACCAGGGAATATTACATGAATTCTTAACCCCCAAAACTCCACAACAAAATGGTATAGTTGAAAGGAAAAACAGAGTGCTTCAAGAAATGGCTAATGTCATGTTGAATAGCATGAAGCTCTCTAAGAATCTTTGGGCTGAAGCTGTCAATACAGCTTGTTATATCATTAACTGCGTTTACACTTGTAAAGGGAATAATAAAACGGCTTATGAAATGTGGTTCAACAAAAAGCCTACTATCAAATACTTTCGAGTTTTTTGCAGCAAGTGTTATATCTTATGAGATCGTAAAAATATGAGAAAGTTTGATACGAAGAGTGATGAAGGAATCTTTTTAGGATATTCTTTAAACAGTCGAGCTTATAGGGTTATGAACAAAAGGACCGGTGTGATTCAAGAGTCCATTAATGTGGTCATTGATGATCGCTTAAATACACCAGTCTCAAGTCCACATAATGATGAAGTTATTGTAATTGATAAACCTGATACTTCATCTAATCAGACTATTTCTGAATTAAGGACTGTTAAAGATCATCCAAATACATAGATTCTTGGAAACCCTCTCACTAGTGTTCTTACCCATAAACAACTTGAGGATATATGTAATTTTGTATATTTTACGTCCTAGATAAAACCGTCTAACGTAAAAGAAGCTCTTGCTGATGAAAACTGGATAATTGCTATGCAAGAAGAACTTAATCAATTTGTTCAAAATAATGTCTGGTATCTTGTTCCTAGACGTAAAGATAAACCTATTATCAGAACAAAGTGGATTTTTAAAAATAAGTCTGATGAGCTTGGGAATATTATTCGAAACAAGGCAAGATTAGTTGTACAAAGGTACACTCAAATTGAAGGTATCGATTTCGATGAAACCTTTGCCACAGTTGCTCGTCTTGAATCAATCAGACTTTTCATATCCATTGCATGCTTTAGAAAGTTTGAAAATTTTCAAATGGATGTAAAGAGTGCCTTTTTAAATGGCGATTTACATGAAGAAGTATATTTTGAACAACCTACAGGGTTTGAAGACCCTAAGTTTACTGATCATGTATACCGTATTAGAAAAAGCTCTCTATGGTCTAAAACAAGCTCCTAAAGCTTGGTACGAGAAATTAACTAAGTTTTTACTTAGTCATAACTTTCAAATGGGAAATGTTGATAAAACATTGTTTGCTAAAAAGCATAACGAAGATATCTTAATGTTTCAAATATACATTGATGATATTATTTATGGATCTACCTGTACTGATATGACTATTGAGTTTGCAGATTTGATGAAATCTCAATTTGAAATGAGCATGGTTGGAGAATTGAATTAATTCCTTGGGTTACAAGTAAAACAATGACCTGATGGAATGTTCATCTCTCAATCTAAATATGTTATGAATTTGATTAACAGATTTGGATTTGAAAATGGTAGGAATTTTGATAATCCTATGAGTACAACCTTGAAACTCTTAAAAGATTCTGCAGGTAAAAATGTAGATACGAAATAATATCGGAATATGATTGGTAGTTTACTGTATTTAACTGCTACTAGACCTGATATTGCTTTAAGTGTTGGTATGTGTGCTAGATATCAGTCTAATCCTAAAGAGTCTCATTTAATTGCTATTAAACGAATTATGCGATATGTCGCAAACACTGTTAATCTTAGTCTCTAGTATCCTCATGACACTAGTGTTCAATTAGCTGGGTACTCGGATGCTGACTAGGCTGGTAATCTTAATGATAAAAAATCTACCAGTGGTGGTTACTTTTATATTGGACACTGTTTAGTTTCTTGGCTTAGCAAGAAATAAAGTTCAATATCACTTTCTGTAAGTGCTATAGTTTATATCCATGTCGGTTGTCAAATTTGTGGTGCCAAAATCACTGTTATATAACTTGCATAAGTGAAGCTCTCTCAAAGATCAACATTCATGAACAAGCAAAGCTCACAACAAGCAAAGCTCACAAGTACAAAGATTAACCTTGACTGCAAGTATTGCTCTCAAGACAAGTCTCAAGAATGCAAGACTTCAAGAAGTGTATAAGGCGGTTTGTAAAGAACTCAAGACACTTTCAAGGTTGAGTTACATCAAGATTTCAAGATTGAACTACATCAAGTCTTCAAGGCTTAAACTTTAAGGTCACTTGTTCCTAATGTTTCAATGTCCTTACTTCATGATTGGGGTTTAATTGACCTTAGGTTGACCTTAGAAGTAGGCCATTTTGGATACATAAGTCATATGTTTAAGTTACATGAGTTTGGACAGTTCTAGGACTTGTCCTAGGCTTTCTTCGACTAGTCTTAGCTTTGCTTCGACCAGTCTAAGAAATTCCTCGATCAGTCGTGAGTTTGTTACAAAATTCGAATATTTTCTGCTAGGCTTCGACTTGTCTAGGAATCTGTTCGACCAATCGAAGGAACAATGTCGACTGCATCTTCGACTCAAAGTCCAGCGATCAATTACAGGGTCTTCGACCAGTCGAAGGAGACCTTCGACCAGTCGAAGGTGACCTACGACCAGTCGTAGAATGGTCAAAGCTTATTTCGCCCGATTTTTTTCAAATCTGTTAATTCTTCGACTAGTCAAAGAGCTCCCTAGACCAGTCGAAGACGTGATCTGCTCACCTATAAATAGAGCACGAATCTCAAAAGAAAAATGTGAATTAATTAATCCATTCAAGCTAATCTTCGTCAAACTTCTGAGAGATAATTTTGTGCTCCATCTAAGCTAAGTGTACTTATTTAATATTCTCTTTCTTTAGCTTTATTTAATTGATTTTGTTTCTGCTATTCCAATCTAATTTGATAAGAGGAATTGTTATTTCCTTTCTTTGGAATCAAAATCAATGAAGGCAAGCCCTATTTGGTTTAATTTAAAATCTATTAGAACTAGAACCATTGTAATTAAGTACTGGACATTGAACTTGGACATTCAATCATTTACTCTGACTTGGTTCTACCGGGCTGCTACAATGAAGGAGATAATCAGGTATTTTACATTTAATTGTAAATTCCTTTCTGTTTTGGTTTCTTTCAAGATTTGCCAGAAAAATCTTGTTGTATTGGTTATCTGAGGAGAGCCAGGAAAACTCAGAAGTGGGGTTTTTTTAATTGTGTAAGCACACAAACAAAGACATAATTGTAAAGGTTTTGGGTGAACCTGTGAAAACCTATTTTGTTAGTGAACGCTAATATCCCCTGTGTGAGGATATTAGGAGTGGAGTAGCATTCTGTGTGGCTATTGTTTAACAGTTGGTGAACACACAGGCGAACCATTATAATCCCTTGTGTTGTGGTTGAATGATTTATATTTCTTATCTTTAATTATTTATTTGTGCGATGTATGTATGGCGGTGAATGTTGTAATCATTTAATTCAAGCATTGTGGGAATTTTGTAATAGTTTAGAATTTATTTTCTGCTATTCCTTTATCAGCTTGATATTCAATTTTCTTTAAAGTTGTTCCAACAAGGTTGTCCTGCCATTTTTATGGTGTATGGCTGTCCCCTAGAACAATACATTTGTGATTACAATTTATTTCAGTTCAGTTTGAGTTTATTTCTGTATTCCTCTTTGGTTTGAGATTTGATACGAAGATCTTTCTAGAAATAAGGTTGTCCTACTATAAACTCTGGTTTTTTGTGTAAGGTTGTCCTTAGAATAACATTTGTATCAACCTCTCAAGATCTGAATTTTGAGATTGTTTTACTTTCCTGCATTGTGATTTATTTTGTCTATCATATTATTTTTAATTCTGCTGTTATAAGTTTTATTTGGCATAGTCCTATTCACCCCCCCCCCTCCCGTCTAGGACATATAGCTAGGCCTTTTCAAGTGGTATCAGAGCCTAATAGCTCGTTCTTATTGCTTTCTATTTGGATTTATTTCCTGAGCTAATGATCTAAGCTATATAAAAAGATGTCAAATTTTGATAGCCTTTCAGTCACTAGGCCTCCACCATTTGATGGCTCCAACTATGCCTATTGGAAAGCCAAAATGAGGATCTTCCTAAAATCAATGAATGAGAGTGTGTGACGAGCCATAGTGACCGAATGGAACCCTCCTACCATTGAAGTAACTGAATCCGACGGTTCAAAAACTATGTCTGTACCTGCTTATTATTTATGGACCACCCTTCAGCAAAGTGAGTATAGTGCCAATGCTAAAGCACTAAATGCAATCACTTGCGCTCTATCACTGGATGAGTTCAAAATAATTATATCCTGTGATACTGCAAAGCAAGCCTGAGATATACTAGAAATGACACACGAGGGTACATCAATTGTCAAAAAGTCTAAAGTCCAACTCCTCACAACCAAATTTGAAGAAACTCATATGGAGGAAAATGAAATGTTTATGGACTTTTACACTAGACTAAATGACATTGTAAACTCAATGTGGGGTCTTGGTGATAAAATTCCAGAAAGTAAAGTGTGTGCAAAGATACAACGCTCACTTCCTGAACGGTTCAATTCTAAAGTAACCGCGATCCAGGAACTTCGTGATACAGATAATATAAGGGTAGAAGACCTAGTTGGTTCTTTACAAACCTACGAGTTAAACTTTAAAGCTCCTAAAGGTAAATCTATCACACTAAAATCCTCTAAATGTAATTTAGAAGAAAATTCTGATTCAGAAGATGATATGGCTCTTTTAGGTAAGAAATTTTACAAGATTTTCAAAAGCAAGAAAAGGGTTAATTTTCAAAAATCGAATGATAAAAAGAAGTTTAGACCCAAACCTCAAAAATCTTTAACAGATAGTCAATGTTACAACTGTCAAGAATATGGGCACTTAGCAAATAGATGTCCTAAAAAGGACAAACCCAAGAAGAAGGGTATGTTGGATACATGGGAGAATCATCTGATTCTGAAGCTTCTTCTGAATCAGAAGATTCTAAAACTGAGTCGAGCAATGAACTTAAATCTCTTATGACTCTGGCCAAATTCACATTTTCAGATAATGAGTCAACAAGTGAAGAAAATATGAGTAGTGAATGTGAAAACGAAGATGATCTTCAAGACGCTTATAATGCCCTATATAAGGAAAGTTGTAAAATTGCTGTCAAACTTAAACTTCAAAAAGAAAAGTTTTCTAAACTCAAAGAATGTTTTGAATCACTTTTCTTAGAAAAATCAAAAATTTCATATTGTTTTGAAAAATCAAAATGCGATTTAGAATTCAAAAATTCCCTAATTGATGATTTGAAATCTGAAATTGAGAAACTCAAAAATGAAGTATCTTCTCTTCTAAGTCTAAAGGACACATGGAAATATGCCCAAGGTAATCCAAAGTTAGAAAAACTTTTATCCGGATCAAGAAAATGTGGCGATCTATCCGGGTTGGGCTATGATAAAAATTTATCTCCTAAACAAAAGTATACTCCTCCTATGTTTGTGAAAGGAGAGTCCTCAAAATCAAAAGGGAAAAGTACTTATCAAGGTTTTTCTAGAAATTCAAAAACCTAGAAGCAGCCATGTCAGCATTAATTAGAAACGAAATTCACTAGCTGAAAAGATAGTTGATTTACTCAAGGAGCTCTTAAAATTTAACTCTATAGGTTATTCTTACAACTATAAACGAAAGAAGACCAACTATGTTCCTAAACCCAAAACATTTATGAAATGAGTTCCTAAAGTTGCCTGCTTGGTTGCTCACACTACTTTCAAAGCAACAAGTCATTCAAAATGGTACCTAGACAGTGGATGCTCTATGCATATGACAGGTGACAAAGCTTTATTCATGGATCTAAAAGATATGACTGATGGTTCAGTCACATTTGGTGATGGTAGCAACTGCAAGATTATAGGCCAAGGTATGGTTCAACTTTTTAATCTTCTTGTATTTAAAAATATTTTATATGTTGAAGGCTTAAAACATAACTTGCTTAGCATATCTCAAATATGTGATAATAACTATAGTGTTCGTTTCTCTAATCAAAGTTGTGAGATACTAAACAATAAGGGTTCTGTAATATTAACTGGACATAGAACGTCTGAAAATTGCTATATTATTAGTGAATCCAGCTCATCTAATCAAACATGTTACATGGTCCATACAGATGAGACTGATTTATGGCACAAATGTCTTAGACATGTACATTATTGAAATTTATATAGATTGAGCAAACGAGAACTTATAAGAGGTTTACCCAAACTTCATAAATTAGATGAAATATGTGGTGAGTGCCAGATAGGCAAACAAATAAGGAACTCACACAAAAAGGTGAATTCAAATACCACATCAAGACCACTTGAACTCCTCCACATGGATCTAATAAGACCTACCAGAATGGAAAGTCGTGGTGGGAAAAAGTATATCCTGGTAATAGTTGATGACTTTACCAGATTCACATGGGTAGTCTTCTTAAGGGATAAATTTAAAACCCTTGAAGAAGTAAGAAAAGTTCTCAAAAGGATTCAAGCTAAAAAATCTTCTCAAATCAGTAAGATTCGTAGTGATCATGGATCTGAATTTGAGAATAGCAATTATGATAAGTTCTATACCGACCAAGGAATATTACATGAATTCTCAGCTCCCAAAACTCCACAACAAAATGGAATTGTGGAAAGAAAGAATAGGGTGCTTCAAGAAATGACTAATGTCATGTTGAATAGCACGAAGCTCTCTAAAAATCTTTGGGCTGAAGCTGTCAACACAGCTTACTATATTATTAACCGAGTCTACACTAACAAAGATAATAATAAAACGGCTTACGAATTGTGGTTTAATAAAAAGCCTACTGTCAAATACTTTCGAGTTTTTGGCAGCAAGTGCTATATTTTACGAGATCGTGAAAATTTGGGAAAATTCGATACAAAGAGTGATGAAGGGATTTTTCTAGGATATTCCTTAAACAGTAGAGCTTATAGGGTTCTGAACAAAAGAACTACTGTGATTTAAGAGTCCATCAATCTTGTCATTGATGATCACTTAAACACGCCAATCCCTAATTCAGATAATGATGAAGTTCTAATCACTGATAAACCCGATACTTCATAGAATCAGACTGTTTCTGAGTTAAGGACTGTTAAAGATCATCCATCCACACAAATTCTGGGAAACCCTCTCACCGGTGTTGGCACCCGTAGACAACTTGAGGATATATGTACTTATATATGTTTTACATCCCAAATAGAACCATCTAATGCAAAAGAAGCTCTTGCTGATGAGAACTGGATTGTTGCGATGAAAGAAGAACTTAACCAATTCGTAAGAAATGATGTTTGGTATCTCGTACCAAGACCTAAAGATAAACACATCATTGGGACAAAATGGATTTTCAAAAATAAGTCTGACGAGCGTGGAAATAAAATTAGAAACAAGGCTAGACTAGTGGTACAAGGTTATACTCAAATTGAAGGAATTGATTTTGATGAAACTTTTGCACCAGTAGCACGTCATGAATCTATCAGACTATTTATATCCATTGCATGTTTTAGAAAGATAAAGATCTATCAAATGGATGTGAAAAGTGCTTTTCTAAATGGCGATTTACATGAAGAAGTCTATGTTGAATAGCCAATGGGTTTTTAAGATCCCAAAAATACTAATCATGTGTATCGACTTAAAAAGGCACTTTATGGATTAAAACAAGTACTTAGGGCATGGTATGAGAAACTAACAAAATTTCTTTTAAGTCATAATTTTCAAATGGGATCTGTTGATAAAACTCTGTCTGTTAAAAAACATAATGATCATATCTTAATGGTACAGATTTATGTTGATGATATCATTTATGGATCAACTTGTACTGACTTGACTACTGAGTTTGCAGATTTGATGAAATCACAGTTCGAAATGAGCATGGTTAGGGAATTGACTTATTTCCTTGGATTGCAAGTAAAGCAACAACCTAAAGGAATATTCATTTCTCAATCCAACTATGCTTTGAATCTAAGGATTTGAGAATGTCAAGAATTTCGATACTCCTATGAGTACTACCCTGAAACTCTCAAAAGACTCAAATGGTAAAAATATTGATTCAAAACTTTATCGGAGTATGATTGGTAGTTTGTTATATTTAACTGCTAGTAGACCTGATATTTCTCTAAGTGTTGGTATTTGCGTAAGATATCAAACTGATCCAAATGAATCTCACTTGATTGCTATCAAGCGGATTATTAGATATGTCGTAAGTACTGTAAATCTCGGTCTTTAGTATCCTCATGAGACTAGTGTCCAATTAGCTAGGTACTCGACTGCTGACTGGGCTGGTAATATAGATGATAGAAAATCAATCAGTGGTGGTTGCTTTTATATTGAAAATTGTCTAGTTTCCAGGTTTAATAAAAAAATAAAATTCTATATCACTTTCAACAACTGAAGCTGAGTATATCGCATCTGGTAATGCATGTACATAGCTTGTTTAGATGCAACGAATGCTAAGTGATTATGGAATTAAACAGGATTCTATGTTATTACATTGTGATAATTCCAGTGCGATAAATATTTTAAAAAATCTTATTCAGCATTCTCGTACTAAGCACATTGACATTAGATTTCATTATATTCGAGAATTAGTAGAAGAAAAAGTTATATCTCTGGAATATATTCCTACCGAAGATCAATGAGCTGACATTTTCACAAAACCTGTCGATAAAAGCAGGTTCAAAAAGATGAAATTTGATCTTGGAATGTGCACTTTCAAATGATTATTTATGCCTACTTGTATCATAGTGTATATATTTGCTAGGTTGAATTTCAATTTTTGTATAATTTACAAGAAATATGAATTTTTGGACATTCTTCAACCAATCATGAGCATACTCAACCAGTCGACCTTCGACCGGTCGTAGATACCCACGACCAGTCGTAGATCTTGGGAATCACTTAAAATTTTGGAGATTTTGCTTTCTTTCTCATTCCTTTTTTTTTTCAAAGGAGACGAGCTTCGACTTGTCAAACCCACTGTTCTTGTTCTTCAAGGTTAGTGTTTCATATACGTTTTTCTTGCAGATTTGTGTCTAGATAGTTTCATTTTCTAGCTTGAAGCTTTCTATTTTGAATTTCATTGAGATTTGGGGTTTGGATTATGAAAAATCTGTTTTGAGTAAACCCACTTCTCAATCCTTTGCAACTTCTTATTTCCTTGTTATTGTTGTTGCAAATGGCTTCTAGAGGTAGAAAAACTACTTCCCGTGGTCCTTCTTCTTCCTCTAGATCGACCAAGCGGCATCTTCTTGTTCCCAATGATAATCCATCTTATGTTACGGACATTAGATAAAGTAATGTTATTGTTGAACATCCTATTGATATTAATCATATTGCACCTTTTGACATCCTTCTTATGCTTAAAGCTGTAGGTTGGGTTAACTTATTACATTGGGGTGGGCCAGCATACCTGTCCATTGCCTAATCCATGTTTGCATGTATTAGTGCTTTCTCACAGGATAATTTAACTTTTAAAATATCTACTAGTGAAGGGCCTTTTAATATTGATCGTCGTTTAATTTCAGCCCTTATGAATATTCCTGTGAATGATGGGGGTATTCCTATTCATAATTTGACTGATCAACCCTCAGTTTCTAAAAAATGCATGCTCACTAGAGATTTGTGTAACATGGATGTTCACTGGACAAATAAAGGGAATGCGCTTCCCGCAAGGTATTTGTTACCCAAATACAGAGTTCTCCACAAAATCTTTGTGTTTAATCTGTATCCTCGTTCGGGTAATAAAACTGACTTGACCTCATTTATGGTTCATGTTCTCCATGCTATTGCCAGCGGTTCTCAGATTTGTTTACCATCCTTAATCTGTCATTTTATTCTTCAGTTTAGACTCCATCCTGGTCATAGTGACATTCCTTTTGCCTATTTAATGACTGTATTGGCTACACATATGTTAGTCGATATGCCGGTTGATGAGGCACCTATCCATCATCTGATTTTCAACAATTCTAATCTCAATAAGATGAAGCTGGAATTACTTCCTAAACAAGGTGGTGATGGTGGTGGTGGTCATGAAGAAGATGATGATGACATTAATATAGATGACATTTTTGAGGAACTGGATTCTGATTCAAAAAATGATCCAGATTTTGAACCATCTGATGTTGATGCACGTCTGAGTGCATTGGAAGATAAAGTTGAGAATATAAATGTAAAGATGGAAAACATGTCGGTTACTCATGATTTACAATTTAAGTACATGCGCAAATATCTTAGGCGATTAAACAAAGGCATGCACCAACTTGATCCCTCTATTCTTGATCCGTCATCTGGTTCTGGTTCTGGTTCTGATTAGTTTATATGGGATTTTTAGTCTGTAATAACTTTATAACTTAGCACTAGGTTGACTGATTTTGAGTTGGATACTATCTTTGTTTTATGTTAGGTGATCAGGGTCGAATATTGCATATCAGACCCAGTAATTACCTGATTTTACATACATGATAATGTTTAATGCCAGAATTTACTCGTGTTTTTATTATAGGATGAAATCAGGAGTGTGTATTGAAAGATGATGTTAAAAACATGGATTTGGCTCTCCAAAATTACCAGAGCACAGGATGGACTCCAGAAAACTAATAGTGAAGATTTTACAGGCCTGGGATTTGAGGAAAGCAAGCCAAAGAGGCCCAAAAAGGGTCCAGAATGCAAGATCACATGTTTTCCGCCATTCGATCAACTCGAAACTTCATACATGTGATCGGGGCCGTAAAATAACCGTACATATTAAATTTCAGCCATTGATGATCTCGGGAAGTGGTCCAACGGACAGATCAGCCCATTAATCTTCACTTTGGGGCCCACCTGATATTTGGAACTGCCTCAAACTCAGTTTTGGCGGTTGAAATTATATGAAGAAAAGGTTGGACGGTGCAGATTTCACACAAACATTACATTGAGCCCCATATGTAGTGAGCGTACACCATTTGCACAAAGTCGAGCCGTGCACCGGACGGTTGAAGGGTCAGCGCAAGCGCTGACCCGACTCGTCTTCTCAAAACTCGAAAAAGTCGGCAGCGAGAATTCGCATCAGCCGTCGGTCGATGCTGTGGGCCCCACCCATTGTCCATATGGGGAATCCAAACCATTCATCAGATTTATAAGGGCCTACTTACCATCGCCTAGATGTCCGTTTGGTCCCATGCATGTGTATGGACTTTGATTGCTGAAAAACACAAAACGGACGGTGAGTTCAAAACTCTGTGGGCCACCACAAATCTAACTCGAAATTGGGCATTCCTAGCCCTTTTTTCATCCTCCATGCAATGGACGGAGTGGATGATTGAAACAATTATCAAAGTGGGCCCCACCAGAACAGACAGCAGTCGTTCGCGAACGCGTAACACACGGACGCTGCCGGTTTTTGCGGAAGTTAGTGGGCCCCGTACGTCGTCCTTCCGGTCGATCTGATCCGTCCATCTTATAGAGTGGCTCGAGAGCTTCAAAACCATGTTGATATTCCACTCTCATGCGTGTACACGTGCATGATACAGAGGCCACAAACAGGCGGTCTTGTGACGTTCAAAACTGATTTTGTTGAGATTTTCTTCTGTGGGCCGCGTTAATGGACGTTTAAAACCACCCATTCTTGACTGAAATTTCGTCCTGAATCCAATGGACGGGGTGGATTTTCCAGAAAATACCTCTGTGGGGCCCACCGATCACGGCTGTAAAAAATTGCACTTCGTGTCCTTCTACGACTCTGCTGTCGACTCCAGCCCTCCAAAAGCTATAAAAGAGGATTTATGGACATGGGAAATTAATTCAGAACCAGGGGATTCCAGATCTGGAGCAAGGGAGAGAAGAAAGAGAAGAAAGAGAAGAAAGAAGAGAGAGAGAGAGATTGTTTGGTTTGACGGTTTTTTTATGAATTTTGCTTAATCTTTTTGATGGATTTTATAGGTCACTAATCTCTCAGCTAGGGCTGAAATGAAGCCCCTAATTTGATTAGCTCTTGTATTGGTTGATTTACTTTGAATATTAATCAATTTGTTTCTTTCTCTAAGTAGGCTTTATGGGTTTAAATTCAATATTTCTCCATCTATGAACTTGACCAAAGTATATATATGGATGTTGTATAGATGCTTATTATAAGTGCTTGCGTCTGATCAAGAAAAGGTTTCCTATAGAGGAAGAAACAGGGTGTTTTAATGAATGTACATTCCATGTGCCCGACCAAGGACATGGGATATGTTATTCATGGCATTGCTTAAAGGAATTAGACATTCTGTACGCCTGATTAAGGACGCAGATTGTGCTTTCTCTATATAAGTGGTATCAATCTAGATCAAGGTGAATCAACAGACAAAACAAGGGTTAGGATAATTAAGGGTGGATTCGAAAGTCCTAGTGCTCTTTCTCTGATTGAATTTTCTTCCCTGTTCTTAATTATTTTTTTTCCTAAAATTGTGCTTAGTAGTTTAGTTCATTATTCATTGGATTAGTTAAGGAGAATCATAGATTTGAATTGTGACAACCATTCCTCGTGGGAACGATCTCGTAATACGTACCGTATCTGCATCTGATTCGTATACTTGCGAGTTTAAATATCATTTAAATCATGTTGGTTTAAATAAAATATCATTAGGTATTTGTTCTATGTGAAATTATGCCGATTTTGAGTTGGATACTATCTGTTTTTCTGCTATAATCTCGTAACTCCTCATATTTACTCTCATATATCCCTTTGTCTTAAATCTTTTGACATCAATCATCTCCTTTCCCGGTTTCTTTCTTCCCATTCTTGTTTACATAGTTTAACTTGTTTTAGAATCTCATAGTTTCTAGTTCTAGTTTTATTTCTCTTAGGTTGCTTCTTAGTTTAGTTTTCTTTTTTACATTGCAATAACATAGTTTATGCTAGGACGTAAATCTCTGAATATAGAACTAGCACCGTTTGATCCTGAAATAGAAAGAACACTGCGTGAAAGATTGAGAAATAATTCTGTTGAAATGGCGAATGAGACTGAAGTTAAGGCTCTCAGAGATTATTCAGCTCCTGTCCAATTTAATGCGCCTTCATGCATAGTGTTGCCAACCACTACAGCAGTACACTTTGAACTTAAACCAGGAGTCATACAATTGTTGCCATCCTTTTATGGATTGGACAATGAGGATCCATATCATCATGTGAAAGAATTCCTAGACATTTGCTCCACCTTTAAGTTCCAAAACTTCTCGGACGATTCGATCCGCCTACGCCTGTTTCCTTTTTCTTTGAAGGATAAGGCGAAAGCATGGTTGAATTCTCTAGAAGTTAGATCTATCACTACGTGGGACCAATTGTCTAAGAAGTTCTTAAACAAGTTCTTCCCCGTTCACAAAACTAATGCCCTCCGTAGAGAAATTACTAACTTCACACAAAAAGAGGGCGAGCACTTTCATGAATGTTGGGAAAGATGGAAGGACTTGCTTCTTAAATGTCCTCACCATGGTTTTGAGAAATGGCAACAAGTTCCATATGTCTATGACGGTCTGACACCCCAGAACCGTCGCATGGTTAATGCCACCAGTAGAGGGTCATTCATGACCAAAAGTGATGTCGAAGCGTGGAAAACTTCTTTGAAACCTTGTGCGAAAATTTCCAACAATGGGACTATTCAAATAGAGGTGACAGAAGTCCCCAACCACAAAAGAGAGGTGGTATATATGAGATAGGAGTCGTGCTAGAGCTGTGTGCCAAGCTTGATAACCTGACAAAGAAAGTTGATGCTCTGGTATTAAATAATGGACCTCCACAAACGGCTCAAGTCGAGGCATGTGCCACATGTTCTGGTCCTGCCCATCCTATGCAGTCTTCTCCTTCTGGTGCAGCATCCCCAGAACTTCTCTCTGAACAAGTTCATGCTATGAACACTTTTCGAAAACCTGGGAATGATCCTTACTCGAACACATACAACCCGGGGTGGGCTAGGCATCCAAAATTTTCTTGGGTAAAAGGACCACAACAAGGAGGACCATTTGGAAATCCTCCCATACAACCGCACCTCCAAGTTGGTAGTCAACAACTTCAATAGTTTCCGCAATATCAACAACTGCCTACACGATACACTCCATCTTTTTATGCAGAGTTCTCTCCAATTCCAAAAAGACACCCAACAAACCTTACTTGCCAACCAGCAAAGCTTACATGCAAATGCGCAATCCATTGCCAAGCTGGAAGTACAAATGGGTCAACTAGCTGCCACATTGAGTGAGAGAGAGAAGGGCAAGTTGCCTAGCCAACCTGAGGCTAACCCAAAGGGATAGTATGAGATTGGCTCTAATTCCAACCAAGGGCAATATCATGAACAGGCCAAATCGATCATTACCCTTAGGTCAGGTAAGCAAATTGATAACAGAATTGAGATGCCTGGGGATGAATCAAATTCTAAAACAGAAGATCAAGATGAAGCAGAGAGTCATACCAATGCATCTAAAGTCCAAAAGCTCTCTGAATCTCCAAGAGCCACTAATGTGCCACCTTACGTGCCCAAAGCACCCTTTCCTCAACGTCTGGCACCAATGAAGAAAAAAAATAACTTTGATGAAATCTTGGATGTGTTCAAAAAAGTGCAAGTCAACTTTTCGTTGCTTAACACTATCAAACAAGTCCCTGCTTACGCTAAGTTCCTTAAAGATTTATGCACTCAAAAGCGTAAGCAGAATGTTCATAAGAAGGTCTTCATTGCAGAGCAGCTCAGCTCCATGATTCAACATAACACCCCTCCTAAATTTAGGGATCCAGGAGCTCCCACCATTTCTTGCGGCATAGGAGATCATAAGATCGGGAAGGCATTACTTGATTTAGAGGCGAGCGTCAATTTGTTACCATATTCGGTTTATGAGCAGCTAGGACTTGGCGAGTTGAAACCGACTAAGGTAACATTACAACTAGCTGATAGATCTGTCAAGGTGCCCCGGGGTGTTATTGAAGACGTGTTAATCTAGGTTGATAAATTTTATTTTCCAGTGGATTTCATAGTTATAGATACTCAGCCTGTCCAGAATCTTCATAGTCAAATCCCAGTCATCTTGGGTCGTCCATTTTTGGCCACATCTAATGCTATTATAAATTGCCAAAATGGAGTTATGAAATTGTCCTTTGGTAACATGAATATTAAACTCAATGTTTTTAATGCAGGACAACAATCTGCAGATTTGGATGACATATTTGAAGTGGACATGATCGAGAGTCTAGTGCAGGACTCCTTCCGTAAATCTTTTGAAGATCCACTTGAGACCTGCTTAGCACAATCTGGCATGGATTTTGACATTGATAGTCCTATCCACGAAGTCAATGCACTGCTCGACTCTACTCCTATATTGAAAACTGAAAAATGGAGAGCGAAAGTAGAACCTCTTCATCCCTCTGAGACTCTTCCTGATAGCACAGTTTCTATCTCTGAGAAGACAAAGGCGAGCAGGCTGCTTAATGTTCTTAGAGCATATAAGGCAGCAATTGAACGGAAGATAGCGGAAATACAGGGAGTATGCCCCACTGTATGTATGGATCATGCTGTGGAAATGTCGCGTGAAATTCAAAGGAAGCGTGATCCTAACATGGAAGAAGTCGTTCGAGCAGAAGTCCTTAAATTATTTGACGACAGTGTCAATTACCTCATTTCAGATAGCACAGTTCATGGGAACGCACATCACTTGTCTAGGATTGGTTAATCAAGGTGTTGAGGTAATTTCTTTGGCGGACCCTGGTTATAAAGATAAGTTCATTCATGGTCCGTTCTTGTCTGGCTGAAGACGTTAAACTTAGCGCTCCTGGGAGGCAACCCAGCCTTTTGTTTTATTGTATTGCTTTTTCTTAGTTAGTTAGTTTAATGTTTGTGGGTAACATTACTGCAAACCCTCATGAGACTACAACTCATCCACTAGGGGTAACCTAGGAGTTTAAAGGCTTGTTGCATGCGCTAAATACAATCGAGAGCACCTGCGAAAGTGGTATAGGTAGGATCTTCTTTTATTTTTCTTTTTGTTATTTTTGCTTCTGTTGATTTCTCTATTATGCTAACTCGCTTTTACGTTGCAATTTTTTTGAGAAAGCTTCTTCATTCTCCGTCCAGGTACTATCCTCCATCACTCCTCTTTTACTGTTGTTGTCCCATGTGCATTGCTTGCTTATTTCTTTTACACTGAGGACAATGTAGATTTTAGGTTGGGGGTGGGAGATTAGGTTACCTAATCAGTATTTTCTTGGTCTTGAGCAAAATTTGTGAAAATTTTAAAATTTTTTCTGGAATTTTTATTGAATTCAAAGTGATTTTGAAGGATAGTTGTGATTTTAACATTATAAGATACGTGATGTTGGTAACTTATGACTCTTGGATTCGGCCATCTGCTTGATTTCACAGTCAATTTTGAATTGTTAATCCATGATTAGAAGTTGTAAACATTGATTGAGCCATGATTTCACATATCACATCTCGCTTACACATTAAGTTTTCGGTTCGATAACTGAATGATTAACTTGGTAAAAAGAAGAATTAAAAGGCTAAGTCACATAATCTTCACCATAGGTTTGCTCCCTATAGGTGCAGATTTGATTCTCCATAGTTGACATATGACAAAAAAAAAAAAAAAAAAACCAAAACGTTAGGCGACAAGTTTTCACCATAGGTTTGCTCCCTATAGGTGAGAATTTGATTCCCCTCATTTGCGTTACTGCTCATAAAGAAAATCAAAGGCTGGTAAAATGAAAAGTTAATCTGCGAGATAAGTGTTGGTTTCAAGTTTGGTTGTCACGAATTACTAATGATATCATGAAATTGACAATTGGATCTCTTAATGATTGTAAGCTGAGATTACACTTTACATTCATGGAGCTCAATGTTCAGAATTGTTCCAATTAATGGATTAATAGTTCGAAATTAATTATGAAATCTGCCGAAAGCTTGATTTCAGGAGAAAAATTCCACACACCGATCATGAATCTTAGAATTTTCACATCTCAGCTATCTGTTCACTTGTCACTTGAATTTACAGGAATTCTCTTTTATTTCTGAAATTATTTTTCGCATGTTTTGCTCGGGACTAGCAAAATGCTGGTTGGGGGTTGTGATCAGGGTCGAATATTGCATATCAGACCCAGTAATTACCTGATTTTACATACATGATAATGTTTAATGCCAGATTTTACTCGTGTTTTTATTACAGGATGAAATCAGGAGTGTGTATTGAAAGATGATGTTAAAAACATGGATTTGGCGCTCCAAAATTACCAGAGCACGGGATGGACTCCAGAAAACCAATAGTGAAGATTTTACACGCCTGAGATTTGAGGAAAGCAAGCCAAAGGGGCCCAAAAAGGGTCCAGAATGCAAGATCACATGTTTTCCGCCATCCGATAAACTCGAAACTTCATACATGTGATGGGGGCTGTAAAATAACCGTACATATTAAATTTCAGCCATTGATGATCTCGGGAAGTGGTCCAACGGACAGATCAGCCCATTAATCTTCACTTTGGGGCCCACCTGATATTTGGAACTGCCTCAAACTCGGTTTTGGCGGTTGAAATTATATGAAGAAAAGGTTGGACGGTGCAGATTTCACACAAACATTACATTGGGCCCCATATGTAGTGAGCATACACCATTTGCACAAAGTCGAGCCATGCACCGGACGGTTGAAGGGTCAGCGCAAGCGCTGACCCGACTCGTCTTCTCAAAACTCGAAAAAGTCGGCAGCGAGAATTCGCGTCAGCCGTCGGTCGATGCTGTGGGCCCCACCCATTGTCCATATGGGGAATCCAAACCATTCATCAGATTTATAAGGGCCTACTTACCATCGCCTAGATGTCCGTTTGGTCCCATGCATGTGTACGGACTTTGATCGCTGAAAAATGCAAAATGGACAGTGAGTTCAAAACTCTGTGGGCCACCATAAATTTAACTCAAAATTGGGCATTCCTAGCCTTTTTTCATCTTCCATGCAATGGACGGAGTGGATGATTGAAACAATTATCAAAGTGGGCCCCACCAGAACAGACAGCAGTCGTTCGCGAACGCGTAACACACGGACGCTGCCGATTTTTGCGGAAGTTAGTGGGCCCCGTACGTCATCCTTCCGGTCGATCTGATCCGTCCATCTTGTAGAGTGGCTCGAGAACTTCAAAACCATGTTGATATTCCACTCCCATGCGTGTACACGTGCATGATACAGAGGCCACAAACAGGCCGTCTCGTGACATTCAAAACTGATTTTTTTGAGATTTTCTTCTGTGGGCCGCGTTAATGGACATTCAAAACCACCCATTCTTGACTGAAATTTTGTCCTAAATCCAATTGATAGGGTGAATTTTCCAGAAAATACCTCTGTGGGGCCCACCGATCACGGCTGCGAAAAATTACACTTCGTATCCTTCTACTACTCTGCCGCCGACTCCAGCCCTCCAAAAGCTATAAAAGAGGATTTATGGACGTGGGAAATTAATTCAAAACCAGGGGATTCCAGATCTGGAGCAAGGGAGAGAAGAAAGAGAAGAAAGAGAAGAAAGAAGAGAGAGAGATTGTTTAGTTTGACGTTTTTTTTTATGAATTTTGCTTAATCTTTTTGATGGATTTTATGGGTCACTAATCTCTCAGCTAGGGCTAAGATGAAGCCCCTAATTTGATTAGCTCTTGTATTGGTTGATTTACTTTGAATATTAATCAATTTGTTTCTTTCTCTAAGTAGGCTTTATGGGTTTAAATTCTATATTTCTCCATCTATGAACTTGACCAAAGTATATATATGGATGTTGTATGGATGATTATTATAGGTGCTTGGGTCTGATCAAGAACAGGTTTCCTATAGAGGAAGAAATAGGGTGCTTTAATGAATATACATTCCATGTGCCCGACCAAGGACATGGGATATGTTATTCATGACATTGCTTAAAGGAATTAGACATTCTGTATGCCTGATTAAGGACACAGATTATGCTTTCTCTATATAAGTGGTATCAATCTAGATCAAGGTGAATCAACAGACAAAACAAAGGTTAGGATAATTAGGGGTGGATTCGAAAGTCCTAGTGCTCTTTCTCTGATTGAATTTTCTTCCCTGTTCTTAATTGTTTTTTTTCCCTAAAATTGTGCTTAGTAGTTTAGTTCATTATTCATTGGATTAGTTAAGGAGAATCATAGATTTGAATTGTGACAACCAGTCCTCGTGGGAACGATCTCATAATACGTACCGTATCTGCATCTGATTCGTATACTTGCGAGTTTAAATATCATTTAATTCGTGTTAGTTTAAATAAAACATCATTAGGTATTTGTTCTATGTGAAATTATGCTGATTTTGAGTTGGATACTATCTGTTTTTCTTCTATAATCTCGTAACTCTTCATATTTACTCTCATATATCCCTTTATTTAGTTCTCCTTCCTTGTTGTTTGCTTTGTCTTATTGTGACAAAAAGGGGGAGAATGGTTTGTTCTTAACGATGTGATTGTGAGAGGAGTAGCTTTGGTTATGTTACTCAGGGGGAGTATGTTTGAACTAGTTGAATGAACTGGTTGAATGTTGAATATTGAATATTGATTTGTTGAATATTGAATATTGATTTGCAGGTAAGCCAGTTGATATTAACTAGTTCATGATTCTTTAACCAATTGTTTTACTTATGTTTATCTTGGTTATGTGTTTTGTCACTAATTTAACAAAGGGGGAGATTGTAAGTGCTATAGTTTATATCCTTGTCGATTGTCAAATTTGTGGTGCCAAAATCACTGTTATATAACTTACATAAGTGAAGCTCTCTCAAAGATCAACATTCATGAACAAGCAAAGCTCACAACAAGCAAAGCTCACAAGTACAAAGATTAACCTTGACTGCAAGTATTGCTCTCAAGACAAGTCTCAAGAATGCAAGACTTCAAGAAGTGTATAAGGTGGTTCGTAAAGAACTCAAGACACTTTCAAGATTGAGCTACATCAAGATTTCAAGATTGAATTACATCAAGTCTTCAAGGCTTAAACTTCAAGGTCACTTGTTCCTAATGTTTCAATGTCCTTACTTCACGATTGGGGTTTGATTGACCTTAGGTTGACCTTAGAAGTAGGTCATTTTGGATACATAAGTCATATGTTTAAGTTACATGAGTTTGGGCAGTTCTAGGACTAGTCCTACGCTTTCTTCAACTAGTCTTAGCTTTGCTTCGACCAGTCTAAGAAATTCCTCGATCGGTCGTGAGTTTGTTACAAAATTTGGATGTTTTCTGTTAGGCTTCGACTTGTCAAGGAATCTGTTCGACCAGTCAAAGGAACAGTGTCGACTGCATCTTCGACCAGTCGAAAGTATTCGACTCATAGTCCAGTGATTAATTACAGGGTCTTCGACCAGTCGAAGGTGACCTATGACCAGTCGAAGGAGACCTTTGACCAGTCGTAGAATGGTCAAAGCTTATCACGCCCGATTTTTTTCAAATCTGTTAATTCTTCGACTAGTCGAAGAGCTCCCTAGACCAGTCGAAGATGCGATCTGCTCACCTATAAATAGAGCACGAATCTCAGAAGAAAAATGTGAATTAATTAATCCATTTAAGCTAATCTTCGTCAAACTTCTGAGAGATAATTCTGTGCTCCATCTAAGCTAAGTGTGCTTATTTAATATTCTCTTTCTTTAGCTTTATTTAATTGATTTTGTTTCTACTATTCCAATCTAATTTGATAAGAGGAATTGTTATTCCCTTTCTTTGGAATCAAAATCAATTAAGGTAAGCCCTATTTGGTTTAATTTAAAATCTATTAGAACTAGAACCATTGTAATTGAGTACTGGACATTGAACTTGGACATTCAATAATTTACTCTGACTTGGTTCTACCGGGCTGTTACAATGAAGGAGATAATCAGGTATTTTACATTTAATTATAAATTCCTTTCTGTTTTGGTTTCTTTAAAAATTTGCCAGAAAAATCTTGTTGTATTGGTTATCTGAGGAGAGCCAGGAAAACTCGGAAGTGGGGTTTTTTTAATTGTGTAAGTCCACAGACAAAGACACAATTGTAAAGATTTTGGGTGAACCTGTGAAAACCTATTTTGTTAGTGAATGCTAATATCCCCTGTGTGAGGATATTAGGAGTGGAGTAGCATTCTGTGTGGCTGTTGTTTAACAGTTGGTGAACACACAGGTGAACCACTATAATCCCTTGTGTTGTGGTTGAGTGATTTATATTTCTTATCTTTAATTATTTATTTGTGAGATGTATGTATGGTGGTGAATGTTGTAATCATTTAATTCAAGCATTGTAGGAATTTTGTAATAGTTTAGAATTTATTTTCTGCTATTCCTTTATCAGCTTGATATTCAATTTTCTTTAAAGTTGTTTCAGCAAGGTTACCCTGCCATTTTTATGGTGTATGGCTGTCCCTAGAACAATATATTTGTAATTACAATTTATTTCAGTTCAGTTTGAGTTTATTTCTATATTCCTCTTTGGTTTGAGATTTGATACAAAGATCTTTCTAGAAATAAGGTTGTCCTACCATAAACTCTGGTTTTTGGTGTAAGGTTGTCCTTAGAATAACATTTGTATCAACCTCTCAAGATCTAAATTTTGAGGTTGTTTTACTTTCCTGCATTGTGATTTATTTTGGCTATCATATTCTTTTTAATTCCGCTGTTATAAGTTTTATTTGACATAGTCCTATTCACCCCCCCCCCCCCCTCTAGGACATATAGCTAGGCCTTTTCACTTTCAACTATTGAAGCTGAATATATCGCAGCTGGTAATGCGTGTACACAGCTTGTTTGGATGAATCGTATGTTAAGTGATTATGGAATTAAACAGGATTCTATGTTATTATATTGTGATAATACCGGTGCCATAAATATTTCAAAAAATCTAATTCAACATTCTCGTACTAAGCACATTGACATTAGATTTCATTATATTCGTGAATTAGTAGAAGAAAAGGTTTTATCTTTGGAATATATCCCTACCAATAATCAACGTGCTGACATTTTCACTAAACCGCTTGACAAAAGTAGGTTTAACAAAATGAAAATTGATCTTGGCATGTGCATTCTAAAATGATTATTTATGTCTATTTGTATCATATTGTATATATTTGTTAGGTTAAATTTCAATTTTTGTGAAATATGCATGATATCAGATTTTTGGTGATATTCAACCAGTCGAGGATTTCCTCGACCTGTCGTGGCACGACCGGTTAAAGATAACCCACGACTAGTCGTAGATCACGGTGATTGACTTAAATTGGAGAAATTTTCATTTCTTCCTTATTTCAACTTTCCTCTCCGACTAGCCAACGCCTGGCCAGTCGAACCCACCTTCCAAATCATTCGAGGTTAGTGTTCCATTTTCTTATTTCTTGTGGATTGGTATCAAGTTTGCTTTTATTTCTTTTTTAAAGTTGTCTATTTCTAATTTTGTTGAGATTTTGGATTTTTCTACTCCTAAATCTGATTTGATAAAACCCTCTTCTCAATCCTTTGTAACTCTTTGGTTCCTTTCAATCCTTGTTGCAATATGACATCTAGAGGTAGAAAGATAACATCCTATAGTCCATCTTCTTCCAAATCTACTTCTCTTACTAAGCGTCATCTTCGAGAACCTAATGATGATCTGTCGTATGTTCGGGACATCAGATTGTGTAATGTTATTGTGGAACATCCAGTTGATATTAATCATGTTGCTCCATTTGAAATCCTTCTTATTCTTTAAACTGTAGGTTGGGATAACTTATTGCATTAGGGTGGGCCAGCATACCGGTCCATTGCCCAGTCCATGTTCGCATGCATAAGTACTTTTTCATTGAAAAATTTAACTTTGACAATAGCCACAAGAAGACCATTTGACATTGATCGTCATTTGATTTCATCTCTTATAGAATTTCATGTGAATGATGAGGGCATTCCTATCCATAGCTTATCTAAAAAACTCTCAGTCACTGAAAAACACATGCTCACTAGAGATTTATGCAATTTGGATGCTCAGTGGACACATAAAGGGAATATGCTCCCTTCAAAGTTTTTGTTACCCAAATACAAAATTCTTCACAAGATCTTTGTGTCTAACTTGTATCCACGATCTGGTAAGAAATCTGAATTGACGTTCTTCATGGTTCGTGTTCTTCATGTTGTTACTAGAGGTGCTCATATTTGCTTACCATCCTTGATTTGTCACCACATTATTCAATTTCGACTCCATCTAGGTCACAGTGATATTCCATTTGCTTATTTGATGACTATGTTGCCTACTCATATGTTAGTCGACATGCCTATTGAAGAAGCCCCTATCCATCATCTGATATTTAACAATTCTAACCTTAATAAGATGAAGTTGGATATGCTTCCTGGTCAAGGTGATGGTAATGTTGGTGGTGAAGCTGGACATGAGGAAGAAGTTGTTGATCTTCCTCCTAATGATATTAACATGGATGATATTTTTGAAGAACTTGATCCTGATTCTGCAAATGACCCTGATTATGAACCATCTGAATTTGATGCATGTTTGCGTGGATTGGAAGAGAAGGTTGAAAATATGAATGTAAAGATTGATAACATGAATGTTGCCTATGATTTACAGTTCAAGTATATGCATAAATATCTTAGGCGCTTGAACAAGGGCATGCATCAACTTGATAATTCCATCCCTGCCCCTTCATCTGGCTCAAATTAGTTCATTTTTTACTAGACTATAATAACTTTATTTCTCTACTCTCTCATTGTTCATGAGCTTGTTGTTACTTTTGACTTATCTCTATTTATGGCTTATATGTCTTAGTTATCCTATCTTTTTCTCTCTCATTTTAACTCCTCAGCTATTTGTTTATTGCTTCCTTTGTCTTATTGTGACAAAAAGGGGGAGAATAGTGAATGTTTAATAGATGTATGGATATATGTTACTCAGGAGGAGTATGTGTTGAGGTGGAATATATTGAATTGATTTGCAGGTTCATGCTATTATGAATATGTACCGGTTGATATTAACTGGTGCATGATTCGTTAACCAGATATTCTGTTTTATGAAATATTTCTTATAAGTGTGTTTTTTCACTAATTTGACAAAGGGGGATATTGTAAGTGCTATAGTTGATAACTTCACTATATTGTCAAATTTGTGGTGCTAAAGACACTGTATGTATCTTGTTATGAAGCTTGCATATATGAAGAACAAAGCTCTACATATGATATGTTAAGTCAAGACAAAAGTCTCACAAGATCAACTTCGATAGACAATCTATGTTCACAAGTCAAGAAGACTCAAGAATGTGAGAATGTTTGACTTAGTTCAAGACTCAAGATTTCAAGAATCTTTCAAGTTCAAGCTACACCAAGATCTCAAGTTTCATTATGCTCAAGGTTACTCATCTTTAAAGTTTCAATGTCCTTACTTCACTATTGAGGTATGACTGACCTTAGGTTAACCTTCAGAGTAGGCCATTTTGGATACATAAGTCATATCTTTTATATAAGTGAGTTTGGTCTGTTCTAAGACTAATTCTGGTCTTTGTTCGATTAGTCCTAGCTCTGCTTCGACCCGTCCTAGAATTGCCTGGACCAGTCATAAGTTTGTTGAAAAAGTTCAGAATTTTTTGTTAAGCTTCGACCAGTCCTGGGGTCTGTTTGACTAGTCGTATGAACAGTGTCGATTGCTTATTTAATCAGTCGTAGACCTATGACTCAAATTACAGCGATGAAATTCGATTTGCTTTGACTAGTTGTGAGCAACCTTCGACCAGTCGAAGGTGTCCTTCGACCAGTCGTAGACTACCTACGATCAGTCTTGAAACTGCCTTATCTTATCACGCTCAAATTTTTAAATATTTGTTGGTCCTACGACCAATCGTAGTGACTTAAGACTAGTCGAATATGTGATTTTCTCACCTATAAATAGAGCACGAATCTCAGAATAAAAGAGGAAATTCAAGCAAATTTAATTCAGCCTTTTAAGAGATAACTCTGCGCTCTATTTAAGCTAAGTGTGCATATTTAATATTTTCTTACTTTAGCTTTTTAAATTGATTTTATTTCTTGTATTCTAATCTAATCTGAAAAGAGAAAGTGTTGTTTTCTTTTGTTTGGAATCAAAATCAATTAAAGCTATCCAATCTATTTTAATTTAAAATTTATTATAACTTAGAACCATTATATAGTGAGTATTGGACATTGAAGTTTGACATTCATATCTCTACTCCGATTTGGTTCTTCCGGGCTGCTACAACAAAGAAGAAAAAATGGGTATTTTACATTTTATGTAATTTACTTTATTTAATTTTATTTGAGGTTAAGCCAGAAAAATCTCAAAGTTGTTGGTTATCTGGGGAGAGCTAGAAAACTCAGAAGTAAGGGTTTTTGAATTGTATAAGCCCTTTGAAAAGACATAATTGTGAAGGTTTTAGGTGAACCTGTGAAACCTATTTTGATAGTGAACACTGATATGCCCTTCGTGAGGATATTAGGAGTGAAGTAGCAAATTGTGTGGCTGTTGTTAAACAGTTGGTGAACACACAAGCGAACCACTATATACCTGTGTGTTTTGTGATTTGAATGTTCTTTTAATTTCTATATCTTTAGTCATTCAGATTTGTAGAATGTATATGTGGATGTGAATGTTGTAATATTTGCATTTCAAGCAAAGTGGGGAATGTTGTAATAGTTTAGAATTTATTTCTTGTTATTTCCTTTCTTTCCATTTTATTTGAGTTTTGATATTCAATTTGTTCTAGTAAGGTTGTCCTGTCATAAACCCTTAGTTTTTATGGTGCAAAGGTTGTCCTTAGAACAACATTGGTATCAAGCTCTTTATTTTGAGGTTACTTTACATTCCTGTATTTTGGTTTGTTTTATTTTGTTGGCTATCCTATTTCTTATTTTTCGCTATTATATTTTAATTTGGCACAGTCCTATTCCTCCCCTTCCCCCCTAGGACATATAGCTTGGCCTTTTCATGACTAATAGTTGAAAAGGAAAATCATGCATTATAAACAACGGTTCCCACCTTCCAAAGACCCCCGCTTAACATCCGAATAGCCCCGACGCACATCCGGGTCTGCTTCATCAATTTCGAGCATATACTTAAACACGGCATGTCCAAATGGTCAAGCCACTCTAATGTTGTCTATAGAAAATGGACAACTTCATCATGGTCATAACAGCGGTTTCCACCTTCCAGGAACCCCTGCTTAACATCCGAATAGCTCCGACACACATCCGGGTCTACTCCATCAATTTTAAGCTAATACAATTAAATCCTAAATTAGTTACTCATGCAAGGTTGGATTGATTGTAATACTTTCATATTCTCATTTAAATATCCACGCTGAAAAACCGGCAGCATCTCCCCATGCCTTTTCAGATAAGTTGATCTTACGTTACATTTCGATGCAAAAAATCTAAAGCAATGTAAAGATATTTGGCATTGGATACGGAATGGAAGAAACATATCCAGAGAGAAATGAGGAGATGGACCGTGGATCAGGCATGAACATTTAAATATATTATATGAAAGCATACTATCCATCTAACCTTGAACTGTCCAAAATGGGACAATTTGAGCGATTTCTATGCCACCAAAAACACACCATACCTATGAATATTCCCATAAAATTCCTCAAATGAGTAACTAATTATCTAACTTACAAATCACAATTACAAGTCACAACTATAAACTAACTAATCACAATAATAATTTAAGAAAAAAAAATGTAATACACAAGCTCATTAAGGTTTGCAAGGACAATTTTAGGCAACTGAAGGCAATGGAACAATATGTACTTAGCAATCAAGGAATAAATAGGTTATACTGAAATTTCCATTAAATAGAATAAAATATATTATAATATAAACAATCAGAAACCAAAAATGAAATAGATTAAAAGCTCAAGTGACACCCAAACTTTAAAACTTCCTAGTGGTAGATGTCAAATAAAAGTGCAGTGGGCCTGAGGATTTTAATGGTGGATATCCAATCACTATTGTTTTCCTTTAATATGGTCCACCTGAGATTTACATCCATCTAATTTTTGGGATAAAGCCCTAAAATGATTTATAAAGTGGGCAAAATGCATTTACTTGAAATTTAATCTTGGAAAGTGGGCAAAATGCCTCGAAAATAAAGAATAATAGGAGATATTTTATACACACACACACACACATAAATAGTAGGAGATATTATAAATAAAGAATTCTAAAGGAGAAAAATAAATAAATATTATATGTTCTCTTCTTTTACCTATTTCAACAATCATAAATGAATGGTAGGAACCATTATTAGTTTTTTTTTTTTATCCCATTTATTAAGGGCACATTTGATTTGATTCCACCAAATGTGCAACCAAAATAACCCAAGCCAAATGCTAAGACAACCAAAATGTGCCTCTTCAAGAATCAATGAGGCACCACTCTGCTTCAACGATGGCTGACTACAAGATATTGTAAGTTTGTAAGCATTGGATTAGTAACAAATATCTTCTTTAGTCATCTTCCAAGTAGAGCCAATTTAATTCCCCTGCTGAAAACATTTCCCTTTTGAAGTAATTGTGCTTATTTCACTTCATTACATATATCATTCTGAATAAATACTTTTATAAAATGGGATTTGAACTATCATATTGCTACAACTAATAGAATCTGAAAATAGAACAAATAAAAATCAAAGTAGAGCCCAACTTTGGATGTTGCAAATGACATATTCCTTTGGATTAATCTCTCCAATTTCAATATATAAACATACGCTAGACTTACATATTAGTTCCGCACAACTTAAAAAATGGTGGAGAGTCTTCAACCATACATATGGCATTGTTTTGCAGCAATCTAGACTCACCAAATCACTGACCCAACTGTGGATGGAGTATAAACTAAACATTTCACTAGGAAGACAATATTAATAACCTGGTTTTTCCCTACTAATCTGTACAACTCGCTATTTTTACCATTAACCATCCATTTGATAGCCCATTAAATCAATGGTTAGAATTGCTTCATCAGGGTGAGTTTAGAGATATGCTCCATACACAATGGGAATCACAATTTCGATGATGAATATAACTGTACATCAGTGCTACATGTGAGGAGGATGAGTAACTACCATTTTCTAAATTGTACAAAACTGACACAGGGCCCTCCCCACATAAACATATATCATTATGAAAAATATCACTAGAATGATGTAAAAAGATGGGTGAATCGTCAAATATGGTATTCAAAACCTGATAGAATGATGTAAAAAGATAGGTGAATCATCAAAGATGGTATTTGTAAGGAAATGCTATAATATTGCAATCCAGCTTTTAGTCATGAGGATAAGAACTTATTAATTTTTTTTTTATCTTTTTTCATGAATCCATGAATCACTAATACCCATGGAAGAATAAATTGAAAACCATGGCATTCATCCCATCAAACAAGGTGTGATCATCACGTGCTAATTGACCCAAAGAAATCTAAAAACTACCATTCATTTTTTATCCTTGTCTTGATGATAATATACATAAGCTCATCTTCAACTCATACGAATGAGTCTAAACAATTTAATGTCTGCATCATTTATCTTTATGCACGCCATGGAAGGACTATGCCCCAAAGTCTTCTTGATCTAACATCCTGAGCTTTCATTTTGTGCCCTTAAAATAGAAAAACAAACATTGAAACAACCAGCAACAATCCACATTCACTGAAAAAGGCTACAGATTGGTGGCTAGGATCTCTCAATCTTGGGAGATTTTTTTAGTTTGGTGCATCCATGGTGCACCATCCACAGAACAACGGACCGATGATCTGAATCAGTGAACCATGGCCCCACTTATACAAACAGAAAACTTGATTACATTGCATTAACTTTGGGTTGGGGATCAAATATTTCCTCAACATTCTATCAGTTATTTTGGACTGCTTAGGTTCAGCTGTGTATTAGACCCAACTCCCTAAATCCCTTAATCCCCAAATCCCTAAATCCCCAAATCATTTCAATCGGTATTGAGATTGAGAGAGAGATATATATATATATATATATATATATATATATATATATATATATATATATATATATACACCTCACGGTCAACCGAGCTTTAGAGGAAGAGAATAACTTCCTATTTAGGTTATAGCCCCGATCACAAGTCCACGCTGAAAATAGGGTTCCCGAGCTCTGAGGAGAGAGAGAGAGAGAGAGAGAGAGAGAGAGAGAGAGAGAGAGGGTGTGTGATAGTGAGCGAGAGCACTGAGAGAGACAGAGAGACAAAGAGAGAGGGTGCGGTTGAGAGAGGATTGAAAGAGAGAGGGCGCAGTTGAGAGAGGATTGAGAGAGAGAGAGGGGCGCGATTGAGAGAGGATCGAGAGAGAGAGAGAGGGTGCACGAGAGTGAGAGAGGACCGAGAGACAGAGAGGGCACGAGAGTGAAAGTGAGAGAGGACAGAGAGACTTCAAGTCTCTCTCAAGATACGGATTGGCTAATCGCCCTGACACCAGGGAGCTACGCTGGTGGTCGGTGCTCTGTGGGCCCCACCATGATGTATGTGTTTCATCCCTATCGTCCATCTATTTTTCCATTTCATTTTATAGTATGAGACAAAAAATGAGGTATATCCCAATCTCAACTGGACCACATTATAGGAAATAGTGTTGAATGAGTGTTGACCATTAAAAACCTTTTGGGGGCCATATAAAGTTTTGGATCAATCTGATATTTTTTTTCCTTCATCTGGACCTGTATGACCTAATCAACAGATTGGATGTCAAATAAAAGGCACATATCGCCTTAGGAGGGTTTTAATGGTGGATATCCCATCACTATTGTTTTCATGTGGCTTTAATGGATGGACGGCAGGGATGAAACACATACATCATGGTGGGACCCATAGAGCACCGACCACTAGCCATGGGTCTGGTGTCAGGGGGAGTAGCCAATCCGTTTCCCTCTTGGACATCATACGGTGACGACACCAAGTTTTGTGGGGCCCACTATGATGTATTTGTTATATCCACACCGTCCATCCATTTTAGATATCATTTTAAGTCATGAGCCAAAGAATGAGGTAGATAAAAATCTGTAGCGAACCCCACTACAGAAAACAACGGGGAGAGTGATTCCCACCGTTGAAACTATCTTAAGGCCCATTGTAATGTTTATTTGAAATCTAACCTGTTGAAAAGTTTAAAATACATGAAATATGTGAAAACACAAATATCATCTTAATATAAAACTTTTGTTGCCTTTAGAAGTTTTTAATGGTAGGCGTCACTGTCCCACTGTTTTCTATGTTAGGGTCCACTAGAGCTTTGTATTTAACTTGCTCTGAGGATATTGCCGTAAAATGATCTCTCCAAATGGATATTACCCTTAATCTCTCCAAAGGTGTGGATATAAAACATACATCACGGACACACCCAAATATGAGAGGTATATAAATATCAGGTGGACCACACCACATAAAAAGCAATAATAATTGGTTATCCATCATTAAAACCCTCCTAAGGCCCACTAAACTTTTTATTTGACATCCAATCTATTGATTAAGTCATACAAGCCTAGATAAAGGGGAAAAACAAAAATCATCTCGATCCAAAACTTTTATGGCCCCCGAAATGTTTTAAATGGTTGACGCTCATTCAACACTATTTCCTGCAATGTGGTCCATTTTATATTGGGATGCCTCATTTTTTGTCTCATGCCATGAGATGATCTTTAAAAATAGATGGACAGCATGGAGTAAACACATACATCATGGTGGGGCCCACAGAGCACTAACCACAAGCCATTGGATGGTGTCAAGGGGAGTAGCCAATTTGTTCCCCTTATTTGTGGTGTGGTTCATTTAATTAATCTTTGGATATGAATTATTTTTTGGGATAGTTCTCTAAAATGATCTCGAAAAATGATGAACAGCGTGGGTTTATCCCAAATTTTCAGCAAATCCAAAACTCAAGTGGACCATGCCACACGAAATAGTGTGGAATAATGATTTCCACCGTTGATACCTTCCTTGGGCACATAGTAATGTTTATTTGACATCCAACATGTTCATAATATCAAAAAGATATGAATGAGGAGAAAACACAAGAAGATATGAATTATTGTGAACCAACTACAATGACGGTGTAAAATCTACTCCATCCATCATTTTCTCCGAACCATGATAGAATGAGATCTAAAAAATGAGATAGATCCATTGTCCAAGTGGGCCATACTACGGGAAACAGTGAGAACGGAAACGTTAACCACTGAAATCTTCCATTTGAAAAGCACTGATTGTACGATGTTGCATCAGTTATGTTCCATCCATATGACTATTTAGGCAGGTGTAGATGGGGGTGTTCAAACAATGGACTTGAGAACCATCTTAGGGCCCACTCAATGTTTATTTGATATCCACGCCGTCCATTTAGTTTTACAGATCACTTTAGGAGTTGTTACTAAAAATGAGACAGATCTAAATAGCGGGTGGACCACAACATGGGAAAATAGTAGTGATTGAATCTCCACCATTAAAACCCTCTTAGGGCCCACTGTAATGTTTATTTCACATCCTTCAGTCATACAGACCTGGATGAAGGAAAATTACCAAAAAAAAAAAAAACACAAATATCAGCTTGATTAAAACTTTTGTGGTCCCACTAAGGTTTTAATGATGAGCGTTCAATCAACTCTGAATGTGGTCCACTTGAGATTTAAATCTAACTCATTTAATTTTTTGGATAAATACCATTAATCATATGAAAAATCAAGTCAATCTGTGATGCGTGTCGAACATCTACCCCATCAGTCAAATGCACTATTCCATGGTGGGCCTCGGGCTTAAAAATCAAGTCAATCGTGACTTTTTTGGGCTACACCACATACAAAAGTTGAGAGGGGTTACCCTCCATTAAAATATTCATAATCATTTGTTGGGCCCACCTAGATGTAGTTCACAAATCCAGACCATCCATTATGTGTGTCCCACTTGGATGAGGAGTCAGACCAAGTTTCATATGCATCAAAATTTCAGGTGGGCCCCACCAAGTGCTTTTATATGTTTTAGGCATTCCTTCACATGATTCTAGATGGTATGGCCCACCTAAGTTCTGTATACGGTTGATTTTTGGGATATCCCATAACTTAAAGGAGGCCCATCAAATGCATGGTGTTGATGGTCGACACACATCACAGTGGGGTCCATTTAACTTTGATATCCTTTAAACAGTTCATACGACTCGGAGCTCGAGGAGCGTCAGTGCATAAACATGACCCTCTCAATCCCAATTTCCTCTCCATCCCCCCTCTCTCTCTCTCTCGTGCCCTGACGCTCTCCCGAACCCCATCTCTCTCTCTCTCTCTATAATCCTCTCCACCCCCACTCTCTCTCGCATGCCCGAATGCAGTCCATCATCTCTCTCTCTCTCTCTCTCTAATCCTCTCCACCTCCTCTCTCTCTCTCTCACATGCCCGAATGCAGTCCATTATCTCTCTCTCTCTCTCTCTGTTTGATCCAAAAAAGGGAGGGAGCCAAAACGACGCCCTCCCTGCCCACGCTCTCCTCTCTCTCTCTCTCTCTCTCTGAGCTCGGTTGAAAACTCAATCACGAACGTGAGGTATCTCTCTCTTTCAATCTCTCCCAATCTTAATGTTGATTTAGGAATTTGGAGATTTAGTAATTTATGGAATCCCAATTTGATGTCGACCCCCATTTAGGGATTTGGGGATTTTATGGCTTACAGATTTGAATGTGGACCCCGAATTGAGAATTTTTTGATATTACAAACTAAGGATTTGGGGATTTTGAATGCCGAACATGGTGTTTATATGTCAGTGCCTCGAGGTCAAACATTTTTTATATTATTAATGAATTGGTGAATGTCGAACATGATGTTTATATGTCAGTGACTCGGTCCTAGATCGGATCGAGTTCAGTCAGTGCCTCGACTCGATGCCCACCTCTAAGTCGGTGGCTTCTTGACTAACAGTGAAAGCAGTAGACACCTCTCTACAAATAGTTTGGAAGTAGGAGGTTTCTGGTCCATGGCACAAAAGGCAGTTGCCAATTGGAAAAATTCCTAGATTCTAAGAAGTATATTGACCCATTTTCTATGTGGAGTCAGCCCATTTTCTATGTAAGGTTTTGAAATGAAAACCCCTCTTTCGAAGGATGAGTTTTATTGTCATGTTATGTTTGTGTGAGTTTGACACCATTTAAAATAAAAAAAAAAAAAAAAAAAAAAAACAACTCCTTAGTCATACATTTTCATGGGCAAATAAAAATGGTTAAAAATGTTATATGGGTGTGATAATAGAGATATGCTCTATCCACGATATTGACCATAGTTTGGATGGTCCAGATTAATCTAATGTAGTGCCAAGTATGATGAGGAAGAGTCACCACCATTTTCAAATAGGTGTTGAACTTAGATAGAAGAAACAATTTTAAAAAGAAAATTTCACGTGGCATAAGCTACCTACGCTACACATTACACTACATGATCTGTAGCATACGCTACTGGGGAAATGCACTACATGCATACACTGCATGGGGTTTTAGCCACGCTATGAGCGTTACTAAAAACACGTTAATCATAATATAAATGGTCTGCTCATTGATCTAGAATATCCAGCATGTGGTCCCACCCTTAACTGCCCACCCCACTCAGAAAATCACCTTGGTTGAATGATACTAATCTTCTAATCATGCCTAGGAAAATTGAAGGTCCATATTGATCATGCTACAAATGTTCCTATAAGTAATCTTTGATGTCCATAATGTGGTTCCCAATCAATTCAAATGATCCTAACCTCCAATCAATGAGAATATGGAAGGATCCATATTAATCATACTTAAAGGGTCCAATCATTCGTCTAGACATCCATCATGTGGGTCCCAACCTTAACTCCCCACCCCTCTCAAAAAATCACTTTGGCTGAATGATCCTAACCTTCCAATTAATGCCTCGGGAAATTGATATTCCATATTAATCATGCTATGGAATTTTCGATGATTGATCTATGACATCCATCATGTGATTCCCGCCCTTGATTGCCCATCCCTCTCAAAAATCAGTTTGGTTTGATGATCATAACCTCCAATCAATGCCTAGGAAAATGAATAGATATTGATCATACTACATATAAAAATCTAGGATAGCGTAATAGGCCTTAAAGATTGCATTTGTGACTGG
Source organism: Magnolia changhungtana (assembly GCA_030180095.1). NCBI lineage: Eukaryota > Viridiplantae > Streptophyta > Magnoliopsida > Magnoliales > Magnoliaceae > Magnolia > Magnolia changhungtana. The sequence goes on from JASAUF010000180.1 coordinate 1,944,905, forward strand.
GTAGACATTTTTTTTACTAGAAGTCATCGGAATTTGTTTACTTAGCATTGTATTTCTCTTCTAAGTATGAACCCGATTTCCTAAACCTACACCTTAACCTATTCTCAATTCCCTAAAGCTATAACCTATAACCTATAACCTAAACCTAAACCTAACCTAAACCTATAACCTTAACTAAACATAAAACCTAAACCTAAACCTAAACCTAAAACCTAAATGTATTCTCAAATCCTTAAACCTAAAACTACACCTAATCCTAATCTCAAATCCTTAACCTAAACCTAAACTTGAAAACCCGAACCTGATTTCCTAAACTTAAACCTTAACCTATTCTCAATTGCCTAAACCTTAACCTATAACCTAACTTAAACCTAAACCTATAACCTATACTTATAACCTAAACCTAAACCTAAACCTATAACCTAAACCTAAACCTAAAACCTAAATTGTAAGTGCTATAGTTTATATCCCTGTCGGTTGTCAAATTTATGGTGCCAAAATCACTGTTATATAACTTGCATAAGTGAAGCTCTCTCAAGATCAACATTCATGTATAAGCAAACATCACAACAAGCAAAGCTCACAAGTACAAAGATCAATCTTGACTGCATGTACTGCATGTTTCGACAAGGAAACAAAGGTATTTGATTTGGGAGAGTCATCTTATTTAAACATAACAATGAAATAATTACAAAGACAATCATCACATTTTATTGATTCTGAATTCATTTACATCCTCTGGTATCCCTTGATTCTAAGATAGCTTACAAAGAACTCATTACAAATGTTAATTATTATAGCTAAATATAATTTCGGCAGCATAACGGCAATGATGTCAATCATCTCCTATGACTTAGGAGGAATAGACAAGTCGTTCAACAGTCTTCAAGAGAATGGAAATTCCGGCAGCATTTCAGTACTATTTTGGTCATCTCCCAAAACTTAGGAGGAATACGTCCCTTCCGCGATGATTCTTAATTCTTGAACAAGAAGAATTTGAAGACCCGAAGACTCAAACTATTCCGACAGCATTTCAGCCCATTGCTGTCAAAATTGTCAAACAATAGGTTTGCGCGGGTCCCCGCAAACGATAGGCTTTGCGCGGGTCCGCGCAAACCATAAATGCCTTCTGTTGCTTTGCGCTGGCCGTCGCAAACTTCCAGGAGTCCAATACCCCTTTGCGCGGGATCGCGCAAAGTGCAGGAGTCCAATACTCCGCACCTTCTGTCTTCTCTTTCGTCCTTGCTTCACTTCTGAAATCTTCGAACCCCTTTTGAGAGAAGGAATGGGGTATTTATAGACATTTTCACCAGTGAAAATCTCAAATCTGGTCGATGTGGGACAAAAAATATCATCCAACTATTTTTACCACAGCATTATAGACTTTGCGCGGACTCGCGCAAACAATATGCTTTGCGCGGTCTCGCGCAAACCCTTCAATCTCGCGCAAAGTCTCCTCTGTCCAATCCGCGCAAACTCTTCACTTTGCGCGGTCTTTGTGTAACTCATTCACTTTTGCGCGACCTCGCATGCAAAGTGGTCTTGAAGCTGTTTTCTTTCTCTTCAAAGTGATTTCTTGATTTTTCTTCTTTTCTCCCTTGCTTATTTTATGCCTCAACAGATGCCCCTTGATCCGTTCTTTGTTCGTTCAGAAAATCAAAGAAAAGGATCAAACCATTCTTTTCTTCAAGGTTTGCGCGACCTGCAAGAAAGTCCTACCCGAAAAGTACCGTACTCGGCCATAAAGCCTATAAATAGTCCAATGACTTAGTCATTTTCACGAACTTCCTCATTGCCCTTGGCTCTGGCGATTTTATTCGCGCAAACCCTCACTTTGCGCGACCCACGCTATAATTGTTTAGCTTTGCGCGAGCTTCCGAACTTTGAGATTTTCGCGCAAACTCCTGGACTTTGCGCGACATCGCGCAAAGTACTCTGTACTTAGAAAATTTCAAGACTTAGACATATTTCTTCTTTCTTCATTTCTTGCTCTTTGACTTATCTTCTTTCTTCTTTCTTTCATTATGGCTCGTATCAAAGCAGATTTGTTTCGTCTTGTATCTCCTTCAAACTCTCCTCCTTCGACCAACCGCCGCTAAAAGAATAAAAACAACTTCTAGAAATCCGGCTTACTTTAAAGAGCCTGTTCTTCCTACGTTCGATTTCTCGATCGCATTAAATCTCTTCCTTCTCCTATCCATAGAGCCATCTCCTTAGGAGATATTAAATGCCCTCCAAAACATGGAAGGGAATATGACTGGGATGAGTGGCTCAAGACCACGGCCCACTTCAATACCGATAGTGAGAGGCCACCTGTCCGAGAAGATACTCCTCCACCTTCCCGTCCGAAGAAGACTCGCCGCAACAAGGCGAAGGATTTTGAAGAAAAGATCAAGGAACACAAGAAGAAACGACTTCAAAACTCGTGGGATTCAGTGCGAGTCGTAGAAGGAGTCATGAAATTCGATAACCCTCATGCAGAGGGCATGACAATCATTCCAATCAAGGTATATCGCCATCGGTCTATGCTAGACTGTGAATCGAAGATTATATCCATGGCGAAAGGCTTATGTATACTGAATCATGGGCCTCAAGAGAACCCCGCATTTTAGAAGGCACTATTCAAGCTCAAAAGCCACGACAGAATGTCGGAGAAGCTCGCCCCATGATTTTCCTGACTCCTTTCCACAGTCCTCATGATCTCTTTCCTTCTCATTTCTACGAGACAGTGAGACAGCGTTTCAGAGATCGAGAGCAACTCGGGGCCAAGCGAGAATTCGCATCGATCGAGGCACGCTAATTGCTCGTCGCTATTACTCGAATGGGCGGAGGCTATTTTTTGAAACATACAAGTACTCTTGCAAAGATAGGCCTATATGATGCAATAGAAGTAACTTCAAAATACTTCTATCGGGAACCCAACGTTCTGAAAGGCTTCCTTGAGTATTGGTCACCCACAACCAACTCCTTTCATCTTCCTTACGGCGAAATGAGCATATCTCTTTGGGACCTTCATCGTATAATTTGGTCTCACAATAACGGGGAAATTCTACGATGAATTCATTCCTACCAACAGAGAGTTGGCCTTTGTATCTTTTAGGATCGCAAGCCCTCCATATCCGAGACTACCATAGAGCTATTTAAAGAGATGAGCAAATTCTCCAATATCCACAAAATTCCCCCTCTTCAATGGCTGGCCCATTTTTCTAGGGGTTTAAGGTATTTATCAATCTGATAATTGATCTTCCTCTTTGTATTCTTCAGCCATTTCTGTATATTAACCTCTTCGTTTTTATTTCCTTTGAAGGTTTCGCGACTGCAATTCCAAAGAACTGACAAAGCTTCGGGATGCAGTACGAGGAAAGCCAGAATATAGCTCTTTCGGAGAGCTTGCAGCATTTCTGGCCTATTGGCTAAGCTTAGTTGTTCTGCCCAGCTCTAAATGGGCAGATGCTATCCGTCCAAGTGTCTTTGTTGTGGCCGGTGCCTTGGCGGAGGGACATAAATACTCACTTGCTCCTCCAGTACTATGTTCTATCTACCGGGCCCTTGGAGAAATAGCGACTCATATAAAAGACCCCATTCTGGGAACTTCATCTGCGCATACTTCTTGGCACTATTTTACAGGCTGGCTTGGAGTCTACTTCCCTTGGACTTTCGAGGTTTCAGAGCAAGCATATTCTCATCCTTCTCACCTTCCACTCTGGTTCTTCCAACAGAGGGCAATGGCTAGAAGAGCATATGAATGGGTCATAAATAAGATTCGGGATGATGATCAGATAAACTTCTTTCAGTTCCGCCTTTATCGTTATCCTGCAGACACAGACATGGTGGACGACGAAACTCTTACTACAGCAGAGAGGGCTTTCTTCTTTTCTATTCGCTCATGCAGTTTGCCTCTGCGGGAAGGGACAGAATTCTGGAGAGAACCTTACTACCCAAGTCGTTTTGCTCGTCAATTTGGTTATGATCAAACTGTGCCACAAGACTGCGGGTTGGTTACCAGACAAATGCTGTTGTTATGGGGCGGTCCTCTTAACTGGGCCATGATATGGAAACAATTCTTTGAATAGTGTGTTGGCTCCTCCTTCATAATTCCGAGTTGTGATCGCATAGTCCGTACATCATATAGTTGGATGCGATGGTGGGATCATCAATCATACCTGGTCAATAAATGCCTGCCCAGTAGACTCCTCTATCTTTCTTCATCCACCCAGGCTGAAGGGCAGAAATTTAGAGAGCGGGATTGGCTATATTCCGGAGAGGAGCCATGCATCTCATCCAGGAGAGATTTGCAGAAAGATATCATTAGAAGATCCCATCCGTGAAATCAAGCCCATCAACACTTTGGATGGCTGGTTTGCCCACGGAGTTTTGAGAGAATTTGAGAAATCTCGTCGGGATTCTTCAAACCAGGCTGCAGATGATGCTGCAGGTACATCTTCTCCAATCCCCGCAGAGACTGCAGCGGTTCAAGAAGGACAGGCTATTGGTACTTCCACATCTCCTCCGCAGCCCCTTGGTCCTAGTCCGTCTTCTCCGATGACTAGATCAAGAACGCGTTTACAATCATCATCTCCTATCCCTCCAGAAGGAACTCGTCCAGCCTCTGCTTCTCCTATAGTCCAAGAGCTTGCACCGGAGAGCAGTCGACCCATTTCTTATAAAGGGAAGCAAGTTATTGTTGAAGAAGCTGACGAAGAAATTTTGGGAGACGAAAGTTCTACTTCATCATCAAGTACAACCGAATCTTCGCAGGATGAAGATAGCGGAGATAGTGATAATGGCGAAGATAGAGATGATGACTTTGAAGAAGGAGAAGTTGATATTGATGAAGAAGAGGAAACAAATGCGAAAGAAGTTGAGATAGCATCTTCCCCTGCAACTGCTAAGACTCCCTCTAGCATTAATATCCCTGCTAAATCTCCTGCAGCTGAGGAAGATGAAGAGGAGCCTTTAGATTATGGAGAATATGGATATTCACCAGGTAAAGGAAAATTTTCATATAAATATTTTGATTTATATTTTAACAACTATTATTTATCCAAAATTATTGCATCTCCCTTTTTTAGGTGTCCAAGTTGCAGAAGTAGGTGTCATCTCTCCAAAGTGGCCCTCTTGTAATATCTTCACCGAGAGCATCTTAGCTCCGTTGGTAGTACCAAGAGTAGTTGCTCGTGAGATTATATTTTCTACAGAACTATTTGATTTGCCAACTCCACCACAAGAGATTCTAGTACGGAGGCTAGAGCACCATCTTTCGCTGATATGGTGGGACTTGGCCCTTCCATAGCTCCAAGAGCTTCTCCTTCTGTTAGTTGTGTCCCAGTGACAGGTATATATATATATGTGCGCTGCTTATCTTCATTCAAGACTATATATATTTCATAATAATATATTGAATATTCTTCTTCTTTTGCTATAGGAACTTATCCCCATAGCGGTGCGGCTAGTTCTGATTCTGTAACCACTACTTCTGAACTATCATCCTTTGCAAAGATTCCTGCTCACAAAATGCTTGATGGTGAAACATTCTCTCGTTAGCAATAATCCATATCTTCAGAAATCGATCAGTGGTCGGACTTGGATGTTGCTATAGAAATTTTGGAAAGCTCTGCTAAGATGGCCAGAATCAACATATCTCCCTTACGGGATTCACTTTTCAAGTTTCGTGATTCTGTAATTTCTTTAGCTTCAGTGGAAAATATCACCATTGCGCCTGAGATTTTAGAATACAGAAAGCTGCTGGCTCTTTCTCAAGAACAAGTCTCTTTAACAGCTTCTTCAATTTCCAAATTTGAACAAGAACGTATGATTCTTCAAGATCAATTAAAGATTCATGTTGATGAAAGCATAATTATCCAAGATCGCATTACAGCTTTGAAGGAAGAAATCTCTCAGCTGGAGAGAAAGAATCATGAGCAAGCTTTAATCATTCAAGAGGTTGAAGAGAAGATGCGAGTGAATGCCAAGTCTATTGATACTGAAAAATCTGCACAACTTCAGAATCAAGAAATGGTTGTTTCTTTGGAGAACAAGCTTGCTGGCGTTCCTGATCAGGCGAAACTTATTCTTGAAGAAAAATCTCGACATAATGCAGCTCAAGCACAATTAAAAGAAGATTTGCTCAGATATTCAGAAGCAATGGGGATCACAGAGAATCTTTGAATCATGTAATTTAAAACATGTGATATTTGCTTTTTGTGTTTCTCGGATGTAATTTATTTTGCTTGACATCTATTTCATGAGATTATTTTGGGAATGTTTATGATGGTATTTTTCACTTTGCATATTGATGATATTTGTACTAATATTATCGAATTGTATTTATGCTTAATATAATATTTTCATTACTAATTTTATCTAATTATATCTATATTTTATATAATATTTTCTATTTATATATTTTTATAATTTCTAAACATTTTATGTTTTGTTAGTATGGGATTCTCTAGGTGAGTATTTAGATTGGCGGTACTAAGTTTCAATTCAATTAGCCACACACAGTTTATGCTCATGAGTAGTGGAGCGTGCGCACACACACAGTTTAAGCTCGTGAGTAGTGGAGCATTTATGGGTCTTATGTGATGGCCACTGTAACTCTCTAGAGTTCGCTTTTGGGCTTCTCACTGCCTTGAGCTCACGGTCACGGTCCATCGAGGGGCCCATTGACGCTACCGGACGGTGAACCTGTTGGATTTACGCGCGGGGGTTGGCCACGGTAACTCTCTAGAGTTCGCAGGGCTCGCAAGGCTACCTTTGGGCACCAAATCTAGGGTCGCCAGTCCATCAATGAGTAGGTTTAAGCCCTTCCTCACGAGTTACTACTGAAATCAACCCCTAGACCTGGAGGGTCTTACGCACGGTTGGCATAAAGCTCGCACTACGGCCCCTGTTTTCTTCGTCTGCAAGGTCGAGCCCATTCACAGGAGGGCATTTTCATCCGTTCCCCGTGGCGCTGCCGGAAGCTATACAGACGGCATGGGAATTACGGTGACTAGTCTTCGCGAATTTATGGCCTTTTAGGCTTTGAATCCTTGACTTCGTCCTACTACCGCATGAGTGCGCACGATGGTCTTCGCGGGCTTTTAGGCCACCGACTCTCTCATGCATTGCCCGAATGGCGATCTTCATGGGTCTTACGTATAGTTGGCCGGCTCTTTTAGAGCTTGATCCTTTGAGAGCATTTTTTTTTTTTTTTTTTTGAGAGCTTGATCTTTTTGATTTTGCTCAATTTTGCTCTTTTGGGATTTTGGCTTGGCTATACTGCCTCTTTGATTGATATTGATATATCCTTGTAAGGCGATAATATCTTCAAGAAGCTCCATGCCTTGTAAGGCAATATAATTCTCAGCTTAGATAATATCTTCAAGAGAATCTTCAAGAATTTATGCCTTGTAAGGCAATAATATATATATATGATCATCATCGTTTGCAAATATAGTAGATATTTCCGCAATATCTTCAAGAAGATCCAAATATAGTAGGCATTTCCGAAATATTTCCGAAATATCTTCAAGAAGATCCATGCCTTGTAAGGCAATAATATTCTTAACTTAGATAATATCTTCAGGAGAATTTTCAAGAATTTGTGCCTTGTTAAGGCAATATAACTTTTGCCAATATCTTCAGGAGAATCTTCAAGAATTTGTGCCTTGTAAGGCAATATAACTTTTGTTTGACATTCATGGCATCGCTTTGCATCTTTAAACATAGTGGGCCAATAATAACCCATTCGATGCACTCTATGGCATAAATTCCGGCCGGCTTGATGTGCTCCACATTCACCTGAATGTGCCTCCCGCAACATTTGGTTTGCTTCTTGCTTGTCCAAGCACCTTATGACATTCCATTATAAGACTTTCTATACAATACTTCGCTGCACATGATAAATTTTCCTGATCGCTGTTTAATCTGTTGTTTTTGTGCATTATCTTCTGGCAAGATATTATATTTGAGATAATCGACAAAAGGCTGACGCCAATCATTCATTGTTACTTCCAGACAGGATATAGGCAATATTTCAACAGTTTCTTCGATAACCTCTGCAGATGGCAGGAATCTTCTTTCTTCTATAGTTACCTGAAGAGGACTTCGGTTTGTGCAAGATAAAGCCGCTGCTAAACTGGCTAAAGCATCTGCTTTTGCATTTTTCGACCGCGGTATGTGTTTAATTTCCACATTTGAATTGTTCAAGCAACTGTCGCGCCTTAGGTAATAAGGCAAAAGTTCTTCTTTCCTCACCTCAAATTCTGTTGTCAATTGATTTATAATTAATTTAGAATCTCCAAAGATATACAATGATTTTATTTCCATTTGTGCTTATTTCCATTAGATGATAAGAGCTCTGTATTCGCTTCATTGTTTGTGCACGCAGATATCAACGTGAAAGAATATGGTAATAAATCACCACGAGGGTAATGAATATCACTCCGCCCCGCTCTCGATACTCGAGCAGCACCATCAAAATACATCGCAAAGATTTTGGGATTCGATCGTCATAACTGTTCATCGGAAATTCATCATTGATTTCTTCATTTTTACGCTATAGGATGTGCTGCGAGAAAATCTGCCATAGCTTGTCCTTTTACTGCTTTCGCCGGCTTATAAGAAATAGTGTATTCTGATAATAATAGCATCCACTTGGCTAGTCTTCCTGATAACATTGGCCTGGTCATCAAGAATTTTATCGGATCTGCTCTTGAGATCAAAGTTATGTCATGGGAGAGACAATAATGCCTTAACTTTTGCTGACGAATACCAATGCCAAGCATTCTTTTTCAATCGAAGAATAATTGGATTCTGCCCCCATCAGTGTTCGGCTCAGATAATAAAGAGCAGTCTCTTTTCCGGCTTCGTTTACCTGTGCCAACAAAGCACCCAAAGAATTTGCGATAGGGCATATGTATATAAAATAAGTGGCTTACCTTTTACTGGAGCTGTTAACACCGGCGGCTGTTTTAATAATTCTTTAATAGAATCAAAGGCATTCTGGCAAGCATGATCCCATACGAATTCTGTATCTTTCTTCATTAACCGAGAAAATGGCTGACACCTTCCTGCAAGGTTGAAATGAAGCGACGAATATATGCCAATTTTCCTTGTAAGCTTTTTAATTCCTTCAGCGTTGTTGGTGGTGGCATATTTTGAATAGCTTTAACTTTTTTCGGATCAATTTCGATTCCTCTATGCCGCAGTACCACAAAGCCGAGGAATTTGCTTGGGAAAGACACTCCAAATGCACATTTATTTGGATTCATCTTTAATTGTTTTTTTCGAGTCGTCGGAAGACCGATGCGGATGTTCGCGGTGTTCTTGATGATCTCCAGATCGACTACCAAGTCATCAACATAGCATTCGACATGTTTATGCATCATATCTTGAAAGATATTTTTCATTGCCCTTTGATATGTTGCTCGGCATTTTTGAGACCGAAAGGCATGACTTTGTAACAATAGATTCCAAGTGGCGTTCTGAAAGCCGTTGCCTCTTCATCTTGGTGCCATCTGATTTGATTATAGCGTGCATACCCGTCCATAAAGGACATGATAGCATCTTGAGTAGTGCTATCAATCAAATCTGTTATCGGGAGGGGAAATCGTCTTTTGGACATGCTTCATTCGGATCTCTGAAATCAATGCATACTACGATCATTCGTTCTTCTTTTCAGGAACAATGTTTGATATCCATTTGGGACATTTAACTTCTCGATGAACCCAACCTTTATTAGCTTATTTACTTCTTTTTCGTTTAACGGAACCAGTGCAGGTGAAATCGCCTTTGTGCTTGCTTGGTTGGTTTCTTTTCTTTGGAGATATTTAACCGATGCATCGCTACGGAGGGTTCCGATCCGGCATTTCTTCATATGTCCAAGCAAAGACATCTTTGTTTTCTTTGAGAAGTTGACCATATTTCTCGAATTCTTGATCGAAAGGTCGACGACGATGAACGTGTTCCTTGGTTCTTGTTGTTCCCAAGTTTATTTCTCTGAGCCATTTATCGTCGGTTGCCCCGTCTTCTATTTGCTTTGGAGCGATTTGGGATATTCAACTATCTTAGTATCTTCTTGCATTTGAAGTCACGATGCTTGACATCATGTTTCTAATTGATTCTACTCCCAATCCTTGAAATTTTCTTCGCTTTTCTTGATTAACCCCGAGTGGGATTTGAATCCCCTTTCCATTATTCAAGCTGGTGGGTTTGTCACAATCAAAACCCATGTTCCTCATGATCTTCTTGCTTATTGTACTGTACTTTCTTAAATTCTGCGGTGCTAATTTTCCATGATATTCATTGCTTGCATTTTCACTCTTCTCTTCTGATGCAGCATGGAATTCTATCGGTTCAGGATATTTATCACTGGCTTTGACTTGGAATGTTCTCGGAAATGTCTGTAAATGGCTTACATCTTTCGATATTGGGTAATGGCACTGTGTAATTGGTTGTAAAACTTTCAGTACATTACGTCGACAAATGTGTCAACGGTGGTTGTCGGTTGTCTCAGCGCTTTGGTACAAAATAGAATTTCTTTCTTGCTTCTGCAGTCCCGAGAAGATCTGCTCTTTCTTCCTTGTCTTTATTTATCCTGGCATCTTTTATGATTCTCTTCCCATCATCATTTCTTATTTCTTCAGAGAAACATTTGTAATAACTGGCGTCTGCAAAGAAAGACTCAGCTTCTGTGTAGGGTTTCGCATCAGCCATTACTTTACATTGCACCCCATCTTTATAGCATTTGAAACATTGGTGTAGAGTAGAAGGTACGATATGATACTGATGTATCCATGGCCTTCCCAAGAGAAGGTTATATGTCGTCACAGCATTTATAACATGACATACAACAGTAGTGATTAATTCCTCTATTTCCAATGTTACTGTGATTTTACCGAGTGCACGTTGTCCATCTTGATTAAATCCTTGTATCATCATTCCGCTGGGGCGCAAGTCCGATCGGCGAAAACCCAATTTAGTAACCATGGAGAGCGGCAAAAGGTTCACCGCCGACCCATTGTCTATCATAATTCGTTTTATCTTCTTCTCACAAATATATCCTTCTATCATCAGTGGCCTGTTATGTTCCATTTCACCAATTAAATCATCTTCAGAGAAAGATATTACTGGTAGACAATTCATCTTCTCATTATTTCTTTCATTCTTCATTTCTGCCAGTAAAGTTTCTCTCACATTGTGATCAGACAGTGCTTGAATCAAACTCTGCCGGAATTCTTTTGACAACTTGAGCGCATCGTAAATACTTAACGTCTTGCGGTATACCCTTCAAGTGGTTGACTACATCATAAGCTACTTTTGTCGCTATGACTCCATTTCTATTCTTGTCCTCGGTATTACGTCTTTCGGTCACTTCTTTCCTTATTATTTACGCTTTACGCTTTCTGGGACTTGTGATTTGCTTTCCGACGATCGCAACGTAATCATTGTTGCACTTCTTGTCAACTTTTCCTTTTTCGATCCCGCTTGTTTTCTTGTATTGACATTGATACATTCTTTGTTGCCCTTGCATTCTTTTCTTTGCTTCCATTTGGTTATTATGTCACCTCTGTTTATCATCCTTTGTATGATGCATTTCAACGTATAACAATTTTTACGTTGGATGCCCCACTAGGCGATGATAACGGCAAAAGTTTCTTTCTCGAGTCCTTGTCGCATCTTCAGGGCGCTTTGGTTCTGGTAATTCCAGAGTTCCTGCTTTTAACAATTGTTGCATCATGGGTACCACGTCCTCTTTATCAAACTCAAATCCTTCATGAGAATCAAGCATTCTGAGCTTTTTCCCACCGTATCTGTCCCTTGCTTGGTTCCAGCCTTCTTTTCCTTTTGGCCTTTTATCTCTTGAGCCCCTCGCATCCTGACTTTTCTTATCCCGGTCGATGGTATTGACGGTTGTCCTGCCAGGCATTCTTCTGACAGTTTCATGATGAAATGCCGGCATCTTGCGAGTCATTAGCTCCAATGCATGGGCTTTGGTAGCCAAATCGCGAAAAGTCCCAATATCAGCGCTAGTGAGTCCGAACGCAATTCCTGTCTCCATGGAGTTCAGACACATTTTGACTTGTTCCTTTTCTTCTGGCAACTGCCTACACGATGCCCCCAGTGTTTTCCATCTGTCTATGAATTTTTCAACGGGTTCTCCTTCTACTGTCGTACTGAAGCTAGTTCTGTGATGCTAACGTCACGTTCTGACGAGAAGAAGTTCGACATGAAAGCATCTTGCATTTCTTCCCATGTCGTATGGACCACGGTGCCAAATTTGAATACCACACGAAAGCTTTGCTTGTCAACGATGACCCAAATAAGCGTAAGCAATATTGAGGTATCGTGGAAAAATTCCCCATCTTTGGTGATGAAATGCATCGGGTGTTCTTCGGTGATCCTTCCCCATTGAACTTTTGGAAATGCGGGTGTTTGAAGTTGGTGGAAATGGAACATCCTCTACCTCTCTCGGGTAGGGTGTTCGGTATCGAAACGGTGGTGTTCGCACGCTCTCTTTCTATTCGATCGCTTCTTCGACGACTTGTCTTACGTCATCTTGTGTTATAGCTCTTGTTCTTTGGGCCGAACCTCGTGATCCTATCCCATGCGGACGGGAACCTTTGGTGGTTCTCTTGTCCATTTGTCGCTCCCATCATGGGTGGAGCCACTATTTGGGCTACATTATGTGCCGGGGTTGTCAAAGCTTCCCACGAGATTCCGGCATTCATCCATTAGCATTCTTTGTGCCTCCGCCATTTGATCAACACGTTCTTCGATAGTTGGTCTATTTCTTGACTTGACTGTTTACGCCATATATCTTTGCGGCTCCTTATTTGTTTGTAAAACTGTTTTTTGAGTAGAACGGGAGTATGCTGATATAACGGGACTTATAAAGAGGGGAGAAATTGGAGTCTCATTTGACTCTCGTGTGCTTTCTGTGCTTTTAACCGACCGAGGTGATATAGTTATAGGCGAGCTTGTTTGCGGTGATACTTGCATCGGTGATTCTATCATCAGTGTTTTACCTTTTTGTGCTTGTGTCCATTTGGTCTTTGGAGCGACCAAAGCTGGAAAATCTGACGAGAAGCTGAAGCAACTTGTTCAGGATAAATCGCCGGAGGAGCGAGTTCGGGTTTTCTTCTTGCTATGCTCCGTGTAATTGGTCCCTCAGTTCTTGGTGCAAACAATTTTGCTTTGCGACTCTTTAAGGCCTTTGCTTTTGTCCTTTTGGATAAAACCGAGTCGATTTTCATCATTTTCTTGTAGTTGAGGTGAAACGGAAATGACTCATTGTCGCTTGAATCACATTGCACCCGCTTGAAGTGCTCGCTTTTGTGTTCTCAGGAATTTCGCTTGGCGCATACTCAATTACAAACCCAGTAGCGATGAATCGGAAGTTTACCTTTCTCACAGTGTTAGCCATTAGCAGTGTTGTGTGATTGAATTTGAGTACCTTCAACAACAAAACATATCTGAAATTAGTACGTGAAAGACTAAGTAAACTATCTTGGAGATGAAGGGGAGGATGTTCCCACTGAGAGTCGCCATTTTGGCGTCTAATAGACGCCAAAAAAAAAAAAATGACGAGAGTCTTGCAACTTTCCCAATGTTAGTGTTAAATAAGATAAGTCCCCAGTGGAGTCGCCATTTTGTTTCGACAAGGAAACAAAGGTATTTGATTTGGGAGAGTCATCTTATTTAAACATAACAATGAAATAATTACAAAGACAATCATCACATTTTATTGATTCTGAATTCATTTACATCCTCTGGTATCCCTTGATTCTAAGATAGCTTACAAAGAACTCATTACAAATGTTAATTATTATAGCTAAATATAATTTCGTAAAAGACATAACGGTAATGATGTCAATCATCTCCTATGACTTAGGAGGAATAGACAAGTCGTTCAATGAGTCTTCAAGAGAATGGAAATTCAATGACATTTCGGTACTATTTTGGTCATCTCCCAAAACTTAGGAGGAATACGTCCCTTAGCGATGATTCTTAATTCTTGAACAAGAAGAATTTGAAGACTGAAGACTCAAACCATTCGACAAATGGCATTTCAGCCCATTGCTGTCAAAACTGTCAAACAATAGGTTTGCGCGGGTCGCGCAAACGATAGGCTTTGCGCGGGTCCGCGCAAACCATAAATGCCTTCTGTTGCTTTGCGCTGGCCGTCGCAAACTTCCAGGAGTCCAATACCCCTTTGCGCGGGATCGCGCAAAGTGCAGGAGTCCAATACTCCGCACCTTCTGTCTTCTCTTTCGTCCTTGCTTCACTTCTGAAATCTTCGAACCCCTTTTGAGAGAAGGAATGGGGTATTTATAGACATTTTCACCAGTGAAAATCTCAAATCTGGTCGATGTGGGACAAAAAATATCATCCAACTATTTTTACCACAGCATTATAGACTTTGCGCGGACTCGCGCAAACAATATGCTTTGCGCGGTCTCGCGCAAACCCTTCAATCTCGCGCAAAGTCTCTTCTGTCCAATCCGCGCAAACTCTTCACTTTGCGCGGTCTTTGTGTAACTCATTCACTTTGCGCGACCTCGCGCAAAGTGGTCTTGAAGCTGTTTTCTTTCTCTTCAAAGTGATTTCTTGATTTTTTCTTCTTTTCTCCCTTGCTTATTTTATGCCTCAACACTGCACATAAGACAAGTTTCAAGAATGCAAGACTTCAAGAAGAGTACAAGGCAGTTCGTAAACAACTCAAGACACTTTCAAGATTGAGCTACATCAAGACTTCAAGGCTTAAACTTCAAACTTTCAAGATTGAGCTGCATCAAGACTTCAAGGCTTAAACTTCAAGGTCACTTGTTCCTAATATTTTCAATGTCCTTACTTCCTGATTGGGGGTTTGATTAACCATAGGTTGACCTTAGAAGTAGGCCATTTTGGATACATAAGTCATATGTATATGTCACATGAGTTTGGGCTGTTCGAGGACTTGTCCTGGGCTTTCTTCGACTAGTCCTAGCTGTGCTTCGACCAATCCAAGAAATTCAACGATCCGTCGTGAGTTTGTTATAAAATTCAGATATTTTCTGTTGGGCTTCGACCAGTTCAGGAATCTCTTCGACCAGTCAAAGGAACAGTGTCGACTGCATCTTCGACCAGTCGAAAATCTTCGACTCAAAGTCCAGCGATGAATTACAGGATCTTTAACCTGTCGAAGGAGACCTTCGACCAGTCGAAGGTGACCTACGACCAGTCGAAGATGACCTTCGACCAGTCGTAGAATGGTCAAAGCTTATCGCGCCCGATTTTTTTCAAATCTGTTACTTCTTCGACTAGTCGAAGAGCTCCTTAGACCAGTCGAAGACGCGATCTGCTCACCTATAAATAGAACACGAATCTCAGAAGAATTCAAGTAATTTTATTAATCTATTCAAGCCAATCTTCGTCAAACTTCTGAGTGATAATTCAATGCTCCATCTAAGCTAAGTGTGCTTATTTTATATTCTCTTTCTTTAGCTTTATTTAATTGATTTTATTTCTGCTATTCCAATCTAATTTGATAAGAGGAATTGTTATTCCCTTTCTTTGGAATCAAAATTAATTAAGGCAAGCCCTAATTAGTTTAATTTAAAATCTATTAGAACTAGAACCATTGTAATTGAGTACTAGACATTGAACTTGGACATTCAATCATTTACTCTGATTTGGTTCTACCGAGCTGCTACAATGAAGGAGATAATCAAGTATTTTACATTTAATTATAAATTTCTTTCTGTTTTGGTTTCTTTGAAGATTTTCCAGAAAAATCTTGTTGTATTGGTTATCTGAGGAGAGCCAGGAAAACTCATAAGTGGGGTTTTTTTAATTATGTAAGCCCACAGACAAAGACACAATTGTAAAGGTTTTGGGTGAGCCTGTGAAAACCTATTTTGTTAGTGAACGCTAATATCCCCTGTGTGAGGATATTAGGAGTGGAGTAACATTCTGTGTGGCTGTTGTTTAACAGTTGGTGAACACACAGGCAAACCACTATAATCCCTTGTGTTGAGGTTAAATGATTTACATTTCTAATCTTTAATTATTTATTTGTTGGATGTATGTATGGTAGTGAATGTTGTAATCATTTAATTCAAGCTTTGTGGGAATTTTGTAATAGTTTGGAATTTACTTTCTGCTATTCCTTTATTTGCTTGAAATTCAATTTCCTTTAAAGTTGTTCCAGTAAGGTTGCCCTACCATTTTTATGGTGTATGGTTGTCCCTAGAAAAATACATTTGTGATTACAATTTATTTCAGTTGTACTTATTTCTGTATTCCTCTTTGGTTTGAGATTTGATACAAAGATCTTTCTAGAAATAAGGTTGTCCTACCATAAACTCTGGTTTTTGGTGAAAGGTTGTCCTTAGAACAACATTTGTATCAACCTCTTAAGATCAAATTTTTGAGGTTGTTTTACTTTCCTGCATTGTAATTTATCTTAGCTATCATATTCCTTTTAATTCCGTTGTTAAGTGTTTTATTTGGCATAGTCTTATTCACCCCCCTCTAGGACATATAGCTAGGCCTTTTCAAGTGGTATCAGAGCCTAATAGCTCGTCCTTATTGCTTTTTATTTGGATTTATTTCCTGAGCTAACAATCTAAGCTATTTAAAAAGATGTCAAATTTTGATAGCCTATCAGTCACTAGGCCTCCACCATTTGATGGCTCCAACTATGCCTATTGGAAAGCCATAATGAGGATCTTCCTAAAATCAATGGATGAGAGTGTGTGGCGAGCCACAGTGACCGATTGGAAAACTCCTACCATTGAAGTAACTGAATCCGACGGTTCAAAAACTATGTCTGTACCTGGTTATTATTTTTGGACCACCCTTCAGAAAAGTGCGTGTAGTGCCAATGCTAAAGCACTAAATGCAATCACTTGCGCACTATCACTGAATGAGTTTAAAAGAATCATATCCTGTGATACTGTAAAACAAGCCTGGGATATACTAGAAATGACACACGAGGGTACATCAATTGTCAAAAAGTCTAAAGTCCAACTCCTCACAACCAAATTTGAAGAAATTCATATGGAGGAAAATGAAATGTTTATGGACTTTTACACTAGACTAAATGACATTGTAAACTCAATGTGGGGTCTTGGTGATACAATCCCAAAAAGTAAAGTGTGTGCAAAGATACTATGCTCACTTCCTGAACAGTTCAATTCTAAAGTAACCGCGATCCAGGAACTTCATGATACAGATAATATGAGGGTAGAAGAACTAGTTGGTTCTTTACAAACCTATGAGTTAAACTTTAAAGCTCTTAAAGGTAAATCGATCGCTCTAAAATCCTCTAAATGTAATTCAGAAGAAAATTCTGATTCAGAAGATGATATGTCTCTTTTGGCTAAGAAATTCTACAAGATTTTTAAAAGCAAGAAAATGGTTGATTTTCAAAAATCAAATGATAAAAAGAAGTTTAGACCCAAATCTCGAAAATCTTTGAAAGATAGTCAATGTTACAACTGTCAAGAATATGGGCACTTAGCAAATAGATGTCCCAAAAAGGACAAACCCAAGAAGAAGGGTATGTTGGCTACATGGGATGAATCATCTAATTCTGAAGCTTCTTCTGAATCAAAAGATTCTGAAACTGAGTCAGGCAATGAAGTTAAAGCACTTATGACTCTAGCCAAATTCACATTTTCAGATAATGACTTAACAAGTGAAGAAAATTTGAGTAGTGAATGTGAAAATGAAGATGATCTTCAAGACGCTTACAATGCCCTATATAAGGAAAGTTGTAAAATTGCTGTCAAACTTAAACTTCAAAAAGAAAAGGTCTCTAAACTCAAAGAATGTTTTGAATCACTTGTCTTAGAAAAATCACAAATTTCAGATTGTTATGAAAAATCTAAATGCGATTTGGAAATCAAAAACTCCCTAATTGTTGATTTGAAATCTGAGATTGAGAAACTCAAAAAGGAAGTATCTTCTCTTTTGAGTCAAAAGGACACATGGAAATATGCCCAAGGTGATCCAAAGTTAGAAAAACTTTTATCCGGATCAAGAAAATGTGGCGATCTATCTAGGTTAGACTATGATAAAAATTTATCTCCTAAACAAAAGTATACTCCTATGTTTTTGAAAGGAGAGTCCTCAAACTCAAAAGGGAAAAATACTTATCAAGATTTTTCTAGAAATTCAAAAACTCTTCAAAAACCTAGAAGTAGCCATGTCAGCTTTAATCAGAAATGAAATTCAATAGCTGAAAAGATAGTAGATTTACTCAAGGAGCTCCTAAAATCTAACTTTATATGTTATTCTTTCAACTATAAACAAAAGAAGACCAACTATGTTCCTAAACCCAAAACAGTTATGAAATGGGTTTCTAAAGTCACCTGCTTGGTTGTTCACACTGCTTTCAAAGCAACAAGTCATTCAAAATGGTACCTAGACAATGGATGCTCCAGGCATATGACAGGTGACAAAGTTTTATTCACGGATCTAAAAGATATGACTGATGGTTCAGTCACATTTGGTGATGGTAGCAACTGCAAGATTATAGGCCAAGGTACGGTTCAACTTTTTAATCTTCCTATGTTTAAAAACATTTTATATGTTAAAGGCTTAAAACGTAACTTGCTTAGCATATCACAAATATGTGATAATAACCATAGTGTTAGGTTCTCTAATCAAAGCTGTGAGATACTAAACAATAAGGGTTCTATAATATTAACTAGACGTAGAACGTCTGAAAATTGCTATATTATTAGTGAATCCAGCTCATCTAATCAAACATGTTACATGGTCCATACAGACGAGACTGATTTATGGCACAAACGTCTTGGACATGTACATTATCGAAAATTATATAAATTGAGCAAATGAGAACTTATAAGAGGTTTACCCAAACTTTAGAAATTAGATAAAATATGTGGTGAGTGTCAGATAGGCAAACAAATAAGGAACTCACACAAAAAGGTGAATTCAAATACCACATAAAGACCACTCAAACTTCTTCACATGGATCTAATTGGTCCTACCAGAGCGGAAAGTCTTGGTGGGAAAAAGTATATCCTGGTAATAGTTGATGACTTTACCAGATTCACTTAGGTAGCCTTCTTAAGGGATAAATCTGAAACCCTTTAAAAAGTAAGAAAAGTTCTCAAAAGGATTCAAATTAAAAAATCTTCTCAAATCAGTAAGATTCATAGTGATCATGGAACTGAATTTGAGAATAACAATTTTAAGAAGTTTTGTACCGACCAAGGAATATTACATGAATTCTCTGCTCCCAAAACTCCACAACAAAATGGAGTTGTGGAAAGAAAGAATAGGGTACTTCAAGAAATGGCTGATGTTATGTTGAATATCATGAAGCTCTCTAAAAATCTTTGGGCTAAAGCAGTCAACACAGCTTGCTATATCATTAACCGAGTCTACACTAGAAAAGATAATAATAAAATGGCTTACGAATTGTGGTTCAATAAAAAGCCTACTGTCAAATACTTTCGAGTTTTTGGCAACAAATGCTATATTTTACGAGATCGTGAAAATTTGGGAAAATTCGATACAAAGAGTGATGAAGGGATTTTTCTAGGATATTCCTTAAATAGTCGAGCTTATAGGGTTCTGAACAAAAGAACTGGTGTGATTTAAGAGTCCATCAATATTGTCATTGATGATCACTTAAATACGCCAATCCCTAATTCAGAAAATGATGATGTTCTAATCAATGATAAACCCGATACTTCATCAAATCAGACTGACTCTGAGTTGAGGACTATTAAAGATCATCCAACTACTCAAATTCTTGGAAATCCTCTCACCGGTGTTCGCACCTGTAGACAACTTGAGGATATATGTAATTACGTATGTTTTACATCCCAAATAGAACCATCTAATGTAAAAGAAGCTCTTGCTGATGAGAACTGGATTGTTGAATGCAAGAAGAACTTAACCAATTTGTAAGAAATGATGTTTGGTATCTCATCCCAAGACCTAAAGATAAACACATCATTGGAACAAAATGGATTTTTAAAAATAAGTCTGACGAGTGTGGTAATATAATTAGAAACAAGGCTAGACTAGTGGTACAAGGTTATACTTAAATTGAAGGAATTGATTTTGATGAAATTTTTGCACCAGTAGCACATCTTGAATTTATCAGACTATTTATATCCATTACATGTTTTAGAAAGATAAAGATATATCAAATGGATGTGAAAAGTACTTTTCTTAATGGCGATTTACATGAAGAAGTATATGTTGAATAACCAATGGGTTTTGAAGATCCCAAAAATACTGATCATGTATATCGGCTTAAAAAGGCACTTTATGGATTAAAACAAGCACCTAGGGCATGGTATGAGAAACTAACAAAATTTCTTTTAAGTCATAATTTTCAAATGGGATCTGTTGATAAAATTCTGTCTGTTAAAAAATATAATGATCATATCTTAATGGTACAGATTTATGTTGATGATATCATTTATGGATCAACTTGTACTGACTTGACTACTGAGTTTGCAGATTTGATGAAATCACAGTTCGAAATGAGCATGGTTGGGGAATTGACTTATTTCCTTGGATTGCAAGTAAAGTAACAACCTGAAGGAATATTCATTTCTCAATCTAAGTATGCTTTAAATCTAATCAATAAATTTGGATTTGAGAATGGTAAGAATTTCGATACTCTCATGAGTACTACCCTAAAACTCTCAAAAGACTCTAATAGTAAAAATGTTGATTCAAAACTTTATCGAAGTATGATTGGTAGTTTGTTATATTTAACTGCTAGTAGACCTGATATTTCCCTAAGTGTTGGTATTTGCGCAAGATATCAATTTGATCCAAAAGAATCTCACTTGATTGCTGTCAAACGAATTATTAGATGTCGCAAGTACTGTAAATCTTATTCTCTGGTATCCTCATGAGACTAGTGTTCAACTTGCTGGGTACTCGGATGCTGACTGGGCTGATAATCTAGATGATAGAAAATCAACCAGTGGTCGTTGCTTTTACATTGAAAATTGCCTAGTTTCTTGGTTTAGTAAGAAACAAAATTTTATATCACTTTCAACAGCTGAAGCTAAATATATCGCAGCTGGTAATGTATGTACACATCTTGTTTGGATACAATGAATGCTAAGTGATTATGGAATTAAATAGGATTTTATGTTATTACATTGTGATAATTCCAGTGCGATAAATATTTCAAAAAATCCTATTCAGCATTCTCGTACTAAGCACATTGATATTAGATTTCATTATATTCGGGAATTGGTAGAAGAAAAGGTTATATCTCTAGAATATATTCCTACCGAAGATCAGCGAGCTGATATTTTCACAAAACCTCTTGATAAAAGCAGGTTTAAAAAGATGAAATTTGATCTTGGCATGTGTATTTCAAAATGATTATTTATGCCTACTTATATCATAGTGTATATATTTGCTAGGTTTAATTCCAATTTTTTTTTATTGCAAGAAATATGAAATTTTGGACATCCTTTGACCTGTCGTGAGTATACTCGACCAGTCGACCTACGACCGGTCGTAGATATACTCGACCAGTGGTAAATCTTGGGAATCACTTAAAATTTGAGGATTTTTGCTTTCTTCCTCATTTCGTTTTTCTTTTCTAAGGAGCCGAGCTTCGACTTGTCGAATCCACCGTTCTTATTCTTCAAGGTTAGTGTTACATTTACGTTTTTCTTGCAAATCTGTGTCTAGATTGCTTTCTTTTCTAACTTGAAGCTTTCTATTTAGGATTTCATTGAGATTTGGGGTTTGGATTTTGAAAAAATCTGTTTTGAGTAAACCCATTTCTCAATCCTTTGCAACTTCTTATTTCCTTCTTATTGTTGTTGCATATGGCTTCTGGAGGTAGAAAAACTACTTCCTATGGTCCTTCTTCTTCCTCCAGATTGGCCAAGCATCATCTTCTTATTCCCAATAATGATCCATCTTATGTTACGGACATTAGATCACGAAATGTTATTGTTGAACATCCTGTTGATATTAATCATATTGCACCTTTTGACATCCTTCATATGCTTGAAGCTGTAGGTTGGGTTAACTTATTACATTGGGGTGGGCCTGCATACCGGTCTATTGCCCAATCCATGTTTACATGTATTAGTGATTTCTCACAGGATAATTTAACTTTTAAAATATCTACTAGTGAAGGGCCATTTGACATTGATCGTCATTTAATTTCAGCCCTCATAGACATTCCTGTGAATGATGAGGGTATTCCTATTCATAACTTGACTGATAAACCTTCAGTTTCTGAAAAACATATGCTCACTAGAGACTTGTGTAACATGAATGTTCACTGGACTAAAAAAGGGAATGCACTTCCCGCAAGGTATTTGTTACCCAAATACAGAATCCTCCACAAAATCTTTGTGTCTAATCTGTATCCTCGTTCGGGTAATAAAACTGACTTGACTTCGTTTATGGTTCGTGTTATTCATGCTATTTCTAGTAGTACTCAGATTTGTTTGCCATCCTTAATCTGTCATTTCATTCTTCAATTTAGACTCCATCCTGGTCATAGTGACATTCCTTTTGGTTATTTAATGACTGTATTGGCTACACATATGTTAGTCGATATGCCTGTTAATGAGGCACCTATTCATCATCTGATTTTCAACAATTCTAATCTCAATAAGATGAAGTTGGAATTACTTCCTGAACAAGGTGGTAATGGTGGTGGTGGTCATGAAGAAGCTGGTGATGACATTAATAT
Organism: Magnolia changhungtana; assembly: GCA_030180095.1. Classification (NCBI taxonomy): domain Eukaryota; kingdom Viridiplantae; phylum Streptophyta; class Magnoliopsida; order Magnoliales; family Magnoliaceae; genus Magnolia; species Magnolia changhungtana. The sequence goes on from JASAUF010000180.1 coordinate 1,967,607, forward strand.
AGATGACATCTTTGAGGAATTGGATTCTGATTCAACAAATGATTCAGATTTTGAACCATCTGATTTTGATGCACGTCTGAGTACATTAGAGGGTAAAGTTGAGAATATAAATGTAAAGATGGAAAACATGTCTGTTGCTCATGATTTACAATTCAAGTACATGCACAAATATCTTAGGCGATTGAACAAAGGCATGCACCAACTTGATCCCTCTATTCCTGCTCCATCATCTGGTTCTATTTCTGATTAGTTTATATGGATTTTCTGGTCCGTAATAACCTTAAAACTTAGCAATAAGTTGACTACTTTGGAACTGGATACTATTATCTGATTAGTTTTATGATGGGTGTCTGTTCTTTGTGAAACTATGCTGATTTTAAGTTGAATACTATCTATTTTGCTGCTATAATCTCCTCATGTTTTCTCTCATATATCCCTTTATTTAGTTCTCCTTTGTCATATTGTGACAAAAATGGGGAGAATGGTTTGCTCTTAACGTTGTGATTGTGAGAGGAGTAACATTGGTTATGTTACTCAGGGGGAGTAATTTTTGAACTATTTGAATGAACTGGTTGAATGTTGAATATTGATTTGATTTGCAGGTAAGTCAGTTAATATTAACTGGTTCATGTTTATTTAACTAGTTGTTCTACTCTATGTTCATCTTGGTTATGTGTTTTGTCACTAATTTGACAAAGGGGGAGATTGTAAGTGCTATAGTTTATATCCCTGTCGGTTGTCAAATTTATGGTGCCAAAATCACTGTTATATGACTTGCATAAGTGAAGCTCTCTCAAGATCAACATTCATGTACAAGCAAACATCACAACAAGCAAAGCTCACAAGTACAAAGATCAATCTTGACTGCATGTACTGCACACAAGACAAATTTTAAGAATGCAAGACTTCAAGAAGAGTACAAGGCAGTTCGTAAAGAACTCAAGACACTTTCAAGAATTGAAATTTGCAGAACTTCAAGACACTTTCAAGATTGAGCTGCATCAAGACTTCAAGGCTTAAACTTCACACTTTCAAGATTGAGCTACATCAAGACTTCAAGGCTTAAACTTTAAGGTCACTTGTTCCTAATGGTTTCAATGTCCTTACTTCATGATTGGGGGTTTGATTGACCATAGGTTGACCTTAGAAGTAGGCCATTTTGGATACATAAGTCATATGTATATGTCACATGAGTTTGGGCTGTTCGAGGACTTGTCCTAGGCTTTCTTCGACTAGTCCTAGCTCTACTTCGACCAGTCCAAGAAATTCTACGATCAGTCGTGAGTTTGTTATAAAATTCAGATATTTTTTGTTGGGCTTCGACCAGTCCAGGAATCTCTTCAACCAGTCGAAGGAACAGTGTCGACTGCATCTTCGACCAGTCGAAAATCTTTGACTCAAAGTCCAGCGATGAATTACAGGATCTTTGACCTGTCGAAGGAGACCTTCAACTAGTCGAAGGTGACCTACGACTAGTCGAAGATGACCTTCGACCAGTCGTAGAATGGTCAAAGCTTATCGCGCCCGATTTTTTTCAAATCTGTTACTTCTTCGACTAGTCGAAGAGCTCCCTAGACCAGTCGAAGACACGATCTGCTCACCTATAAATAGAGCACGAATCTCAGAAGAATTCAAGCAATTTTATTAATCTATTCAAGCCAATCTTCGTCAAACTTCTGAGTGATAATTCAGTACTCCATCTAAGCTAAGTGTGCTTATTTTTATTCTCTTTCTTTAACTTTATTTAATTGATTTTGTTTCTGCTATTCTAATCTAATTTGATAAGAGGAATTGTTATTCCCTTTCTTTGGAATCAAAATCAATTAAGGCAAGCCCTAGTTGGTTTAATTTAAAATCTATTAGAACTAGAACCATTTTAATTGAGTACTGGACATTGAACTTGGACATTCAATCATTTACTCTGATTTGGTTCTACCGGGCTGCTACAATGAAGGAGATAATCAGGTATTTTACATTTAATTGTAAATTCCTTTCCATTTTTGTTTCTTTCAAGATTTGCCAGAAAAATCTTGTTGTATTGGTTATCTGAGGAGAGCCAGGAAAACTTAGAAGTGGGGTTTTTTTTAATTGTGTAAGCCCATAGACAAAGACACAATTGTAAAGGTTTTGGGTGAACCTATGAAAACCTATTTTGTTAGTGAACGCTAATATCCCCTGTGTGAGGATATTAGGAGTGGAGTAGCATTCTGTGTGGCTGTTGCTTAACAGTTGGTGAACACACAGGCGAACCACTATAATCCCTTATGTTGAGGTTGAAAGATTTATATTTCTAATCTTTAATTATTTGTTTGTGGGATGTATGTATGGTGGTGAATGTTGTAATCATTTAATTCAAGCTTTGTGGGAATTTTGTAATAGTTTAGAATTTACTTTCTGCTATTCCTTTATCTGCTTGAAATTCAGTTTCCTTTAAAGTTGTCCCAGCAAGGTTATCCTGCCATTTTTATGGTGTATGGCTATCCCTAGAACAATACATTTGTGATTACAATTTATTTCAGTTGTACTTATTTCTGTATTCCTCTTTAGTTTGAGATTTGATACAAAGATCTTTCTAGAAATAAGGTTGTCCTACCATAAACTCTGATTTTTGGTGAAAGGTTGTCCTTATAACAACATTTGTATCAACCTCTCAAGATCAAATTTTTGAGGTTGTTTTACTTTCCTGCATTGTAATTTATCTTGGCTATCATATTCCTTTTAAATTCCGCTGTTATAAGTTTTATTTGGCATAGTCCTATTCACCCCCCTCTAGGACATATAGCTAGGCCTTTTCATAAATGTATTCTCAAATCTCTAAACCTAAACCTACACCTAATCCTAATCTCAACTCCCTAACCTAAACCTAAACCTAAACTTGAAAACCGAAACATAAACCCGATACCGAACCCGAACCCAAACCCGATTTATAAACCTAAACCTTAACCTATTCTCAATTCCCTAAAGCTATAACCTATAACCTATAATCTATAACCTAAACCTAAACCTAAACCTTAACCTAAACTTAAACCTATAACCTTAACCTAAACCAAAACCTATAACACGAACCTTAACCTATAACCTAAACTTATAACCTATAACTTAACCTTGACCTAAACCTATAACCTAAACCTAAACCTATAACCCAAACCTATAAACTAAAACGTAAACCTAAATGTATTCTCAAATCCCTAAACATAAACCTACACCTAATCCTAATCTCAACTCCCTAACCTAAACTCGAACCTAAACTTGAAATCCCAAACCTAAACCCGAACTCGAACCCAATTTCTAAACCTAAACCTTAACCTATTCTCAATTACCTAAAGTTATAACTAATAACCTATAACCTAAACCTAAACCTATAACCTTAACCTAAACCCAAAACCTAAACCTAAACCTGAAACCTAAATGTATTCTCAAATCCTTAAACCTAAACCTACACCTAATCCTAATCTCAACTCCTTAACCTAAACCTAAACTTGAAAACCCAAACCTAAACCTAAACCTTAACCAAAACCTATAACCTAAACCTTAACCTATAACCTATAACCAATAACCTAAACTTATAACCTATAACCTAACCTTAACCTAAACCTAAAACCTAAACCTAAACCTATAAACTAAAACCTAAATCTAAACCTAAAACCTAAATGTGTTCTCAAATCCCTAAACTTAAACCTACACCTAATCCTAATCTCAACTCCCTAACCTAAACCTAAACTTGAAAACCCAAACCTAAACCTAAACCCAAACCCGATCCCGAACCCGAACACGATTCTAAACCTAAACCTTAACCTATTCTCAATTCCCTAAAGCTATAACCTATAACCTAAACCTAAACCTAAACCTAAACCTATAACCTAAACCTATAACCTTAACCTAAACCTAAAACCTAAACTAAAACTTATAACCTAAACTTTAACCTATAACCTAAACTTGTAACTTATAACCTAACCTTAACCTAAACCTAAACCTATAACCTAAACCTATAAACTAAAACCATCAACACTTAAAAAATGAGAGAGACTTGAATTTGAGATATTTCAGGTTTTCATGAATGATCGGGGGAACCGTCGAGGTCATCGAAATTTGAATGTCGATGATATCGAGATCAGAGTCGAGGCATCGATAAATCTAGCTAATTTATCTTTGAACTTGCTGGACAGTTTATGGCTTTATTCGATGCAATCGATCTAGTGTCGATATCATCGATATTTAAATATCGATTAAATTGAAGGGCCCCCAATCATAGTTAAAAACAACCTGAAATAACTGCTATAAGAAATGCACGCCCACTATCGATATCATCGATGGACCTCCAATCTTATCAATATTTGAATTCAGATCATATCAGACGGTCATCGATATATTGAAGAGTTTTGAGATTTTCATTAAAAAACAGGGGCACCAAAAATCTGCTTGTCGATCTTATCGAGTCACTCTCGATGGTCTCGAGATTTAAATATCGATGATATCGATATGTGTATCGATACATCGATAATTCATCCAAATATATTGTGAAGTTGCTGGACATATTTAGTGCTTTTATCAATGATATCGATAGGTGTATCGATACATCGATAAATCCGTCCAGATGAATATTTAATTGCTCGACATTTTGGTCCTCTTATTGATAATATCATTAAGGTATCGAGGACATCGACAGTGCAGGTCGATCATATCGAGGGTGCTTCGATAAAATTGACAAGGCGAGAAAAACTTAGAGATTTTCCTATTTTGTAAAAAGTTTTCTTACTTTAAAAACCCTAAGATGTCTATCTTGTTTTAAGAGTTTCAATCACCTAGTGTTTTGGGACACGGGATGTGAGGCTATGATTTACCTATTGTGAGCTTCCACACATCTGGTTGAGGCAGACGCTTGAGATAATCTTCCTATCGAGTTCTGCAGCCAGTCTGACTCACCACACACGTAACTTGACAAACCAGGGCACTAGTAGGTGCACTTTCAATCTCTCCCTTTGTCAATTACGTGACAAAATATCCAAAACACCCTAGAACACTTCTAGACACACCCTGAATTGTGTGTACATATAGTTACACAAATTTACAAGTTTTTTACCCCATGTACATATTCTAGAAGTATTTGCTCCCCCTTTCTTCAAAACTCCCCCTTTCTTGTAGCTGCTCCCCCTACACCTGCAACAACATAGATAGATACACAATTTTCCGCTCGGGGGTGTTTTGACCTGTTCTCCCCCTTTTTATTAGTCATTGGCAAAGGTATAGCAAAGTGATATTGACTGAAGTTCAAAGAAGTACTTGGGAGAACCCTTAGGTATAAGCAGATGAATTTGATGTATAAGACTTAGTGCATTTTAGTCAAACATCAATCTTATAAGGAATATATATTAGATAGGGTATAACAGTTTTTAATCATGTGCAAACCATAACTTGATAAACTAGGGGGGAATTAACACACATATGGTAGTAAAAGATGTGAATTTTGTTTAGCCATAAAAGAACCAAAACTTCCCCAGACAGCAGTAAATTCCAAACCCAAAAAAAAATTTAGTCCTATCCAAAAAATATATACTGCTCCACACAGCAGTAACCAAAAAGTGTCAAGCCCGCATATGGGCACCCAACAACATCCATCAACATAAGCCCATCCTTGGGCATAAAAAAAATCACATCTAGAAAGCTGGCATGCACACCAATGAAAGCGAAGAACATCCAAAAAGATACTGATGTTCAAACGCAAGATAAGGGTAAGGTGTGTATGATAGCATGTATGAACCGGCCTTACGGAGCAGAGTGTGATGACATCGTGTCGTCTTGTCGGCATGTCATCAGATCCACCAGTTATTGCACCGACTGCTGCACTTTGTGGATGACTCACTCCAAGACAGTCAGTTACTCCCGTACAGAATGAATATCTCTCTGTATTGCCCCAATTCTGTCCAGTTTGAATCTTTTTCCATGCTCGGCTGATGACGTGGATGGAGCTGGGTCAGGTCCAGGAGGTGCATCTTCACCCATTGCAGCTTCTTTCATAGGATCGCCACCTTCTCCTTCACCTTCTTCCACCTACATTTCTTCCTCTGGGTTCTCCTTGTATTTGTGAAACTCCAAGTCCATTCTCCGTATATTTCTTTTATTGAAAACTTGGAGTGGGAATACTGGATTAGTAATTGACGAAAACCGGATTTTATCGCATAGCATGTTGATAATCCAGAGGTACGGTAGATGGAGATCCCTAAATGTGTGAATGACATTTACCAACTGGGAGACAATGATAGATGGCAGGCAGATCCTTGAACCTTTAGCAACAGAGTACATGATCATGATCATGAGCCAGGTGAGATCAGATCTGTTGGTACTTCGGGGATAGATGTTAGTAGCAAAGATACCATGCAGGATTCAAAATCCGGGATCCATATACCTGTCTTTTAATACATTCCCTTGATGCCAGGGGATGTCCCTACCATTGCACAGATACTTCGTAACCCTAGATCAAATGTCCATGTCATCAAGATTCATCTCTGGGATACCTTCCGAGACCATGTTGAGTCCGATAGTTTCAACTATTGTAGCTAGTGTGATAAACACATCATCACCACCTAAAGATACCATGAACAAAGGAGGGTCAGCCACTGGTGAATAACACGCAGCAAGGAAGTTGCGTGTTCTCTCAAGTCGGCATGACCCACCAAAGTTCAGAACAGGCAGCCAATCTATTGTGGCAAATAAGGGTTCCAATTTGTATGGTTTGAGGCATTCCCTATCAACCCTTCTTTCTTCAAAAAGCTTCCTGCTCGTATATTGGGGTGGTCGTGAACTCGCTCCAGTTGGAGGAGGTTGTGGCGGTGATTCGGTTTGAGACCCACCTCGTGAAGTTTGTAATCTTTGTCGAGTGGGGATCCCACTTTCCGGGGCCCTCGATCTTTCTCTAGATGCGAGGACTTTTTGTCGGGTAGCTCTTGAAGACTCCCCCTGACCGGATACAACCCCTTTATCCTTTCCCATATGTCAGATAGAAAGTTGAATGATTTGGGAAAGACGATAAAAATAAAAAAAAAAACGACAAAAATGGCAAATACCCAAAATAGAAAGGCTTCTTGACGTGTTAGAAGGGTATTACTGGATTTGTAGAATGATTTGAGTAATCTAATGTGGCTTTAACTGGTTTGGTTGAGAGAATCAAGCAGAGAAAGTGACTGTGAAACCCTTGAGAAAATGACCCCTTTTTCATTTCTCTCGCTTTTATCGGGCGGCATCTTTCGATATGATCGATCATTATTTCGATAATATCGAGAGATTGCTTATCGATACCATCGAGTCTGTCTTTGATATCATTCTTGGCCATCTGACTGTCATATCCTAAAGAGGTGGTGATAATATCGATCTTCTATCGATGAATCGAGAATGTCATATCAACAGTCATATCGAAGATAAGAAATTTTCAATTTTCATCATTCAGATAGATCTTCAAATATACTCTTCATATTTCTATCAACAGTATTCTCAACAAAAATTATGTATACACACTGTACACAGCAAAATTAAAAACATATAAAATGTTTACATACAAAAATTTGAGGACAGGAGCTCAGATGTATCATTTAAAGCTCAGTAAAATTTGCATCATTTCAGCAAATATCTAGGTCAAGATGCATAACTTGGACTTGTCCTTCTATGCTTGGAATTTCAGGGTATGTGAAGATTAGTCATAAGACAATTTTCTTTTTCTTTTTCTATCCATTTTGAAACAGACTTCTTTATCCTTTCTTTCATCTTAGGTGGTGATAGATAAGTGTTTCTCCTAGGTGGACTCTTGACATTCTGTGTTTCTCTGATCGGTTTGAATTTACCAATGTGATTTTGTCCAGAGTTATGTAAAGTCCGTCTAGGTATTAGGCATTCAACCTCATAATGACCTGTATCACCACATAAATGACAAACTGAAGAGATTCTTATATTGCTTCCTGAAGCAGCCGATGATTTAGTTGTTGGTGCTGCATTTCCTGTTTTCTTCTTGGTTTTCTCATACCCTAGGCGACTCTTATCCTTTCCGGGCCTTCCAATCCCTAACATCCTTTCAAGCTTTTCACCACTCTGAGAGAATTTATAGTTTATTTCAGCAAATTTTCTAGATTTCTCTAAGTCATAGCGGAGTGTGTGATTCTCATTCTTGAGATGCCTATTTTCATCTTCTAACAATTCAATTTGTTTGGTAAGCTTAGATGATTCAGTTTTTAGGGATAGGTTGATTCTTTCCAACTTGTCATTATCTGCATAATATTGTTGTAGATCATTAATTAGGTGTGAATTGATCTCCAGTGTTTTATCCAGATCTTTTTGCAACAGCTTGCTTTTATTCTCCGCTATTCCGAATCTTTTGAGGATATTGATGCTATCAATATAAAGTTGATTATAGGCATCTTGCAGTTTATCCTTCTCGATTTCTTCTCCTTCTTTTTCTTCAGTTTCCTCATTGTCAGATGAAAATGATTCAGTGGCTACCTGTTCTTTCTCATTCTCAGATTCAGTGGGGATGGTTGAAGCAGTAGAGACCATGAGTATTTTCAATGATTTCTGATCTTCGTCGCTTTCTGAGTCACTAAATTCTGAATTTGACTCCTCAATATCATCCCACGTGGCGGCCATAGCCTTGCCCTTGGTTTTTCTGTTTGGGCATTCGGTAGATAGGTGTCCATACTCGTGACAGGCGTAGCATTGAGGTTCTTTGGTTCTTTTACCAAATTTGCCTACAGGAGGTTTGTTGTTCACCTTTTTTCCTTTTGAAGGACGACCACGATTCTTCTGAAAGAATCTTCTGAATTTTTGTGCCAGTAAAGCCACTTCCTCATTATCATTCTCTCTTTCACTTCCACTATCCTCATAAATTGTTTTCTTTGAATTTTTTAGGATAGTGTTTTTAGATTTTTGGTATTGAGTGAAGTGTAGTTCAAAAGTTTGTAGGGAACAAACCAGTTCTTCTACTTTCATCTCGTCTATATTCCTACACTCCTCAGTTGTTGTTACTTTGGGATTAAACCGCTCCGGTAGAGATCTCAAGATTTTCCTACAGATTTTAGGTACTAAAACTTTTTCTCCCAATCCACCCATGGAGTTGCATATGATATTTAACTTTGTGAAAAACTCCATAAATGTCTCATGCTCTTCCATTCTAAGACTTTTAAACTGTGAAGTCAAGAATTGAAGTTTAGATCGCTTCACAGTGCTTGTGCCTTCATGGGTTGTTTTCAGTAAATCCCATGCTTCTTTTGATGTCCCACACATACTGATTTGATTGAAGATATCTTGGGACACGGCACAGTAGATAACATTCATAACCTTGGCTTCAGATGTATGCCTTTCTTTATCGAATGCTATCCACTTTTCTTTGGGTTTGGTCTTTGAGATTGTTGTGCCACTATCAAGTACAATTTGTTCAGTAGGTGTTACATATCCACTTTTAACTATGTCTTAAACGTCATGATCTAAAGATCTCAAAAAGTAGTGCATCCTAGCCTTCCAGTATGCATAGTTTGAGCCGTCAAATACTGGAGGTCTAGTGACTGATGAGCCCTCTCCTTTGGCAATATTCCCAACTTCAGTCAAGATCACTCTCCAGGTAGTGAAGCCCTTAAAGAGAGATCCACTCTGATACAAATTGAAATAACGGTGAAGACTGCTAGAGTTGAAGAAGGAATATGCCAATATGTCCTAGAGGGGGGTGAATAGGACTTTTAAAAATTTTTATGGTTTCTTTAAAATCCTATTTCACTAATCCTTTTAAATATACAGTTATCAGGATTACTCAAATGTAACTCTACTGTCTTCCAAGCCTGCTAGAGGATCTAATCATAAACTGCTTAAAGAGTTAACAATATAAAGTCAAGTTCATGATGGATATGACTGTGTAAGTGTGTGAGAAGTGATCAGATATTCAGATATGGAAATATTAATGCAAATCACTTAATCAAAATAATAATCTCAAACACAGTCATTTTATAGTGGTTCGACGATAAGTCTACTCCACTCCTGGCTGCCGCACTCAACCCTTGAGTGTACCAGATTTCACTAAGGAGGTTTCTCAAGGTTCACCTCAAACCTAAGGTTTTAAATCAGGTTTACCTTTAACCTTTACATGGAGGTTTCTACTCGGTTCACCTCTAAGCCTGGAGTTTCACTGGGTCACTCCTAACCAGATGTTTATGCTCTCCATAAAGCAAGGGTCCACACAACACACCCATAGGTTTCTACTCTGTTCACCTCTAACCCTGGAGTTTTACTAGTTCACTCCTAACCAGATGTTTATGCTCTCCACAGAGCAAGGGTCCACACAATGCACCCACCACGTACACTCCCGCCGGAGGCCTCCTTGAGGACTTCAAAGGGTGAGAACCACTTAGGACCCAATCCTAGAAAGGAATGATCGCAAGTGTCCTCTTGGACTCTACATACTTACAGATAAGTTGATGAGTCCCATTAAGCACAACACCGAAGATGTCCTGCTCCTTGTTGATGAAGAGTCTCCTGCTTCCTTGATCAGCAACACAAAAGATGTACCAAGACTAGGCTTAGGGTTGGATCAAGGTGAATATGGAATCCTACTCTCTAAAGATTTTCTTATTAGGAAGATAGAGTAGCTCCAATCTTATGCATTCAAGGCATCCCAGCATAATGATTTGTCATTAAGGTAGTAGCTGGAGGATCCTTAGATGCGGAAGTTCATTCTCTAATCCACTCTATTGAATATCAATGGTGAGGGTGGATTGGAGGATGAACTCCCTTGAGAGAAAGGGCTTTAGATATAGGATATAAGTTGAAACACACAAAAGCTCTCTCTTCTTTCTCTCACAGCAACAAAAGACAAGTCCTCTATAAATAGGCAAAAAGATCCAACGGATATAAAACAGTCACATTTATGATAGAGTTCGACATCATCGAGCAGGTTCGATATCATCGAGCGTATACTCTCGATAGCATCGATGGTCCACTCGATAACTCGGACTCGATGTCATACGCTTTTGAAACTCTTTGCCAATTGGTTGATGAATCGAAGCTATTATCGATGTCATCAGATTTCGAACTCCGATTCCATCAATGATAGGTTCGATCCATCAACACTTAAAAAATGAGAGAGACTTGACTTTGAGATATTTTATGTTTTCATGAATGATTGGGGGAACCGTCGAGGTCATCGAAATTTGAATGTCGATGATATCGAGATCAGAGTCGAGGCATTGATAAATCCAGCTGATTTATCTTTGAACTAGGATAGTTTATAGCTTTGTTCGATGCAATCGATCTAGTGTTGATATCATCGATATTAGAATATCGATTAAATCGAAGGGCCCCCGATCATAATTAAAAATAACCTGAAATAACTACTGTAAGAAATGTGCGCCCTCTATCGATATTATCGATGGACCTCCGATCTTATCGATATTTGAATTCAGATCATATCTGACGGTCATTGATATATCGAAGAATTTTGAGATTTTCATTAAAAAACAGGGGCGCCAAAAATCTGCCTGTCGATCTTATCGAGTCACTCTCGATGGTCTCGAGATTCGAATATCGATGATATCGATATGTGTATCGATACATCGATAATTTGTCCAGATATATTATGAAGTTGCTGGACATATTTAGTGCTTTTATCAATGATATCGATAGGTGTATCGATACATCGATAAATCCATCCAGATGAATATTTAATTACTGGACATTTTGGTCCTCTTATCGATAATATCGTTAAGGTATCGAGGACATCGACAATGCAGGTCGATCATATCAAGGGTGCTTTGATAAAATCGACCATGTAAGAAAAGCTTAGAGATTTTTCTATTTTGTAAAAAGTTTTCTCACTTTAAAAACCTTAAGATGTCAATCTTGTTTTAAGGGTTTTAATCACCTGATGTTTTGGGACACGGGATGTGAGGCTATGATTTACCTATTACGAGCTTCCACACATCCGGTTGAGGCAGACGCTTGAGATAATCTTCCTATCGAGTTCTGCAGCCAGTCTGACTCACCACACATGTAACTTGACAAACCAGGGCACTAGCAGGTACACTTTCAGCAAATAGAGGTTCCAGATTATATGGAATTAAGCAGATTCTGTCGACTTTCCTTTCAGGAGTAACTTTCCTTCCTGTAAATCTTGCTAAGACGGTATTGACTTGTACAGGTGAAGGTGCCTGCCCTTCAGACTGGGACCCACGATGTTGTGAGCATTGCCTTGTGGGGATCCCACGTTCGGGAGCATTTGTTTTAGCCTTAGTGGCAAGAACCTTTTGTCGGGAGGTTTTCGAAGATTCCCCCTGTCCGGATGTTTTCCCTTTGTCTTTTCCCATGGAGACAACAAATTTGAAAATTTGGGGAAAGAGGACAAAATTCTTCTTTTAATAAAATGGAAAATACTCGACCAAAAGTGAGAGAACCTCTAGAATTGAGCAAATTGAAGGATAGTACCCATTTTTAAGAAGTTTCTGGGACCCACCACTGGTCTTCTGGTCGTCGGTTCGAGCAAAAATAAAGACAGATGGCTTTTTCAAAAAAAATAAGATTTCTCCGCTTGACCGCTTTTTATTGGGTGTCAGACTTCGATTTGATCGAACACTCTTTCGATTTTATCGACAATCCTCATTCGATGTTATCGATAATAGTTTCGATGATAATCTCAATCGAGTGACTTTTCACATTCTGAAGAGTTGCCGATAATATCGACTTTTTATCGATTTGATCGAGAATGCTCATGACAGATTGGCAGACATATTAGACATGAATGTTTTTCAATTTTCAGCTTCAGATGATTCTTCAAGTATACTCTTAATATTTCTATGAAACAACAGTATACTTGGCAAATTTATGTACAATCATTGTACACAACAAAATTATAAACATATAAAATGTTTATATACAAAAATTTGAGGTCAGGAACCTCAGATGTATCATTTAAAGCTCAGCAAAACTTGCATCATTTCAGCAAATATCCAAGTCTAGATACATAACTTGGACTTATCCTTCTATGCTTGGAATTTTAGGGTATGTGAAGATTAGTCATAAGACAATTTTGTTTTTCTTTTTCTATCCATTTTGAAACAGTCTTCTTTATCCTTTCTTTCATCTTAGATGGTGATAGATGAGTGTTTCTCCTAGGTGGACTCTTGACATTTTGGGTTTCTCTGATCGGTTTGAATTTACCAATGTGATTTTGTCCAGAGTTATGTGAAGTACATCTAGGTGTTAGGCATTCAACCTCATAATGACCCGTATCACCACATAAATGACAAATTAGAGAGATTCTTATATTTCTTCCTGAAGCGGCTGATGATTTGGTTGTTGGTGCTGCATTTCCTGTTTTCCTCTTAGTTTCCTCATACCCTAGGCCACTCTTATCCTTTCCGGGCCTTCCCATCCCTAACATCCTTTCAAGCTTTTCACCACTCTGAGAAAATTTATAGTTTATTTCAGTGAATTTTCTAGATTTCTCTAAGTCATAGCAGAGTGTGTGATTTTCATTCTTGAGATGCCTATTTTCATCTTCTAACAATTCAATTTGTTTGGTAAGCTTAGATGATTCAGTTTTTACGGATAGGTTGATTCTTTCCAACTTGTCATTATCTGCATAATAGTGCTATAGATCATTAATTAGGTGTGAATTTATCTCCAATGTTTCATCCAGATCTTTTTGTAGTAGTACCTTCTTGTTTTCTGAGATTTCAAGTCTCTTAAGAATGTTGATACTATGAGTATAGAGTTGATTTTAAGCATCTTGCAACTTATCCTTTTCTATTTCTTCTCCTTCTTCTATTTCCTCATTGTCAGATGAAGATGATTCTGTGGCTAGCTGTTCTTTCTCGTTCTCAGATTCAGTGGGAATAATTGAAGTAGTGGAAACCATAAGTATTTTCAAAGTTTTTTGGTCTCTATCGCTCTTTGAGTCGCTTGATTCTGAATTTGACTCCTCCCTATCATCCCACGTGGCGTCCATTGCCTTGCCCTTGGTTTTTCTGTTTGGGCATTCGGTAGATAGGTGTCTATACTCTCGACAGGCATAACATTGTGGTTCTTTGGTCTTTTTGCCAAATTTGCCTGCAGAAAGTTTGTTATCCACCTTTCTACCTCTAGAGGGACGGCTGCGATTCTTTTGAAAGAATCTTCTGAATCTTTGTGCCAGCAAAGCCACTTCTTCATCTTCATCTTCCTTTTCACTTTTATTGTCCTCATGTATTATTTTGTTTGAAGTTTTTAGGACAGTGTTTTTGGATTTTTAGGATTGAGTGAAGTGTAGTTCAAAAGTTTATAGGGAACCTACCAGTTCTTCTACTCTCATCTTGTCTATATTCCTACACTCCTTAATTGTTGTTACTTTGGGATTAAACCGCTCCAGTAGAGATCTCAAGATTTTCCTACAGATTTTAGGTACCAAAACTTTCTCTCCCAATCCACCCATGGAGTTGCAAATAATGCTCAGCTTTGTAAAGAACTCCATAAATGTCTCATGCTCTTCCATTCTGAGACTTTCAAACTGTGAGGTCAATAACTGAAGTTTGGACCTCTCCAAGTACTTCTTTGGCGTTGTGCTTAACGGGACTCATCAACTTATCTATAAGTATCTAGAGTCCAGGAGGACAATTGCAATCATTCCTTTCTAGGATTGGGTCTTAAGTGGTTCTCACCCTTTGAAGTCCTCAAGGAGGCCTCCGGTGGGAGTGTACGTGGTGGGTACATTGTGTGGACCCTTGCTCTATGGAGAGCATGAACATCTGGTTAGGAGTGAACTAATAAAACTCTAGGGTTAGAGGTGAACTGAGTGGAAACCTATGGGTACATTGTGTGGACCCTTGTTCTATGGAGAGCATAAATATTTAGTTAGGAGTGAACCAGTGAAACTCCAGAGTTAGAGGTGAACCGAGTAGAAACCTCCATGTAAAGTTTGAAGGTGAACCTGATTTAAAACCTTAAGTTTGAGGTGAACCCTGGGAAACCTTCTTAGTGAAATCCGGTACACTCAAGGGTTGAGTGCGACAGCCGGGAGTGGAGTAGACTTATCGTCGAACCACTATAAAATGACTGTGTTTGAGATTGTTATTTTGATTAAGTGATTTGCATTAATATTTCCATATTTGAATATCTGATCACTTCTCATACACTTACACAGTCATATCCATCATGAACTTGACTTTATATTGTTAACTCTTTAAGCAGTTTATGATTGGATCCTCTAGCAGGCTTGGAAGCCAGCAGAGTTATATTTGAGTAATCCTGATAATTGTATATTTAAAAGGATTAGTGAAATAGGATTTTAAAGAAACCATAAAAACTTTTAAAAGTCCTATTCACCCCCCTCTAGGACATATTGGCATATTCCTTCTTCAACTCAAGCGGTCTTCACCGCTATTTCATTTATGGCCATAATTGGTCACCAGTTCTCGACTTTGGAGGATCATATTAGCTTGAACGAACTTACCAATTCTTTGTTGTCTGCCATTCACCAACATCTGATCCTCCTTCTATCTCTGTCACTGTAGATGGTGATGATGTGCTGATCACTCCAGGGTCTGTTGCAGGAATATTCAATCTTATTCTATCCCCTGTAGGAATCCCTAATATGGACATGGAAGATCCTGAAGTTCGGTCCAAAGTCACTAAATTTCTGTCATAATCGTGATGTCAAGTGGTACCAAGGAAATGCTCTGAAAGTCAAGTTCAAGGAACCACGTTATCGAGTCCTACATGGTATTCTTGCTTCAAACATTTACTCTAGAGGCTCCAACAGAGCTGATCTCACTGGCTTCATGACTATGATAATCTATTCAATTGCCGCTGGAGTCAAGATCTGTCTACCTACCCTGATTGTAGATCAGCTAATGTATGCTTATCATAGGGCTAGGGACATTCTCCTGCCATATCCCTGGATCATCAATACAATCTGTAATGCCATAGGATTCCAAACCACAAATGATCCAGTTCTTCCTCTCCAATTCTTTAACAAAAGAAACATCTGAAGGATGGATCTGGTGTTTCACAAATATCCTGGGGAGCCCTTGGAGGAAGGAATCCAAGTTGAGGGAGAAGATAGGGCTGGAGATGCCCCTATGAGAGGGATCGGGATGATTAAAGAAGATGCCTCTAGACCACAACATGCTCCATCAACATCAACATTTGAGCATGCAAAAAGGTTTAAGCTCTAGTCAGACAAGCTCGGCGCTATTCAGCACGATGTCTCTCAACTCAGGGAGTCAATGAATGAAAGATTTACTGTTCTGGAATGGATGGTGCTAAGTGTGCAGTAAACTACCCAACAATTGGTGGACGTGATAACATGTCGAGGGGACGTCACAGCAACATCTCACCCCGCTCCATGATGATGTTCACTACATGCTATCACATACACTCTACTCATATCTCTGCGTACTAATATTAGTATCTTTTTGAATATTCTACGTCTTTATGAGTGTATGTGATAACTAATCACTCTGGAGATTCTGATGTTTTTTTTATGACCATAAAAGGTTTTGTCCTAATTGTTGTTTGTTTGGTTTGGTTGGGATAATTTTTAAATCCACTGCTGTCTGTGGCAGTATAGAGTTGGATATTTTGGTTTTATCTTGGATATGGCTGAACAGAATTCACATTTTTAATGCCATAATTAAGTTTTTTTTCCCTATTTTAACAAGTTATGGAATGCATATGATGTCCTGAATGAACGTTTCAACTGCTATACAACTGCTCTAATATGCATTCATAAACTCTGAAATTAAGGTTTTCTTTAAGTGCCTTACCTGTTATACAACAATATTCTGCTTCTATCTACTTGGTTCTCCCAAGTATTTCGAGCTTCAGTCAATATCACTTGCTATACCTTTACCAATCACTTACAAAAAGGGGGAGAACAGTTCAAAACACCCCGATTAAAAAATTGTATATCTAATGTTTTTGCAGGTGTTAGGGGGAGCAGCTGCACCAAGAAAGGTGGAGTTTTAAAGTAAGGGGGAGCAGATACTTCTAGAATGTGTACATGGGGTAGAAAAATTGTAAAATTATGTAAATGCATGTACACATAATTTAGGGTGTGTCTAGAAGTGTTCTAGGGTGTTTTGGGTATTTGTCACGTAATTAACAAAGGGGAAGATTGAAAGTGCACCTACTTGTGCCCTGGTTTGTCAAGTTACGTGAATGGTAAGTCAGACTGGCTACAGAATTTGATAGGAAGATTATTTCAAGCATATGCCTTAACCGGAAGTGTGGAAGCTCGCAATAGGTAAATCATAGCTTCACATCCCATGTCCCAAAACACCAGGTGATTAAAACCCTTAAAATAAGATAGGCATCTTAGGGTTTTTGAGGTGAGAAAACTTTTTCAAAATAGGAAAATCTCTACGTTTTTCTCGTCTTATCGATCTTATCGAAACACCCTCGATATGATCAACCTGTTCTGTTGCTGTCCTCGATACCTTAACGATATATCGATGAGAGGACCAAAAATGTCCAGCAACTAAATATTCATCTGGATGGATTTATCGATGTATCGATACACCTATCGATATGATCGATAAAAGCACTAAATATGTCGAGCAACTTCACAACATAACTGGACGAATTATCGATGTATCAATACACATATCGATATCATCGATATTAAAATTTCGAGCCCATCGAGAGTGGCTCGATAAGATCGACTGGCAGATTTCCAGCGCCCCTGTTTTTTAATGAAAATCTCAAATTCCTTCGATATATCGATGACCGTTTGATATGATCTAAATTCAAATATCGATAAGATCGGAGGTCCATTGATGACATCGATAGTGGGCATGCATTTCTTACAGCAGATATCTCTGGTTGTTTTTAACTATGATCGGGGGCCATTCGATAGAATCGATATTCAAATATCGATGTATCGGCACCAGGTCGATTGCATCGAACAAAGACACAAATCATCCAGCAAGCTTAAAGACAAATTCGCTGGATTTATCAAAGCATCGACTCTGATCTCGATATCATTGACATTCAAATTCCGATGATCTCGACGGTTCCCCCGATCATTCATGAAAACCTGAAATATCTCAAAGTCAAGTCTCTCTCATTTTTCAAGTGTCGATTAATCAAACCTGTCATCGATGGAATCGGAGTTCGAAATCCGATGACATCGACAATAGCTTCGATTCATCGACCTATTGGCATGAAGTTTTAAAAGCATATGATATTAAGTCTGAGTCATCGAGCAGACCATCGATGATATCGAGAGTATACACTCAATGATATCAAACCTGCTCGATGATATCGAACTCTGTCATAAATGTGACCATTTTATATCCATTGGAGCTTTTTGCCTATATATAGAGGACTTGTCTTTTGTTGCTATAAGAGAGAAAGAAGAGAGAGCTTTTGAGTGTTTCAACTTATATCCTATATCTTATGCCCTTTCTCTCGAGGGAGTTCATTCTCCAATCCACCCTCATCATTGATATTCAATAGAGTGGATTAGGGAATGAACTTCTGCGTTCAAGGATCCTTCGGCTACTACCTTAATGGCAAATCATTAAGCTAAGATGCCTTGAATGCATAAGATTGGAACTACTCTACCTTCACTACTAAAAAAATGGGCAAAGGATACAGACAATATAGATTTTTAGATACGGATATAAACCGTAGCTAGATTGCTACAGATTATATCTGTAGCAGAAAGGTTGCTACACCACTGAAAATTGACAGTCCTGTAAGGAACTTTTTGAGTCCCACCACAATATATGTGTTCTATCTAATCCTTCCATCTATTTTTAAATATAATTTTAGGTATCATCCCAAAAAATGAGGTATTTTTATCACTCAAATGGACCATACGATAGGAAATAGTAGAGATTAAATCACACGTGATGTCTATGGTGTGGTCCAGTTAGGCGTTCAATATATCTCATTTTTGGGATTATTACCTAAATTTATTTATAAAAATAAATGGATGGAACAGATAAACCCTATACATTATGGTGGGCCCCATGTAAGTACCCAATCTACGCCAATATAATTGCTCAAAACAGAGCCGCGTGCCCAAATGAATATGCGGCACCCTTTAACTCCCCTCTCTCTCTCACTCTCTCTCTCTCTTCGCCCAAAACCGATTCCCCTCTTTGTGCCCTAAACCCTTTCTCCCTCCCTCTCTCCCTTTCTCTCAATCATCCCATTTTCGTTGGGGCCATGCGGCGAGGATAATAGCTTAGGCAAAATTCCCGAAGAAGGGAGAAGAGAGAGCCAAGAAAGGCAAAGGGAAGGATGGGAAGCACAGCGGTGGAGGAAACTGTAGAAGAGCTTCGTAAAGAGATCGAAGAGCTCCATAACCAGCAGTGGGAGGTCTCTCTCTCTCTCTCTCTCTCTCTCTCTCTCTCTCTCTCTCTCTCTCTCTCTCTCTCTCTCTGGAACTCTCTGTCTCTCTCTCTGTCTATTTCTGCGTAAAATTCCTCCTAATTTTGAAACTCCTTTAGAACAGATCATAGAATGCCTTCGAGATCCTAGAGGCATCCGATGTGCTGGATTGACTGCCAACGGGCCATGCAACTTTGGCGGTCCCAATGGAGTCTATCGATGGGGTCTCATTGGACATGTAGGCTCTGCTCTTCCTTCTTTTTTCTATCTCGTGTTTCCTTTTCTTTTTCATTTTTTTTCTTTTTAGATTTTGGTTTTTATTGGATTCTGCTTTGATTTCAGGCAGATAGGGTTGACTCCGAGGATCAGTCTGCACCAAAGAGGCGGCTTTCTTCAGCAGTGATCAAGGTAATCTTGATGAGGGAAATGTATACTGTTAGTATCTTGATGAGGGAAATATATACTGTTAGCATCATGCTACTACTCATGGGGCCTGCCATCAAGTGGGGCCCATCGTGGATGGGAGTTACCCGTTGGGTATCCACCATTGAATGATCCTAACTGTTGAATTTGAACGTTGGTCATTATTGTCCATTTTCATTTGTTGCTGTGAATCACCTGATAAAGGATATATTTGGGCATGGCCCACTTGAAGTTGCAGCCCATGGAATCCATGGGTTACCAAAACTCGCAACACATGGGTACCATTGCTGGGTTAAATGATAATAAGAAGAAAGAACATAATTTTCTATTGATTGAGTATCATATAATATGATACTGTTGGGATGCACACTTTCAAGTTCTTTTCATCTTTTTTAGTTAGTCATTTTATTATTTGATAAAGGTTGAGGAAGCAGAACTCACGGAGGATGTGGCTAGAGCAAAAGCTGCGAAGGAACCGGATTTAAACACAGAAGGAGGACCTGCTGCAATGGAAGCGACTGATAGAAGGGCATTCGATTTGCAACAGCATGGCAGCTTTAGGAGGGATGGGAATCAGAGGGAGTTGAGGATGATGGTATGGAAGATCTACGAACTATGTCTTTTCTCATTTGGTCGTGGGAATTGCTTGAGCTGGAAATGTTGCTCATCGGTTGCGTTTTCAGGACGTCACAGCCCAACCAACGGAGCACGTGCCAAGGGTCTTGCCAAAAGATGAAGACCCGAGTTTGGTTAAGAGGAACAGAAGAATGTCGGGACAGCTGTTGGGGAGAGGTAATTCATAGCAATTATGCTGCAATATTCGATGTTTTTTATATATCATAAATCATGATAAATAGAAAAAAATTATTTATAACACAGACAAGATGGCGTGTAATCTATGATGACTAGATACCAATTAAGATTCAGACATTGGTATGGAGATGTAGCAAACCGTTCAACATGATATCATTAAAATATTTATTGTTAGTTCAGAAAATCATGTTAAATAATAATATAGGATACAGTTTTCTTTCTTACAATTAGAATATTGTTAGTTCAAGGAATCATGTTAAGCCATATCTTACAATTATTGGTCAAGTACCAGTGTATCACATATCAGCATTGGTTAGGTGTCTTGTTATGCTGATATAGGCATCTTGGTATCCTAGCCAGTGATGCACAAGTGTAAAACATGAAGACTGGTTGGGATTAAGGCTAATATCACACTAGATTTGATTGCTTATTCATGGTATAGGCCAAAATTATTAATTGGAGGAATGCAACTGTTTGATTAGACGACTTTACTCCACTATTGACGAGATGAGGGAGAGCGTAAACACAAATCTAGATTTACAGAGGGGTCCTTTAAAATTAGTTGGACTAAAACAAAGTATATGGAGTGCAGTTTTAGCAGCAATGGAAATGGGGTGAGGACAAAATGACCACTTCAATATCTTGGTTCGATAATTCACAAGAGTAGAGAGATTGAGTAGGATCTTACTTATCGAACTCAAGTGGGGTGGAAGAAATGGAGATATGCCTATAGAGTTTTATGTGATCATTGTGTACCACTCAAACTGAAAGGGAAATTTTAAAGGATGGCTATATGATCATCCATGCTTTATGGGACATAATTTTGGGTAGTAAACAAACAAGTTGTTCTTAGGATCAGTGTAACTAAAATGAGAATGTTGAGATGGACGAGTAAGAAGACAAGATAAAATAAGAAATTAATACATTCGAGAGAATTTAGGAGTATCACCAATAGGTAATGAGATGTTGGAAAGTAGACTTGGATGGTTTGGTCATGTGCAATGGAGACTAAGAATTGTGCTAATTAGGAGTGAATTTGTACAAGTTGAAGGCTCTATAAGGGAAAGGGAAGGCCCAAAAGGACATGGGTGGAGGTAGTAAGAAAAGACTTTGATGACTTATGGTCTAAATGAAGTTATGGCCCTTGATAAAGTGGAATGGTAGAAAAGGATTGATGTAGCCAACCCCAATTAGTTGGGATAAGCCATAGGTGATGATGATGATGATTTGTCAACATTTCTAGCCATCCTTTTATCCCTGAAACCTTCTCTAATGTCATTGTTTGGATCATATTCATCCACCCAGTGTGATTTTTGTGTGATGGTGCATCTATGATGGGTTCTCACATTGAGCAGTGCGGATTTTATACGCATGTGCTCTATCCCCATGGAATACACATGATATATGCAGTTTTAACTGGACGCATTTTTGTGTTTCTACCGTGCCGACACTTAGAAGGAACTTGGGCACTTCTAGATGCAACATGGCACAACACTTCAATATCTAATTTGGTAGTGTCTTAGTGATATCATTGAAAAGCGCCCATGTTGGACACTTTTGAGTGAGGTGTCCAAACATTTTCTTCATGAAGTTTTTCCTTTTATCCTTTTTTGTACCTTTTTTTTCTTATGTAAATCTTTTGTGAAGACAGATGTCTCATCCCTAGCCACAATCTTACCCTCTATTCTTTTATTGTTGAAGACAGTTCATAGTGAGTCCTCCCAATGCTAGATTTTAGTTCATTTGACCATAGGTACCTTGACCCATAGTTTTCAAAACAGGGCTTTCTCATTTCTAGCCTTCAAGCTTGCCCTTGCTGTCGAAGAAACAATTCAAAGTATCTCACAACTCTAGATTTTAGTTCATTTATTTTATAAGGTACCATGGGTAGTAGTTTTAAAGGAGGGCTCAGATTGGGATATGGTCAATCGCCAGGTTAGGCCGGTCAAGAAAATGTTTTATATTATAAAATAAATAAATAAATATTTTATGAAATTGTTTTTCTTCTTCTTTTTCCCTCTTACCACTTTTCTTATTCATCTTTGTCTTTCTTCTACTATTTATTTTTCTCTTTGCCTTCCTCTTCCCCTTTCCTCTTCCTCTTTCTTCTTTCCTCTTGGATTTTGGCACCATACACTATTCTATAGGAAATTTTTGGTACTTGCTTGTTGAGTAAGCATATTTTTTCTGTGTATTTCCGCGGACTTTTGGTTGAAATGCCGTCTTACTTGAAGCTTTTGATCACATTTTAGCTGCATCTCTTATCATTCACGTGATTATTATAACCGCTAGATTTTCAATTGTTGGTTACTATCTTGCAATTTACACCCTTTTATTATTTTCCTTGTTTCAGAAATTTCGAGAAGAAGACCAAAACTTGTCAACATCAGAAGCGTATATGCGTCGATCAGATTCATTGCGAAGGGTGACTACCTCTTCTCTTTAACCTTCAAACACATACATTTGAACCAAATTTTTTATTGCTCGAATTAAACGTAGTTTCTTATCCTTGTAGGCTCACTTGTTGAATTAAAAACACAACATTCCTCATCTCTGGCTTAGCTGTATTGACGAACATTGTAATCTCGTGACTAGATGAAATTTGACTACTAAAGATATTGTCAACCTAGCAGGCACCAAGGAGGTACACATGTATAACTTATATTGTGAATCACAATCTAGTCTCCACCTCACCCCCACGCCCTAGCTACACCTCCACCTCTCTCTCTCTCTCTCTCTCTCTCTCTCTCTCTCTCTCTCTCTCTCTCTCTCTCTCTCTGAATTGGAAGAAGGTCCCCACGCCTTAGCCACACCTCCACACTTTATCTCATGTCTACCATCTTCGATGCCTACGAGAAGTGAAAACGGCAGATCAAGGCCTATGCATTCCATGCGTTCGCAGACCCTAGCTGCCCAGTCGACTACTCGGGCGTGTCTTGCGATGTCTAGGCAGCTGAACTGTCTTGGCAGCACATGATCTTATCTTTCTTTGCTAGCATTTCTAAGAACTTAAAGCACTTACCAGTGTGTTTGAATGCATCATCGAATTGAATTGCAATTATTGGTCTAGTAAAATAAAAATGACCAAATCACAATTTCTTGGGCATCCATATTGAGCGCGGGCTTCGGATTATAATTAAGTTACTTCCAATTTGGACTTTCAAAAGAATTTCAATGTTTAACTAAAGAGTTCATAATGTAAGACTTATCTTTTCTTATCAATTATTAGAATAGAAATTTTCCTTTTTTTAGCGAATCAATCATGAATGTTTCTAGGATGGTATAAATACAAACACAACTGCAATTTAAGGGCTATTTGTTATGAATGAGTAATAGTAGGAAATGCCATTAAACCCAAATTAAACATAAAGAAATTAGAAAACATCGGAATGAAAAAGAAATGATCTTAGGAGACGTAATTGGAGAATGGAGATAGTTGTTGTCTTTCTTGTTTTCATTTTCATTTTCTTTGTAGTTCTGTCTGCAGAATTGAACTAAATATTTTCATGGAAGTTAGGTTTTCTCATATTCCTATGTTTTAGTTTTATTGTTGTTGCTGTTGGATTTCTTGTTCATGGAATGTTGTCATATATCTAGTACGATGCATATAGTCAGGAAAACAATAGTATAACCTTAAAACCATTAACAACTCCCCGCATGATTCCACTAGATAGATTCCACGCACATGCCTCACAACAACATTGCGAGGAAATTCTATTTCAGGAAGGAGAAGCGGCTTCCATTTTGCATCCAAGTAAATTTCCATTTTATTGGTGTTGTTTATTAATCTATCTTGCTAGTGTAAATAAAACCTTTGGTGAAGCCAACTAAAGACATAATGAAAGTTCGTCACATTAAATATGCTTGGCATGAGTTTTTTCTTGAGGGTACTCATCTTCCTCTTGGTCCATGATATCCTGGCTTTTTATCATTTCATTCATATAATTTTTTTGTTATGTCAATGCAGCTTAATACAACATTGGTGCAGTTATCTTGCTTTGAGCACCTGTAGTCTTAGTATGTCTCATTATCCTTTAATAATTTAATATATCGAGATTTCTTTCCCATCATCATTTACATTTTTCTTCTTAATCGATACTTGAAAGTTAATTGTGCACATTTACTCTGTTTTACAATCTTTAAAATCTTTATATGTAAAAATGTGCTCATATGCATTGTCGGAGAAAGTAAAAAACTTACTTATTCTCAGATTGCAATGTAGAATATGGATCCATTATTCAAAGAAATGGCGACATTCCAAGCACTCATACTTTCTCTCCTTGTTAGCTAAATTGGTGAGTCTTCTTTCCTTCATACTATATGATTCATTGATGAAATGGCCTCTCCATTTGGATAGGCCCATGTTTATATATTATCTCGAAATTTATGAAGTAGATCCGAATGTGCGTCAAAGCTATCCGGATGTTGAGCGGGGGTGCCTAGAAGGTGGGAACCGTTGTTATAACCATGATGAAGTTGTCTATTTCCTCTGGACAGCATTAGAAGGACCTGGTCATTTGGATAGGCAGTATTTATGTATTTACTCGAAATTAATGGAGCAGACCCGAATGTACATCGGAGCTATCCGGATGAGCGGGGGTCCCTGGAAGGTGGGAACGACTGTTATGACCATGATGAAGCTGTCTATTTCCTATAGACAACATTGGAGGGGCCTGGCTATTTGGACAGGCCGTGTTTATGTATTTGCTCGAAATTAATGGAGCAGACACGGATGTGCGTCGGAGCTATCTGGATGAGAGAGGGTCCCTAGAAGGTGGGAACCGCTGTTATGACCATGATGAAGCTGTCCATTTGCTATGGATAGTATTGGAGGGGCATGGCCATTTGGACAGGCCGTGTTTATATCTGTATTTGCATGGACCACACCCTTAACCTAAACCACACCCCAAACCTATAAACCTATAATCTATAACCTAAACCAAAACCTATAACATTAACCTAAACCAAAATCTATAACCTAAACCTTAACCTATAACCTATAACCTAAAACCCAAACCTAAACCTAAATGTATTCTCAAATCCCTAAACCTAAACTTACACCTAATTTTAATCTCAACTCCCTAACCTAAACCTAAATCTAAACTTGAAAACCCAAACCTAAACGACCACGAACACGAACCCGATTTCCTAAACCTAAACCTTAACCTATTCTCAATTCCCTAAAGCTATAACTTAAACCTAAACCTAAACCTATCACCTTAACCTAAACCTAAAACCTATAACCTAAACCAAAACCAAAACTTATAACCTAAACCTTAACCTATAACCCATAACCTAACCTAAACCTAAACCTAAACTTGAAAACCCAAACCTAAACCCGATCCCGAATCCGAACCCAAACCTAATTTCCTAAACCTAAACCTTAACCTATTCTCAATTCCCTAAACCTAAATGTATTCTCAAATCCCTAAACCTAAACCTACACCTAATCCTAATCTCAACTCCCTAACCTAAACCTAAACCTAAACCTTAACATATTCTCAATTCCCTAAAGCTATAACCTAAACCTATAACCTAAACTTAAAACTTAAACCTAAACCTAAACCTTAACTTATCACCTTAACTTAAACCTAAAACCTAAAACCTAAACCTAAACCTAAACCAAAACATATAACCTTAACCTAAACCAAAACCTATAACCTAAACCTTAACCTATAACCCATAACCTAACCTAAACCTAAACCTAAACTTGAAAACCCAAACCTAAACCCGATCCCAAACCCGAACCCAATTTCCTAAACCTAAACCCTAACCTATTCTCAATTCCCTAAAGATATAACCTAAACCTAAACCTAAACCCAAACCTATCACCTTAACCTAAACCAAAACCTATAACCTAAACCTTAACTTATAACCTAAACTTTTAACTTTTAACTTAAACCTAAAACCTAAACCTAAACCTATAAACTAAAACCTTAACCTAAACCTATAAACTAAAACCTAAACCTAAACCTAAATGTATTCTCAAATCCCTAAACCTAAACCTACACCTAATCCTAATATCAACTCCCTAACCTAAACCTAAACCTAAACTTGAAAACCCAAACCTAAACCCGATCCCGATTTCCTAAACCTAAACCTTAACCTATTCTCAATTCCCTAAAGCTATAACCTAAACCTAAACCTAAAACCTAAAACCTAAACCTAAACCTAAACCAAAAGCTATAACCTTAACCTAAACCAAAACCTATAACCTAAACCTTAACCTATAACCTATAACGTAAACTTATAACCTATAACCTAACCTTAACCTAAACCTAAACTTAAATATATTCTCAAATCCCTAAACCTAAACCTACACCTAATCCTAATCTCAACTCCCT
Organism: Magnolia changhungtana; assembly: GCA_030180095.1. Classification (NCBI taxonomy): domain Eukaryota; kingdom Viridiplantae; phylum Streptophyta; class Magnoliopsida; order Magnoliales; family Magnoliaceae; genus Magnolia; species Magnolia changhungtana. Next base: position 1,994,525 of record JASAUF010000180.1, read on the forward strand.
AACCTAAACCTAAACCTAAACTTAAAAACCCAAACCTTAACCCGATCCGAAACCAAACCCGATTTCCTAAACCTAAACCTTAACCTATTCTCAATTCCCTAAAGCTATAACCTAAACCTAAACCTAAACCTAAAACCTAAAACCTAAATCTAAACCAAAACCTATAACCTTAACCTAAACCAAAACCTATAACCTAAACCTTAACCTATAGCCCATAACCTAACCTAAACCTAAACTTGAAAACCCTAACCTAAACCCGATCCCGAACCCGAACCCGATTTCCTAAACCTAAACCTTAACCTATTCTCAATTCCCTAAACCTAAACCTAAATGTATTCTCAAATCCTTAAACCTAAACCTACACCTAATCCTAATCTCAACTCCCTAACCTAAACCTAAACTTGAAAATCCAAACCTAAACCCGATCCCGAACCCGAACCTGATTTCCTAAACTTAAACCTTAACCTATTCTCAATTCCTTAAAGCTATAACCTATAACCTATAACATATAACTTAAATCTAAACCTTAACCTAAAGATAAAACCTTAACCTAAACCGAAACCACCTTAACCTAAACCAAAACCTATAAACTAAACCTTAACCTAAACTTATAACCAATAACCTAACCTATGAATTTTGCCATATTTTAGAAGATTTGTAGATACATTTTTTATTTCTTCATATATAAATTTTATTTTATTTTTTGAGATGTGTATAAAGGCATGCTTTTTTTATTGTGTCTACAATTGTTATTTTATACAGGCTGACAAGCTAAAGAAGTCAGTAGAGGATGAAATTCATTTTCTCAAGAGAATGGTTTCAGAACTTGAAAGTAATCTTGCGTCGAAGTCCACAGAAGTTACATCTGCAGTTTCAAGGAAAGAAGAAGCTCTATCTTCTGCGTTTGTTGAAATTGACCGTCTAAAGGAAGAAAATTCTGTAAAAAAGTGAGCATTATTGAATGCATATGGAAGGTGTTTACTGTGTTGGAGTGTATTTATTTCTTGCACATGAGGGCCCGCTTTAGTTGTAATTCTCAAAATAGGTTGAGCAAAGTGAAGTATTGTTTATTTAGAAATGTGAATGTAGGATGCATTGTATGATTTGATTTATATTGTAATAAATGCATCATTTTTTTTCTCTGATTGCATTTTATATACTATTTCTATCAATATTAAGCTTAGATGACTTATCAATCACAGCAGGTTCTTGCAATGGAAACAGGTTAAAATAGCTACGAATATAATCCGTATCTTTAGCTATGACTTTTGTCCGTAGCTTTTGCTATCTATTGCTACGGATATTGTCCGTAGCTATTGGTATCTATTGCTACGGATATAATCTGTAGCGATTGATATCTATTGCTACAGATACTATCCGTAGCTATTGGTATCTATTCTACGGATATGATCCGTAGCGATTGTATCTATTGCTATGGATAAAATCCTTAGCTATTAGTATCTATTGCTACGGATATAGTCCGTATCTAGACCTTTAGCTACACCACCAATAGTGACGGACGTGCTACGGATACAATTCATAGCAAAAGGGCTTTTGCTACGGATTTTGGCCGTAACCTTTGCCCGTTTTTCTTGTAGTGCTTCCTTATAGGTAAACCTTTAGAGAGTAGGATTCCATCTTAAACCTTGACCCAACCCTAAGCCTAGTCTTGGTATATCTTTTGTGTTGCGGATCAAGGAAGCAGAAGACTCGTCTTCAACAAGAAGGAGGAGATCTTCGGCGTTGTGCTTAACGGGACTCATCAATTTATCTATAAGTATCTAGAGTCCAAGAGGACACTTGTAATTATTCCTTTCTAGGATTAGGTCTTAAGTGGTTCTCACTCTTTGAAGTCCTCAAGGAGGCCTCCGGTGGGAGTGTACGTGGTGGGTGCATTGTGTGGACCCTTGCTTTGTGAAGAGCATAAACATCTGGTTAGGAGTGAACCAATAAAACTCTCGGGTGCATTGTGTGGACCCTTGCTCTATGGAGAGCATAAACTTCTGGTTAGGAGTGAACCAGTAAAACTCTAGGGTTAGAGTTGAACTGAGTAGAAACCTCCATATAAAGGTTGAAGGTGAACCTGATTTAAAACCTTAGGTTTGAGGTGAACCTTGGGAAACCTCCTTAGCGAAATCTGGTACACTCAAGGGTTGAGTGCACCAGTCGGGAGTGGAGTAGACTTATCATCGAACCACTATAAAATGATTATGTTTGTGATTGCTTTTCTATATGTGTGATTCATGACAATGCATTCATATTCATATATCTGATCACATCTCACACACATACACAGTCACATCCAACATAGACTAAGTTGCATATTGCTATATCTTGATTAGTTTGTGCATTTACCTGGCTTGGAAGCTAGTAGAGTTACATTTGAGTAATCTTGAAAATTACATACATGATAGGATTAGAGTGATAGGACTTTTAATATAACTCATAAATCTTTAAAAAGTCCTATTCACCCCCCTCTAGGAGATATTGGCATATTCCGACTTCAACTAAAGCGGTCTTCACCGCTATTTCATTCAAAACACCCTTTACCTACGAAACTTTCATCAGTAAAGATGGATTTTACCTACGAAATTATATTTCGTATGTAAAAGTAAACTTTTAGATTTTTTGTTTTTTCAAAAATTCAAAACACTCTTTACCTATGAAAATGTTCATCGGTAAAGGTGACTTTTACCTACGAAATTATATTTCGTAGGTAAAAGTAAACTTTTTTATTTTTTATTTTTTCAAAAATTCAAAACACCCTTTACCTACAAAACGTTTCGTAGGTAAAGATGGCTTTTACCTACGAAATTACGTTTCAAAGGCAAAAGTAAACTTTTCAATTTAAAAAATAAAATAAATCAAAACACCCTTTACCTATGAAATTTTCGTACGTAAAGATGGGTTTTACCTATGAAATTACGTTTCGTAGGTAAAAGTGAACTTTTCGATTTGTTGTTTATAGAAAATTTCAAAACACCCTTTACCTACGAAAAGTTTCGTAGGTAAAGATGGCTTTTACCTACGAAATTATATTTTGTAAGTAAAAGTAAACTTTTCAATTTTTTATTTTTTCAAAAATTCAACACACCCTTTACCTACAAAACGAGGTAAAGATGGCTTTTACCTATGAAATTATGTTTCCTAGGCAAAAGTAAACTTTTCGATTTAAAAAAATAATAATAACAATAAATCAAAACACCCTTTACCTACGAAATTTTCGTAGCTAAGGATGGCTTTTACCTACGAAATTACGTTTCATAGGTAAAAGTAAACTTTTCGATTTATTGTGTATGGAAAAATTCAAAAGACCCTTTACATACGAAAATTTTCGTAAGTAAAGATGGCTTTTACCTATGAAATGTATATTCAAAACACCTTTTACCTACGAACATTTTCATGGGTAAAGATGGCTTTTACCTACGAAATTAAATTTCGTTAGTAAAAGTAAAATTTTACCGACGAAAATAATTTTCGTCGATAAAAGTCATCTTTACCTACAAAATTTTTTTTTGTCGGTAAAAACCATATTTCTTGTAGTGATACCAAGGACAAAAAATTAAAGGATGCATGAATGAGGTGCCAAGAAGGTCATCCCAATGACCTACCTATGTAAGACAGTTTCTTCTTCAAAGGGAATCGACTGTGATCCCCCAAAGTTCTCTGAGGGAGCAGATTATTTAAGAGCTACATGAAGATGGTATTGGTGAATACCTTAGGCGAGACAAGACGTGAGCTCTTATGGAGGAGCGGTATTACTGGACATGACGTAGGTAAAGCAGTGCAACGCTGTCATGTTTATCTGACCTCCAATGGGCAATCTCAAAATATAGGCCTCTACACCCCGTTACATGTGCCTAACGGCCCTTAAGAGGACTTTAAAAAAATTGACCAATTTCATTAACAAATCAAAATAAAATTTACATTCGGGCTTCCTCAGGAAAAAAAAAAAAAGGACCTGAGGAACACCTATCATCACCTAGCCGGGCTAGAAACCTGAGGAAAAAAACTACATCTCTCTGATGGCACATAACCCGACCTTATCAAGGAAAAGAAGCCCTCTGACTTGAGGAGGGAGATCAGCAAAACGAGCACTGAAAAAGGCCGATTGAGAATCGCTCCCTATGCGGGCTAAAGCATATGCTGGGGCATTACCCTCCCTGAAGATATGTCGGAACTCCACCTGACCTTAAAGGCAGAGCTTCTCAATTTTGATGAGCCAGTATTTCCATTTCCAACCCGGGCAGGCGCTTTCGTTCAAGACCTTCACCACTAGTTGGGAGTCGGATTCTATCACTACTTTGGAGTAGCGTATGGAGAAGCAGTGGGAAAGACCCTTGAGAGGACTTATCTATATACTTCGTGCTTCGTCTCCCATGAACACAGTGTGGCATGTATATGATGTCAGTGGTGGTAAATCGTTTCTCAAATATGGCGCACTTTATCCCATATAAGAAGACCCTCGATGCAACTCATGTGACAAATCCATTCTTCGAAAAGGTCATGCGGCTACAAGGGGTTCCCAAGACCATTACTTCTGACCATAACACGAAGTTAATTAGCCACTTCTAGTAAACTTTGTGGAATCGGTTCGGTACACAACTTCAATTTAGTAATGCCTACCACTCACAGACCGATGGGTGGATTAAAGTTGTGAATCGCACGTTGGGAAACCTCTTTCGATGTATTTTAGGTGACAAACCGAAGCAGTGGGATTTGGCCTTGTCTCAAACAGAATTTTCATTCAAGAACATGTTGAACCACTTGAGAGGGAAGTCCTCATTCTAGATTATTTATGGTCGAGTGCTCCGCCACACACTTGACTTGGTCTGTTTGCCCAAACTCTCGGACATGAGCATTGCAATAGAACACATAGCGGACTAAATCGTGGGCATTCATGTGAATATACAAGTCAAATTATATGACTAAAATGACAAGTACATGGAGCAAGCCAACAAGCATCAACGACAAAAGGTGTTCGAGATGGGCAACCATGTTATGATCCATCTACTCAATGAGAAATTTTCAATCGGGACCCACACAAGTTGAAGAAAAGAAAATAGGACCAGTACTAATCCTCCTAAAGATCAAGACAATGCTTACGTTGTTGATCTTCCAGATGACATGGAGATTTCGCGTACTTTCAATGTTATGGACATGACGGAGTATCATGAACTGAAGCGCGATGAGAACTAGAGGTCGAGTTCTTTTGAAGTGGAGTGAACTAATGTAGAGTGGGTCGCGGATACTTTCATGGCCAAGATGGACTAGAGAAGGCCTCATCAGAGGCGGAAGTGATCAGGACCGTTAGAACGCTAAAACAATTGTTATCTTGTAAACTGGAATGAGTTTTTCGACGTATCATATATGATTTTTGGGTAGGAGTTGTGAGATTCCATCAAATCGACGATCGAAAGTCCATTTTAATTTCATTTTTACTATTTATAAGAAGTTTTAGTTACGATCATAACTCTTAATCCTTTGAATTTTAAGGAGTCATGCCTAACATGAAAAGGGATTAGAAAAATTAGGATAATAACGTGGTTAAGCCAAATTGGACACTTATTATTTTTGGTTGAAAACCATGTAATCTAGTAGAAATCATGACGGCCTATGAATAGTAAGTTTACTATTTATAGTAAGCCACGTTTCTAAGGGAGTTTGAGTTGGAGTTTGGTTTTGAAACTTCTTCCTAGGTTTGATATCACTATTTAAAGGATTGTAAATTCATTTTTATCATCAATCGATTTATTTTCGAATTTAGTAGAATTTATTATTATTATTATTATTTTGCTTGTAAAGTTGAGGAATCTCTGTTAGAATAGAAGTTCAAACAAGCTTCGTGGATTCAAAGTAATTATCCATTAAGGAAGATGATGATCAATCTCATCACGTCCATCCCTGCATCAGTTTCCTAGTGACTCCTCTAAAACTCTGATGGTTTGAGTGCTTGAGTTTTAGAAGTATGGTTAAGTGCGCCCCACCATACATGACGTAGACACCATTGCAATCCTAAATGGGACTGGGACAGTCTAGACTGGCCTGATAGGTTCTTACATAGTCCAAGCCTGGCATAGTTGAGAAACTAAAATTTAGGCCCAGACCAACCCACAAGCTAAAATTTCAGTTAGGGCTGCAACTTGGATTGAGGTTGATAAACAGACTTAAATTTAGGCCCAGACCAGCCCATAAGATTTGGACACATCCATCTAATGAGTGGCCATCAAAGCTAGGGTGAAGAAAGAAAATAGTTAGAGATCATATATTCATGTGAATAAATTGAAAAGGTAGCTCACGCAACAAAAACTGGCCGACCTTCCCCTATTATCATACAATTAGTGTAGGTACAAATACGGTACAGAAAATAGTATAAAAAACCTCTCACATCGACCCCTGCGGGTGTAAAGATGAAACAGATCCAGACCCGGAACCTGAAATTCCGTTCCCATGAAACAAATCCGATAAATAATTCTCCAAATCTTCTGGTGCATATCTCACAAAATTGCCTCTCTCACCTCTCAACAGAACCCGATACTTATCATAAAATGCTCGATACACTGGCACGATCTTCTTGGCTACCGAAACTTTAATCTCGTCCCTTAATTTTCCATCCGGCACAACCCAGCCAGATTGGCTCCGATACGCGGCTTCGAAAGCCGAATTGAACTCCCGAAAACGCTCTTGTATCATCTGGGGAGCCGTCTCAGCGGTTGAATTCTGTGGCAATGTGGAAGCCACCTTGCTCCATGCCAACCGCTCGTAATTAGCCACATACTGCCAGACTTTTGACTCATGTTTGGAAATCCAGTCAGCGCCGACTATGTAACGTAGATCACAGCCGCGTACTTTTGATACAACGTATTGCAGATTGTTAGCGAGGAATAGATACAACAATCCAACATCTTTGTAGAGCTCGGCTTTTCCATCCAGCTTGCAAAGGAGGACAAATATCAGCCATTCGAGTCTGGTCGATATTGCTGACAGCGGATTTTCTGTTGTAAGTGAATTTTGGAGCATTGTCTCAGGCATTGGATGCTGCACTTGCAATGGATAGTCAGCAAAGATATCTGCAATGGCTTCTTTATAGTCGCCGAGGAAACATAGATAGTTCATTACGTAACGGGTCAGCGGGTGGAGCCCACCGCCTGGGATGGGTAATCGTGATGAATCCTTCTGCATTGCTGATTCGAATTCAGCTAACATGGTTCGGATTCCATCGCCGAGTTTAATGAGAGAGTTGATGGCCTGCGTTTTGATGATGGACGTCGATTCATAGGAGAAGATGGAGTCTATATAGGGCCAGAGCTCGGAGATTGTATCGTAGAGGTCCAAGAATCGGAACATCTTCTCAGGTGATTTCTTGCATTTTGCGACGGTTTCCGGGAATGCAAAGAGGTGGGTCGCAGCATCCTTAGCGATCTCAGAGAAGCAGGATTCTTTGATCGTGTTTGACGTTGTGAAGACGTAATCACATAAGATCCGTTCGCTGTAGAAGAGTGTTTTAACAGCAATCTTTGACACGTTCACCCAGTTCTTGATCTTGTGCTCCAAGACCTCCCAGTCCATCTTCGGTACATGTTTGGAACTCATCTGTTCGAATCCGAGACGATAGATTCCTTCATCCACGATCGATTTTCTCATAATTTTGAATATCTTCACGCATTCCTTGCCATACCCAGATGAGATCATGCACTCGGCAATGGCCTGGAGATCCGCCATGGTGATTGATGCCTCCCATTCGAATTCCTGGATTGAGTTCCCGGCAATCTGGATCTCATCCTCGGACCCCACATCGTCTTCGTAATCTGAGAGGCTTGATCTCGTTCCAGTCGAGCTGCGGCCAGACACAGACTCTGGGTCCAGTTGATCGCGATTAGTGGCCAGGATCTGATAGAATTCTTTCTGGAGCCGTTTCATTGCAGTCTGCATGAGAGTTTGAGCGTGGACAAGATTATGAGAGCTGGAGTTATGGTTCGCATAGAAATGCATTGATCGCTGAAGGTCTCTCACTGATTGTAGGAATTCTCTTGCTTCGTGGCGGTTTTCATTGAAGAGAGAGGTGATCTTTGAGTAGGAAGATGACTCTGGGTCCCACTTGGTGATGATGGATTCGGTGGTGGAGATGGTTTCGTCCATCATCGATTCGGAGAAGGAGAGATGGAGAGGAGAGGAGGGACGAGTATGGGAGTAATAAGGGGAGGAAGGCCGAGTATGGGAAGGAGAGGAGGGGATTGAAGAGGAAGGAGATTTTGAGGAGTGGTGGTGGGAGAAGAAAGTCCTCATTCCCTTGGTCGCCATGTGATTGATTTGATGAGATTGTTGAGGGTAGAATTGGGAATTTTTTGGATTGTATTTTTGTGGGTGTGTTGTATGTGATTATGTTGTTTTAGGCCTGGGAAGAGACGATGTTGTAGTTCCTGGTGTTTTTGGAGAGAGAGAGATTGGTTGGGGGGGTGGTTTTATAGAGGAAGGGTGGTTGGGAAGGGTTCTTTGCAATGAGCAACGGTCAGAGAGAAGTGTTGACTAGGAACGCGTTCTTCGTGTATCGGTATGGAAATGACTAAAATGACCTTGCTAGTGTTGACATTTTCCTGGTCGCATCAGTGGGCGAAAAAAAAAAAAAAACAGAAGGAAAGATGGAGAACGAGCGGCACGTCGTTTTAACGCCTTTGGAAGCAATCTCGTGCAGAGCATTTGAGATAGTATACTGCGGTCTGGATATTTACAAGTGAGCCCGGTGGTTCGGGGATCCACACAGTTGGAAGAAATCTTACCGGTTGGAAAAGCTATCTATCCAATCTTTAGCTATTTTCAATTGAAAGTGGATCAGCGATGTATTTCCCTTTCTCAACCGTCTATTTTGCATGCCACCGTCAATTGAAGTGTGAGGGTTTTCCCATCAAGGATGTATTTATTCCATGGTCCGGCTATAGCGGGATATCACTTCTCCAATATTAAACCATGGGCCCTAAAGTTCACATTGAAAACGGGAAGCTAATGTCTTTCTTTAGATACTACTTCATCGTGCACAACACGCACGTGTAAGAGATCTCTACCATTCATCTAGTAAGCTCAGCCATTGATGAATCATTCGTATATATGATTTTTGGGACGGTCAGTGAACATAAGGTGGCTCACCCGATGGACGGAGTGAATGTTATAAACAACAGGTGGGCCCCACAGAGCTGGGTTTTTTACCTGATGGGTACATGAGTTGTACGGTTGGTTCGCCCTATTCTAAATTTGAACGGTTTGGTTTGAGGCACTTGTGCAACACGTTTTCATTTCTTATCATATGCGTATCAGTCATCACACGCAGACACAGTATCCAATGGCCTGTTTGGGAGCTTTTTAACACGCGCTCATACACCGCCACACACTGACACCACGGTAGGATTTCACCACCTATAGCTCAAACCCTTGACCAGGTGTTAAAACTCCTGAGAGTCTACCACTGGAGCAAGAGCAAGGACCTAATTCCAAGTCTCAATTTGTGCCAAAAGTACAAGATCACATTGATTAACCATTGATTTACATGTACAACGATTGGATCACACATAACATCATATTAAAGAGATTATAGTGATACAATTGAAAATATAAATGTCTTGAGATGTCATTAGTGGGTCATGTGGCAAATAGATTAATAGCCTAGTGACACACATGTTACACATGCAATTATTGTATGGATTTTAAATGTAATCCAAGCTTTAATCTTAGATTTCAAACTCCTTCATCGAGGGAATTAGAAACCCCCGGTTGTTTTACGGTGGGGATGATGATTCTCACCATTAAAACATTTGTAGGGCTCACCATAACATTTAATTTCCATCCAATCTGTTCAAAAGATTATGCAAACCTGGATGAAAGGAAAAAATAAATATCATATTGATCCAAAATTTCTGTGACTCCGAAAGGGTTTCAATGGTAGGTGTTCAATCCCCCACTACGTTTTACATTGGGATCCACTTAAGTTTTAGATCTGTCTTATTTTTTGGCTCAAGCCTTACCACGAGCTCACCAAGTGGACGAACGGTTTGGATGTAACTCATACCTCATGATGGGACCACAGAACTTGGTGATGGCAACACACCAGCCCCCATCGGTGGTGTGTGGTACACTAGCCAATCCGCTTCCCAAAAAAACAACCATAAAAAAGGTAAGCCCATCTCTAATGCAGACACCCTACAGTCAAATCTCCCTACATCGTTTCACCATTGAGGTGGGTCTAGGGTCCCACCTCACAGTGGGTCCCACCAAGTCGGTGGATCCAGGGTCTCGCCTAATCGCTCCCACTTTGTTACTATTTTTTGGTACTAGAACAGTACAAGTTTGTAGTATATTTGCAACTTTTAAAGTAGAAAATGATCATTTACATGTATTATGTATAGGGATGTACACGAATCAGGCTAGCCCCGTTAACTCGCTCGACTCGGCCTAAAAAAGCTCGACTCAGCCTAACCCGGAACTGAGTTTAGGCCGAGATGGGCCATTTTCTTCGGCCCGAAACTGAGTTCGGGCCAAGTTTGGATAGGTCCCAGTTTGGCCTGACTCGGCCTGAAACCCGAATCGACCTAGCCCGACTCGACTCGACCTGGCCCGACTCGGTCAAGTAGTGTGTGTGTGTGTGTGTGTGTGTGTGTGTGTGTGTGTGTGTATTCAAAACTCTACTCGTCCCTTTCCCCTTTAGCCTTCTAGGATAGCTCACCGCCCATCTTTGAAGTGACAGTAACTCATCCACCTCACAGACATATAACTTGAACGGCTTAGATTCATTCAAACACAAAAATGAATTATAATGTCCTGACTAGTTAGATTTTTGGTGGAGTCTATAGTTCAACTATGTAAACCATTGATCGAGGGCCTTATAATGGGACACAGATTACTTGCCAAAGCCCTTCTCATGAACTCGTTGTAAGGTCCGAAACTGACCTGAACTTGCCCGATTGCTCACAGGAACGAGTTAGGGCCAAACATGTTGGCCTGGTCACCGGGCTAGGCCTGGTTCGAGCGGGCTTTAGCTGGTGACCGGGCCAAGCCGGGTTGAGCCCAGTTCAACTCTGATTGACTCGTGTACACCCCTAATTATGTATGTGAATTTCGTTAACAGCACACCTGCCAATATGGCAGGTAGTGTGAGAATCTAATCCATCCATCGGGTTGGGCGGACCTACATATTTTACCAAAATAAATCTGGTACACTCAGTGAATGGTTTCCAACAGAACCAAGTGAATTGGTTAAAAATTTCAGCAAAAAATTTTAAAGTCGTACATTTCATTTGTAAAGGAGGGATCGGATTAGGTGTGTCCAGATTCACCCAAGATAGTGTGGTCTTATCATGAGGCCCACCTTGAGGCATTCTTTGGGTATCCACGCCATCAATCCACTTTTCCTGATCGTTTTAGAACATAATCCCAAAAATAAAGCAGATCCAAATCTCAAGTGGACGATACTGTAAGAAACAGTGGTGATTGAAAATTAAGTACTTTTTGTTGGCCACAAAAGCTTTGGATCAAGCTGATATTTGTATTTTTCCTGTTATCGAGGTTTTTGTGACTTTATCAACGGGTTGGATGGCAAGTAAACATTAGGGAAACATTACATTACGCTGGGCCTTCTAACCACGTGTGTCCAATAACCACTGTTTCTTCTAACCTTTGTCAACGGGCCAGGCCGGATTTGAACCATTTTTTTGGATGCCTTCGGGCCGGTCGTATTAAAAATTCTGATTTTGGAAGCCCGATCCTGGCCCATTGACACCCTACTTCTAGTGTGCCCTCCCGATATTTAGATGTGCTTTGTTTTTTAGGCTCATGTCCTGAATTGATCTGAAAAACGGATGGAAGCATGGATAAAAAATACATACATCAAGGTGGGCCCCACAGTAAGGGCCGCACCGTCTTGAGAGAGGTTTGGCCGCAACAAATCTGCTCCTGAAAAGTGTGGCCTACCTGCCATAAATCTAATGTTTCCAATGGATTGAATCTCAGACGTCCTATTATGCCATGGGTGTTGAGCCTGCTGTACACACGCAAGGACATACATAGACATGCATTCCGAATCCAAGCTATCCATCAGGTGGGCCATACCATTAGGCATTGAAATAATATCCGGGCTGTTTGAATTCCCATGTGGGCCACTGCGTATGCAACAAATGGGTAACGAGCAAAAATGTTTGGCGTTGATTTGTGTTTTACTATGGACCAACTCAAGAAGTGAAATAGCCTGAATTTTAAGACAGAAGATCTAATCAGTTTGGGTCACCTGATTAAAGACCGGGATCATGCACACATCTGCCATATTGCCACATGTGTTTGTGTGTGGGTGGGTCCACGTGGGTGGGACTTTCAATCTTCAAGTGGATATAAAACGAGTCAGCAACTTATCATTCAACAATTCATCTTATTTGAATTCTCTGTTGACCTGGTAACAGAGGATCCCGCCTCTATGAATGGAATTCCTCTGTTACCAGGTCAACAGAGAATTCCTAATACCCTAAAAATCATTGGTCCACCTCAACACTCACCGAAAAAATAAAAATAAAAAAGCTTCGGATGCCAAACCACTAGGGTAACAGGAAAATCCTGACCAGGTCAACAGAGAATTCCTAATACCCTAAAAATCATTGGTCCATGTCAACACTCAACTGAAAAAAAAATAATAATAATAAATAAATAAAAAGGCTTCGGACCCTAAACCACTAGGGTAATAGGAAAATCCTATTGACCCGATAGCAGAGGATCCCGACTCAATTTTAACGGGAGACTTTACTGGTGTAAGCTATACATGGAAGTACAATATATATTATTTTAGAAGGATTTGTTCTAGGAGAGTCTGTTATTTAAGGAAGAAAAAATTTATATCAATGAGAAACTTTACAATATAAAGCGCATGACGGTTACTTTGCTGCTCATCTGATGGCTGTTTTCCAATGTTCGTGGCTTTCTTAGTCCGTCAAATCAATGGTCTACACTCTACAGCCTATCATAGGAACTTCCTCTTACGGGAAGTTAGATGGGCCTGTTGGGAGCCTTGCACAAAACTTTAGGATCTAGCCTCCGAAATCAAACCAGAATTATGAGATAATAAAGCAATGAAATAAATCAAAGTATAAACCATACGACACAAGAGATTTTTACGTGGAAAATCCTAAAAGAGGTAAAAACCACGGGACCTCGTCCAGATCAACAATCCACTATGAAGTAGAACATTACAACTTTCTTTACTCACGTAAGAGTGGATAAACAATAGGAGAAACAAAGAAAACGGAGAGATCTCACCAATCACGAGGATGGAGAAGTGTTGAGATGTCTAGTGCACAGTATATTACCTATACGAGCATAACCTCCCTTCCACAAGCTTCTCTCTCTCTCTCTCTCTCTCACACACACACACACACACACACATACACACACCCCTTTGATAGCCCTAAACTCTTTAGCAAACCCTTACAAAGCTTTAGGAAACCCTCTTGCCCTTTCCTAGAAAGGCCCTAGGTACCCCTATTATAGTTTAAAAAACTCCCTTTCGCACCCCTTGCGAAACCGCCTCTGATTTTCGTAGTCCGCACAAGATCCAGACTCAAATCTGCGTAAGATCGACTGGTCGTGCAGAGTCCTCGACCAGTCGAGCGGCACCTTCGACCGATCAAGCACATCCCATGACTGGTCGAACACCGAGAAAATCAAAAACTACAACTCATTGGAAAACGAGTCAAGGAAATCCACGACTGGTCGTGCACCAGCCCTCGACCGATCAAGTGAATCTCACGACCGATTGAACCTGGAGAAAAAACTCCATCAAATCTCTCCCTTTTTGACACAGGAGAAATCCGTCATCTTCAAGTTAGTCCGATTTCTACAAACCTCAGACTTGTCCTTGACCAAAGCCTTGGTAATCATGTCTGACCCATTATCGTCCATGTGGACCTTCTCAAGCTGTAACACCTTCTGTTCCAAAGTATCCCTGATCCAGTGATACCGACTCTCTATGTGCTTCGACTTGGAATGTTAACTTAGATTCTTGCTCAAGTGTATAATACTTTGACTATCGCAATAGACCACGTGCTGCTTCTGCTTTAGGCTAAGTTCCTTTAGGAACCTCTTTATCCAAAGCATCTCTTTACATGCCTCTGTGACTGCAATGTACTCGGCCTCTGTCGTCGACAATGCTACGACCTTCTGTAGCTTGCTCTGCCAAGAAACCACTCCCCCTATAAACATGAACATGAACCTCGATGTAGACTTCCTAGAGTCTATGTTGTCTGCCATATCTGCATCTGTGTAGCCCTCTAACACAGATTTTTCGTCACTATAGCATAGACTCAACTTAAATGAGGCTTTTAGATAGCGCAGTATCCATTTCACCGCTGCCTAATACTTTTTTTCAGGATTGGCAAGATACCGGCTGACAACACCAACCGCATATGCTATGTCTGGGCGTGTACACACCATAGCATACATCAAACTTCCTACAGCTGACGCGTAGGATTTCTTTTGTATCTCTTCCACCTTTACCTTCGTCTTGGGACACTGCTTGTCGCTCAATCTGAAGTGACCATCCAGTGGAGTACTGACCAGCTTCGCTGCATTCATATTTGAGTCGCTCTAGGATTTTCTCAATATATCGCTTTTGTGACAGCCAAAGCTTCCCGCTGCTTTTGTTACGGGTTATCTCCATTCCTAGGATCTGTTTAGCCGGGCACAAGTCTTTCATTGCAAATGACTTGCCCAACTCCAATTTCAGCCTGTCGATCTTCTTGATGTCTTTTCCCATGATGAGCATGTCATCAACGTATAACAGCAGAACTAAGAAATCACCATCTGAGAATTGCGCGTGAACACATAGTGGTCCAACTCCGTTCTGTCGTACTCATGCTTTAACATAAACGAGTCGAACTTCTTGTACCATTACTATGAAGCTTGTTTCAGCCCATACAAGCTCTTCCTCAGCCTACTCACCATATGCTCTTTGCCATTGACTTTAAACCCCTCTGATTGGTGCATGTAGATCTCTTCTTCTAGGTGACCATAGAGGAAGGCAGTTTTAACATCTAACTGTTCTATCTCCAGATCCATACTAACCGTCAACCCAAACAACACCCGTATGGATGTCATCTTCACCACTGGTGAGAATATCTTCTCGAAGTCTATGCCTTTCCTTTAACCAAACCCTTTTCACTATAAGTCTGACCTTAAACTTCATTTGTAAATTCTTCTTCTCAACCTTCTTTCTGAACACCCACTTGTTGTTCAAAGCTTTCTTGACCTTAGGCAATTTCACCATATCATAGGTGTGGTTCTTATACAAGGATTTTATCTCCTCTTGCATAGTTTTCAACCACTCTCCCTTATACTCGTCGGCTAGGGTTTCAGAATAATCTTTTGGCTCTCCCCCATCAGTGAGCATAATGTACTCATGCGGCGAGTACCTCTTGGACGGTTGTCTATCCCTACATGACCTCCTCACCTATGGCTCAATAGGTGAATCAAGTGGGGGCTGCTCCCATGGTCCATCTTCTGAAGGAACTCCCTCATCCTCTGCACCTTGTTGCACTCTCACGTCATCAGGTACCACAGGAGGAATAACTAGATCCATGTCCTCTAGCTCACCTAAACTAAGCTGGTTCTTCTCTAGCTTACCAATGTCTTCGATACATTGATCTTCAAAGAATACCATATCTCTGCTCCTAACGAGCTTCTTCTCAGTTGGATCCCACAATCTGTAACTAAACTTTTCATCACCGTACCCTAAGAACACACACTGTCTGATCTTCATATCGAGCTTGGACCTCTCGTCCTTTAGTATGTGAATGGATGCCCTGCATCTAAATACTCTGAGATGACTGTACGATGGATCCTGTCTAGTCCACACCTTCTTAGGCATTTCTCCATTCAACGGGGCTAATAGAGACCTGTTTATCAGATACATTGCTGTGTGTATTGCTTCTTCCCAGAACATCTTGGACAATTTCGCATGGGATAACATGCATCTGATTCTCTCTACAATGGTGCGATTCATTCGCTCAGCCACACCATTATGTTGGGGGTCTTGGGAACCGTCTATTCATGTCGTATACCTAGGGACTTACAATACTCATGAAAGTCACTAATGTATTCACCACCATTGTCAGTGCGGATGCACTTCAATGATTTAACTGTCTCTCTCTCGACCATAACATGAAACAATTTAAACATACCAAAGACCTCGTCCTTAGATTTCAAAGCATAAACTCAAACTCTCCTAGATGTATCATCTATAAAAGTGACAAAATACAATGCCCCACGCAAGATTTTTACCCTCATGGGACCACAAACATCAGAATAAACCAAATCTAATACATGCACTTTATTAACATGAGAAGCATATTTAACAAATGAAACTCTATACTGTTTCCCTGATTAACAATCAATACCGGTTTTGAGAGGTATACCTGTCATGTTTAGAAGGAGCCGCTTCCTCGCTAGTACCTGAAGTTTTTTTTAATCATGTGGCCTAAACACCTGTGTCACATGTTAATAGCTGAATCTTCCGATGCGTTCAACCCACCCTTGCACACATTGATACTTGCCTTGTAAAGGGTGCAACACTTCTTTCCTCTAGCTATGATCAACAAACCCTTGATGAGCTTCTAGCGCCCACTAGCAAATCGGCTTTCATAGCCATCATCATCCAACCTTTCCGTCGACATCAAGTTGAGGCAAAGGTCTGACATATGCCTCACATCCCTGAGAACCAATGTGCAGCCCACATCGGTCTTCACATAAATATCACTGACCTTTACAAACTTCGATATGCCAGAATTTCTCATCTTCACGGACCGATAGTCACTTGACTTGTAGCTTGTGAAGAAGTTCATGCAAGGAGTCGCATGAAAAAAGGCTCCCAAGTCAATCACCTAGTCGGTGTCCTGACTTATAGCCGTGAGACAAACATCATGATCCGCTGAAAGAATAACTACAATGTCGCCATCTGAAGCGACTGCAGTGAAATCTGATTCATCTTCCTTCTCCTTTCTTTTTCCTTTCTTGTCGTTCTTATTCTTATGATATTCATGCTTATAGTGGCCCTTCTTGCCACAATTCAAGCATTCAACATCCTTCCTGGTACTCGACTTGCCTCTTGATTTATCTTGGGCCTTCCCGCCCTTCCTATTCTTTCCTTTCCCTCGTTCTTGTGTCACAAGGGCTTCTTGCTAAGTAGACCTCTGAGACTTCCTCATTGTCTCCTCATTGAAGAGATAATTAATTACCTATTCCATGGATACCTTTCTGTTTGGCGCGGGGTTACTTATTGACACCACTAATGTCTCCCAATCATCAAGCAATAAGCTAAGCAATAGCAAAGCCTGTAATTCATCATCAAGGACCATCTTTATAGCGAAGAGCTGGTTTACTATATTGCTAACCTCATTCATGTGCTCGGCCACAGAACCACCATCTTTGAACTTTAGATTCACGAGTCTTTGTATCAAGAAAATCTTATTATCGGTTGTCTTCCTCTCAAGTGGCCCTTGTAATTTCAGCCATAGGCTAACGGCTGAGGTCTCCGTAGATATATGGTGGAACACAAAATCATCCAACCATTGTCTAATAAACCCCACCACCTTCTGGTCCAATTTCTTCTAATCATCATCTGTCATATCCTTTATTTTTGCTGATATGCCTAAGATTGGAGCATACAAGTCCTTGCAATAAAATAAGTCCTCCATCTTAGCCTTCCATATGGTCTAGTTAGAACCATTGAGGCTGATCATCCTTGATGAGCCACCTTCTATAATTTAAAACCGATCCCACTCCATTCAATGAACCTGGCTTTGATACCACTTTGTTGGGAGCCTTGCACAAAACTTTAAGATCTAGCCTTCGAAATCAAACCAAAATTATGGGATAATAAAGCAATGAAATAAATCAAAGCATAAACCACACGACACAAGAGATTTTTATGTGGAAAACCCTTAATGCGGTAAAAACAACGGGACCTCGTCCAGATCAACAATTTACTATGAAATAGAATGTTATAACCTTCTTCACTCATGTAGGAGTGGATAAACAATAAGAGAAACAAAGAAAACAGAGAGATCTCACCAATCACGAGGACGTAGAAGTGCTGAGATGTCGAGTGCACAGTAGATCACCTCTACGAGCATAACCTCCCTTCCACAAGCTTTCTCTCTCTCTCTCTCTCTCTCTCTCTCTCTCTCTCTCTCTCTCTCTCTCTCTCTCTCTCACACACACACACACACACCTCTTTAATAGCCCAAAACCCTTGAAAAGCTTTAGGAAACCCTCTTGCCCTTTTCTAGAAAGGGCCTAGGCACCCCTATTTATAGTTTAGGAAACTCCCTTTTGCACCTCTTGTGAAACCGCCTCCAATTTTCGCAGTTCGTACAAGATCCAGACTCAAATCTGCGTAAGCTTGACTAGCCGTGCAGAGTCCTCGACCAGTCGAGCGGCACCTTCCACCAGTCGAGCACATTCCACGACTGGTCGAGTACCTCAGAAATCAAAAACCACAACTCACTGGAAAACGAGTTGAGCCAGTCCACGACTGGTCATGCACCAGCCCTCGACCGGTCGAGTGAATCTCACGACCGGTCGAGCCTAGGGAAAAAACCCCATCAGGGCCACTATGATGTTTACCATAAATCCACCCCATCCATCTGTCTTGTCAAATCATGTTCATGTTAGGACATAGGCACAAAAATAAAACAGATCCAACACTTAAGTAGGCCACACCACAAGAAAAGATAGGGAAATGTTTGTACGCAATCCATGCCATGCATAAGGTAATTTATCCAACGATGGACATCAATTCTCGTTGTTGTCAGTCATGGGCTCACTTTAGTTTTGGATCCGTCTCTTTTTTCAACCCATGTCCTAACATAATCCGGCAAAACCGGTGACAGAGTAGAAATCTCGCGAACATTATGGTGGCCTCTCGCCTTGTAGTGGCCTCTCGCCTTTACTACAAGGTGAGAAGTACGTCAGTGCAAAGCATCAGGTTGCGGGCCACACCGTGGATGAAGCAGATCCCAGTTTCCCGTCAAATAGTGGGCCCTATAATAAGCCCCAATAAATTTAATGGTTCAGTAGGCAAAATCGGACGGTTCAGATGATATGATTTATGGGCCACGTCCACCTCAAATGGATCTATGACATGGACGGATTAAATTTACTTACACGATCGTCCCGTGTACAGAACATGAGGTGGCTACCTTTCATTAACTGTAACAAACCGCGCAACATGCGCCGGCCCATTTAAAGAAATTGGAAAATACCGAAATTGCCCATTGCACCGCGTAAGATTGTGATTGCAATGACCACGAACACAAAGCAACGGGAAGAACTATTCAGTAACGGGGGAGGAGTCCAATGTCAGCTCTCAACATTTATAAAATGGCGGTGACTCATTCTCCTCACACGTAGCATTAATGGCACGTCTATCCAGACCATCAAATTTGTGGTTCTCATTATGAACGGAGTGCATTCTTATAAATACACTAATGAAGCAATCATAACCATCGAATTAATGTCCATTGTGAAAAAATATGACAAGTCCGGAAACTTGGTTATGGAATGGACCAACTCTACTGACATTGCCCGGGGATTCAGAACAACAGGTCAGACCGAGACAAGACGAAGCCTAAAGAAGAGACTTAGCTCGGATTGCAGGAAATGAATCCCGACCGAAACCTAAAGAGTCAAGAGCTATAGGCAAAATATATAAGACACATAAAGTTGACTCGGATTACGAGTCAGCCACGTATAAAGGGGACCAATTAAGGTCTGAAGGCTAGAAGTCACCTGACCGACCATAAAACCGACCCATATTAGGTTGGTTATAGTATCGGCTATAGGAGTAAGAAGGAGAATCGGTTATGAACCAATTCTGTTTCATCCGACAGAAGGCAAAAAGCCATATCCTTGCAGCCAGCCGAGACTCATCTTTTACTAGAGTTGGTAAAGGCCGAGCTGAGCAATAAAGGGACGGTGTAAAATAAATATTGTCCCGAAAATCTTGTAAAAGGATTCCCGACCTTGAAAACCTCGGGATCGGGAAGTATCCGTAAACAGATTACAATCAAATCAAATCTCTGAGATTATTGGCAGAGAATCCCTACACGACGGGACCTCCCATCCCTATAAAAGAATGACATCTCCAAGATAAAAGGTACGTAGAAAACACCTCAAAAAGACCTTTTTTCCTGTCCAGTCATTGACTTAAGCATCGGAGGTTCCTCGGCTCTAGCCAGGGTTCCCTTTACATCTCCCTTGGGCAGGTGGAGGTGAGGAAGGAGGTGCATCAGGTTTTTTGCATCAACAGATTGACGTCATCTATGGGAAACGGTACAAAAAGTCATTTTCTACGCTCTATCCAGACGCTATAAACACGTTCTAATGGCGAGAACTAGAAGAACGGTCCAAGAAGAGCCAAATGAGGCTACTGTCACTGGGCCACTGGGTGCGAGTGCAGCCCAAGGAGCTCAAAATCAACCCGACAACCGCCAGGATTATGCTCCTCATCCAGCAACCTCTGCTACGACAAGAAATACCCAGTGGAACCGAGGCAATGGACGATTGGATAAAGAGGTACAGGAACTCAGATTCGACATAAATGTTATGAAACAAATGTTGGAGTAGATGCATCAGTAGTAAGTTCAGCCCTATGGTCAGACAACGAACGTCCCACGACAAGTCGCTGACTTTGAGCCTATCGCTCCGCGATCGATCCCTCAGTGAAGTCAGCCTCACGGTCCATCCGAGCCAGCGCCCGCTTATTCCGCCACTGTTGTGCTGCCCCCCACTGATCTCCATCATGAGATAGATCGGTGGAGGCGCGACCGACCTCCGGTTGAAGGAATGGTAGAAAGCGACGAGCCCTGGAAAGCCGACCTCTAGGACTTCAGGAGAGAAGTGCAGGAAGAAATTGCGAACATGAAGTAGAGTTAGGATGCACATCAAACCAAGCTCGAAACAAAGGTGTCTCCATTTATGGAGGAAGTAATGCATGCTCAGCTACCGGAACGGTTTCGTCTTCCACAGATTACACCTCTCATCAGTAAAACAAACCCAACTGAACATATCGAATGCTTTCGAACGTACATGGAGTTGCATGATGCCTCAGATGTTGTGATGTGCCGAACTTTTTCCCTCACCTTAGCCGATGTAGCTCGACTTTGGTTCGAATAGCTGAAACCAAAGTCTTTTAGCTTGTTTGCGAAGCTCGGTGATGCATTCCTCACCAATTTCATTGGTGGGAAGAAGTTGAAGCCCCTTGTGCATCTGAACAACATAGTTCAGAGGGAGGGAGAGCTACTGAAAGACTATATCAAGCGTTTCAATTTTGAGTCGCTCCAAGTTCGAAAACATTCAGAGGAGACAACACTCAATTCAATCATGCAAGGCGTTAGGGACAGGCCATTTTTAGCATCCCTGGACAAGAATTTGCCTATGACTCTGGCTGAGTTCATGACTCGGTCGGATAAGTACGCGGACGGTGAGGAAACACGGAACTTACGTGAGGTTGCCCAGAGTGCAAAAGCCCTAGCCAAAGAGTCAACCAAAAAGAAAGTTGACTTGGCTGGAGGGAAGAAGCGTAAGGACGACCGGAAGCACGATGAAAGGGAAAACGACCCGACCAAAAGTTTTCAACCTATACCCCACACAATAAACCTCAAGAGCAGGTTTTGGTGGAGATTAAAAGTGAGGGATTCGTCAATTGGCCAGATAAACTCTGAAGCAATCCGAACTGACAGAATAAGGATAAGTATTGCCACTATTGTCGCGATCATGGGCATAATACAAGTGATTATTTTCATCTGAAAGAAGAGATTGAAAGACTCATCCGAGAAGGCCGACTCAGAGAACACATCGAAAGAACTAGGACGGCAAAAGAACGCCCGGGTGACAACCGACCCACGGAGGAAATCCGGACTATTGTTGGTGGTTCTCGAGGCGGAGGCAACTCAAACAATGCTCGGAAAAATCACGCTAGGAGCATCAGTCGACCCGAGTCTGAGATCTTGATCATAGCTCGGCATTCAAACGAAAAGAAGAGAGAAAAATACTGTATCTCGTTCACCGACGAAGATGCTTGAGGCATTCACCATCCCCACGATGATGCATTAGTCATCACTGTCACCATCGCAAACCGTAGGGTGTTCCCAATACTTGTCGACATAGGGTCATCTGCGGATGTACTGTTTACTGAGGCATTCGAAAAAATGGGAGTTAAATGATTGGCATTACGTCTGGTTCGTACCCCATTGATCGGATTCTCAGGTGGACAGACACTCCCTGAAGGAATCATCTTGTTACCTCTTACTCGGAAACCCTCCACATCAGGCGACAGTAATGGTCGACTTTCTGATAGTCGATTAGTCATCCGTTAATAATGCTATACTTGGCCGACCATCTTTAAGTCTCCTCCATGCTGTTGTATCTACTTACCACCTCCCGACTGAGTCGGGAGTAGGAGTCGTTAAAGGAGATCAGCAAGACGCAAGACGTTGCTACGTGACAGCCATAAAAGCTTCAGTCGAGGTATCCTTGATTGAGTCACTGGATCCTCGGGTCAAAATCCACAAACGAGGACAACCGGTGGAAGACCTAATCACGGTACCTTTGGTCGAGACAGATGAATCGAAAACGATGCAAATTGGCTCGTCTCTGCAATCACCCCTGAAAGACAATCTGATAGCCCTGCTCCGACGATACGCTGATGTATTTACATGGAGTCATGAGGATATGTCAAGGTTCGATCCTTCGGTGATAACTCACTGACTTAACATCGATTCGACTTACCAGCCGATCTGACAGAAGCGACGCCCGCTCAGCCTTGAAAGGTACACTATCATTAAAGAAGAGGTCAGCAAGCTCCTCAAGACTAAATTCATAGAAGAGATATATTACCTAGAATGGGTGGCTAATGTCGTACTTGTAAATAAAGCCAATGGAAAGTGGTGAGTCTGTATTGATTATACCGACCTAAACAAAGCCTGCCCGAACGATAGTTTCCCTCTTCTAAGGATTGATCAGCTGGTGGATAGCACGGCTGGGCATGAACTCCTTAGCTTTATGGATGCTTATTAAGGATACAATCAAATTGTAATGAATCAATCTGATAAATCTAAGACCACCTATGTCACTAATAAATGTATTTATTATTACCGTGTGATGCCGTTTGGTTTAAAAAATGCTGGGTTAACTTATCAAAGATTAGTGAACAAATTATTTGCTCGACAAATCGGTCGGACCATGGAAGTATACATTAACAACATGCTTATCAAAAGTATACACGCGTCCGACCATATAGCCGACCTAGAAGAAATGTTCCTGATATTACGCAAGTTCCAAATGAAGTTGAATTCGAGTAAGTGTGCCTTTGGCGTAAGCTCGGGAAAGTTCCTCCGATTCTTGGTTAGCCAACGAGGGATCGAGGTAAATCCGGAGAAGATCAAGGCATTGCTCGACATGGAGTCTCCTAAAATAATTAAGGACATACAAAGGCTGACCGGATGAGTAGCCTCACTCAACCGCTTCCTTTCCCGAGCTACCGATAAACGCCTCCCATTCTTCAAACAACTGAAGGGATGATAAACGGTGGATTGGATGGAAGAGTGCGAAGCAGCGTTTGAGCAATTGAAGTCTTATCTTGGATCTCCACCTCTCTTGTTGAAACCCCTAGCCAGGGAAAGCTCTGCTGTTATATCTTGATGTGTCCGACGTAGGGGTTAGCTCAGCGCTGATATGAGAGCACAAAGGTAAGCAACTACCGGTCTATTACGTTATCAAAGCACTATTACCAACAGAGACAAGATATCCACTCCTGGAAAAAGTGGCCTTAGTCCTGGTAGTTTCCTTGCGATGACTTCGGTCATACTTTCAAGCTCATACCATTATCGTTATGACCGACTTCCCACTGCGCCAGATCCTTTAAAAATCGGAAGCATTTAGCCGACTTATAAAGTGGGCAATCGAACTCAGCGAATTCGACATTTAATACAAACCGAAAGTAGCAATCAAAGGGCAAGCCGTGACCGACTTTATTGCTGAAGTGACACCACAAGCCGATCCCATGATTGAGCATGATACAGAGCCAATTGAGGAATCGACGACCGCTTCTCCCGAGTCAGCGCCCGACCCAATTCCCTGGAAGTTGTATGTCGACGGCTCCTCCAACTCTAAGCCAAGCAGGGCAAGAGTCGTCCTGAAAACTCTCGATCAAACCTGCATGCAGTATGCCTTAAGACTTGGATTTTAAGCCTCGAACAATACAACGAAATATGAAGCCTTATTACTCGGCCTTCGACTCGCAGCCAGTTTAGGTGTTACTCATTTTAACGTCTTCAGTGATTCGCAATTGGTCGTCAATCAGGTCACTAGTGTGTATCAGACACGAAAAGAGCAACTGAAAGCATATATGAAGAAAGCTCGAGAGTTGATCAAAAGTTTTCGGTTATGTATCGTCACTCGGATACCTCCAGCAGAAAATGTTAAAGCCGACCTTTTAGCAAAACTTGCCTTTGCCGACGAGGATGACATACCCAGGTCCATCCCGATCGAGTATGTTGCTAAACCGAGTATTGATGATCCGGTCAGCTCAACCGTACATGCAATCGATTCGGAACCTACTTCGCTCGACCCGATCGTCCGTTATCTAGGCAGTGGAGAATTGCCCGAAGATCGTGCCAAGGCCCGACAATTATAGATTCGAGTCTCTCGTTATACCATACTTAATGGAGTATTATATAAGAAAGGATTTTTTGCTCCCTTGCTACCATGCCTAAATCACAACGAAGCTGATTATATATTGTGAGAGATTCACGAAGGTATCTGCGAAAATCACTTGATCGTCCGTTATCTCGGCAGTGGAGACTTGTGGGAGATTCACGATGGATTTTTCGCTCACTTGATCGTTCGTTATCTTGGCAGTGGAGAATTGCCAAAGATCGTGCCGAGGCCCGACGATTAAAGATTCAATCATCTCGTTATACCATACTCAATGAAGTATTATACAAGAAAGGATTTTTTGCTCCCTTGCTACGATGCTTAAATCACAATGAAGTTGATTATGTGTTGCGGGAGATTCACGAAGGTATCTGCGAAAATCACTCAGAAGGACGATCACTCGTGCGCAAGGTCTTACACCAAGGATACTACTGGCCGACCATCCAGCACAACGCTCGTAAGCTCGTCCAAGGATGCGACAAATGCCAATGGTTTGCAGCTGTTCCGAAGCAACCCCCCAAGGAGCTGGCTCCTATAACCAGTCCTTGGCCCTTTGCGCAATGGAGAATTGACATCATTAGACCACTCCCTATGGGGAAAGGCTAGATCGAGTTTGCTGTCGTAGCAGTGGACTACTTCATAAAGTGGGCCAAGGTAGAGTCATCGGTGAGGATAACCGAACAGAAAATCATGGATTTTTTATGGAAAAACATGTCGGTTCATGTTCACTCCCCAAGTATAGGGTTTTGATGTAGTAAAAACTCGGTAAGACCGAGGTCGAATCCACAGGGATTGAAACCTGTACGTTATCTGAAAATAACCAGATCTAGAACTAGGCTAAGATGAAATCCAAACCAATTGTGATTTGAGGAATAATGGTGAACTAATTATCTAAAACTTAAGAATTCAGAGAGAAGGAAACTAAGGATTCACAGGATCCACTTGTAGAGATCAGGGAGATCTATGGTCGATTCATGAGCTCAACTGGACTTCGAGTCCCATCTTCATCCAGTTGGAAGATATAACCTGAAAATCAATGTGAAATTCCTTTTGATCTAGTCTTCAAATAGATGAAAGGTAGAAGAATTAGATATGATTCTATCACAAATCCATGCCTATGAGACAAGGTAAACAACAGAACCCAAACCAATCTACAACCAATCAAAAGACGTATGAATGTTAGGAAGGATTCCGTCATCCAACCATGCCTAGGAGATGATGGTGAACAACAGGGATTCCTAACCCCATAATCAGAAGAAGGAAAAGGAAAACTCAAGCCACATAGATCTAATATAATATCAGTCACACTAAATCATTAAAAACTAAAATCTTCCTTAAAATCAAACCGATCAAAACGAGTTCAACGGGCATAATCCAAGCCGCAGAATCCTCCCATCTCACTACAAGCTTCACCTCTTAGCCCTAGCTAAGAGGTTTAGCCAACCATGATTGGCTGGATCCCTCAAAAATAATGAAAGGAAAAGAACAAAACAAAGACAAATCTCTCTCTCTCTTTCTGTCTCTCTCTTCTTTTCAGCCGTGGAATGAGATCCCTTTCTCTCGTTCCTTCCTCTCTTTTATAGCTAGGATGGAAGCTAGGTCAGTCGCCACCTTGTTTACGCTGTGAAGAAAGCGTGTCGTCGTGTCGGCAAACGCAAATGTACTCGCTTTTGGAAGCATTTTGATGCGGAAGATCATCACAAAAATGGAATCTGACTCCATGGTTGGGGTCAATGGCTCCTTTATGATACTGTGGATGGTCTGGATCATAGATCCGATGCTGATCATGGTCACCAAACGGCCTGGAACATCCGGACTCTCCGGACTCTGTTACATGTGTAAACATGCGGAAACCGGACATCTGTGGTAACGATGGGGCTCGTATTCGATGATGTTTGCAGAGTCTGTTCCGTCCATCGGATTAGTGAGGTTAATTTAGGCCATGTGACAAAATCTGAATTGGATCCGAGTCTTGGATGGGCCACACCATCAACCGACGTAGATATGGCTACGTGTCGCTATGAGCTCGTTCTTATGCATAGGTGCTTGGTAACGATGGGGTTTTGATTGAAATTCCCTCCTGAGTACATTGAATGGTTCAGATCATCCACATAAGTGATGAGGGTGATCCAGTGCAGGCCCAGCGGATGGACAGCGTTCGGACGCGTCCAAGTTACATAAGAACTTTGCGTCGGTTCTTGGTGGGGTCCACTTCAGCAATCTTTCGAGAAATCCACGCGGTCCATTAGCTGCCTCATGGAGTCTTGGCCCCAAAAAAATAGGTTTTTGATCCAAAATTTGTGCGGCCCAAAGAATCATAGCTGTTGTACTGCTTTGAACGCAGCAGAATGACCTTCTTGTGACTGTTGTAGCAGACGTGTGCATGTGCACTGCTGCACACGATTGACTTGGGTTTGATCCTCTCGAGCTCCTCTTCCTGATGGACGGAATGGATATTCCATGCGGGCCATGATGGTGGCCCACCGACTTTCGAACGGAGCCCCTGTTTCACGCAACAGAAACAGAAGTTTCTGTTTTTGGGCAGCTTCTGTGAGTCAAAGTCGGTTTGACCCGGCTTTAGGTTACGGTGCACGTGTAGTGTACATGTACACTATGCTCACTCCACTCGAGGTGGGGTCCACTGTAATGTCAATACGAGATCCGATCCGTCCACCCATTTTCTCATCTTATTTAAACCATTGAGACCAAAATTGAAGCACATCCAAATAACAAGTGGGCCCCAATTCAATGATTTATGGGCTGATATGTCAGTTGGGCCACTTCTAGAGATCTTCAATCGCTGAAATTTAATATGTACGGTTGATTTATGACCCCCATCATATGTATGAAGTCTTGTGTCAATCGGATGGCGGGAACCATGTGATCTTGCATTCTGGACCAATTTCAGGCCACTTGGACTTCAGTTTCTCGATTTTCCTGGATATCTGGCGTGCACTTCCATCAATCTCGTTCCCCTGGAGTCCGTCCCTTGCCTTGGTGATTCTAGAGCGTCAATTCCATGCTCTTGGTGTTGTATTTCGATCCACGCTCACAAATGTAATCTGTATCACAATCACAGTTAAATCAGGGCATTAAATAGTATTATGCTTGTAATTCCAGGCAAAAATCGGGGTCTAATATGCAATATTTGACCCTCAACACAACCCCCAACTAGCATTTTGCTAGTCCCGAGCAAAGTATGCGAAAAATAAATTAATAGCTACAGGACAATTTCTATAAATTCGAATGATATTTAAAAAAAAAAAACAATTCAGATACCAGATTTCTAAGATTCATGAATGTTGATTATTAATTTCCCTTGGAATCAAGCTCACAGTTACTTCATAATCAAGTTCAAATATTAATTCATCAATTAGAAAAAATTCAAAACATTGAGTTCCATGGGTGTAAAGTGTAATCTTGGCTTATCGATCATTAAAGTTCAATCCATTATTTCTTAATATCATTGGTGACCAATAAGAGAAATCATGACAACCAAAACCTTACTTAAAACTTTCCTCACAGATTATCCTTTCATTCTTTTAGCTTTTGATTTCTTCATTAGAAGTAACGCCACGAAGGGGAATCACATCTTCACCTATAGGGAGCAAACCTATGGTGAAGACTGTACACCCATCCCTTTTCACATATTATCCGTGTGAAATTAAATCTACACCTATAGGGAGCAAACCTATGGTGAAGACCATTCGCCCAATCCTTTCAATTTCTTATTTTCATTCTTCTTATTGAACATAATGGACAAATTCCCCAGGTTGGTTCCTTTCATGCTTACTGATCACCAAGTCAATCCTTCAATTTTGAACTGAAACCTCAATGCATAAGAGAGATGTGATATGTGAAATCATGACTCCATCAATGTTTTAAAGCTTCTAATCATGAATTGATAATTCGAACTCAATTGTGAAATCTAATAACTAACGGAATCCAAGAGTCATAAATTACCAACATCACTTATCTTGTAATTATAAATCCAAGATGGCCGTCAAAATCACTTCGAATTCACAGAAATTCCAGAAAAATTAAACTTTTCACAATTTTTGCTCAAGACCAAGAAAATACTGATTAGGAAACCTAATCTCCCACCCCCAACCTCAAATCTACATTGTCCTCAATGTAAAAGATGTAAGCATGCAATGCACATGGGACAACGAAAGTAAATGAGAAGTGATGGGAAGATAGTACCTAGGTAACGAGTCGAGAGAGACTTTTCCGTAGAGATCTCAACATGAGAGCGGGTCAGCACAAGAGTGAAACCAATCGAAAGTAAAACACAAATAACGAAAATAAACTCCTACCTATACCACTTTCGCAGGTGCTCTCGATTGCATTTAGCGTATGCAACAAGCCTTTAAACCCCTAGGTTGCCCCTAGTGGACGAGTTGTAGTCTCGTGAGGGTTTGCAGTAATGTTACCCACAAACATTGAACTATCTAACTAGGAAAATGAAATGAATGGAAAAGCTGGGTTGCCTCCCAGGAGCGCTAAGTTTAATGTCTTCAGCCAGACCAAAGCAACTACCCTAATCCTATGAAAGCAATAACCTACCTATACTCCATCAGACTAGGAGATTATTCCTGGTAAACAGGATCAGTCAGAGGCATGGACATGTCCTCTGAATCAAATTTCTCGACAAATGGCTTTAAGCGATGTCCATTTACTTTAAACTCCTTGCCATTGTCGGGGTCTCTTATCTCGACGGCCCCATGAGGATATGCAATAACAATAATGTAAGGGCCGGTCCAACGAGATCGAAGCTTACCCGGAAAGAGATGTAATCGAGAATTATACAAAAGGACTTTTTGACCTAGCGTGAATGATTTTCATAGAATATGTTGGTCATGAAACGCCTTCATCCTGTCCTTGTAAATTCTCGAGTTCTCGTACGCGTCGTTCCGGATTTCTTCTAGTTCATTTAATTGAAGTTTGCGTAGCGAGCCAGCGTTGTTCAGATTAAAATTCAAATTTTTGATCGCCCAGTAGGCTCTATGTTCCAACTCCACAGGCAAGTGGCAAGCCTTTCCATAGACGAGTCTAAAGGGAGACATTCCAATAGGAGTTTTAAAAGCAGTACGGTATGCCCATAAGGCATCGGTCAATCAAATTGACCAATCCTTACGGTCAGGGTTAACCGTTTTCTCCAAAATGTGTTTGATCTTCCTATTGGAAATCTCAACTTGCCCACTTGTCTGTGGGTGGTATGGGGTGCTCACCTTATAAGAGATACCGTATTTCTTCATTAAACTCTCAAATGGTCTATTACAAAAGTGTGAGCCCCCATCACTAACGATAGCTCGAGGCGTTCCAAATCGGGAAAGGATGTTCTCTTTTAGGAATTTAATGACCGTGCGATGGTCATTATTCCGACACGGAATCGCTTCGACCCATTTTGTGACATAGTCTACGGCAGGCAAAATATATAAATTCCCAAAAGATTGGGGGAATGGCCCCATGAAATCGATGCCCCAGCAATCAAATGCCTCTATGATAAGAATGGGATTCAAGGGCATCATATTTCGATGGGACAATGCTCCCAATTTCTGACAACGCTCACAAGCTTTGCAAAACTCATGAGTGTCCCTGAACATAGTGGGCCAATAGAAGCCAAACTGCAGAATCTTGGCCGTGGTCTTTTTTACAGAAAAGTGACCACCACAGGCCTGTGAGTGACAGAAGGAGATGACACTCTGATGCTCATCGTCTGGTACACATCTCCTCAAGATTTGGTCTGGGCAATATTTAAATAAGTATAGATCATCTAGAAGAATTTGCATACCTCGGTGAAAAATTTCTTCTTATCTTGTGCAGTTCAATGTGTCGGTATGGAACCTGTGGCAAGATAATTAGCGATATCAGCGAACCAAGGCGAATGAGAGACTCTGAACAATTGTTCGTCAGGGAACATGTCATTAATCGGCGTCGTCTCAAAGGAATCAGAGGGATTAAGGTGAGAAAGATGGTCAGCCACTACGTTCTCTACTCCCTTTTTATCTTTTATCTCTAGGTCAAATTCCTGGAGTAGGAAGATCCATCTTATCAGGCGGGGCTTAGTATCATTCTTAGATAGAAGATACTTAAGCGCTGCGTGGTCAGTGTAAATAATGATCTTGGATCCGATCAAGTAGGACCAAATTTTTCCAAGGCGAACACTACGACTAAGAGTTTCTTTTCCGTAGTCGAGTAGTTCACTTGGGCAGGATTTAGAGTCTTACTTGCGTAATGAATAACGTAGGGTTTCTTATCTTTTCTCTGGCCTAGAACTGCCCCAAGAGCATAATCAGACGCATCGCACATAAGTTCAAAAGGAATGCTCCAGTCAGGTGGCTGTATGATGGGTGCACTAGTCAATATGCCCTTAAGCTTATTGAAAGCTTCCTGACATGGTTCAGTCCACTCGTATGGTGCATCCTTTTGAAGTAGATTACATAGGGGACGAGAGATAAGACTAAAGTCCTTTTATGAATCTTCTGTAAAACCTGGCGTGTCCTAAGAAGGATCGCACGTCCCTTATGTTCTTGGGTGGAGGTAGGTTAGAGATAGGATCGATCTTTGCCTTATCCACCTCGATTCCTTTGGATGAAATAATGTGTCCAAGGACAATTCCCTTCTGAACCATGAAATGGCACTTCTCCCAATTAAGTACCAAGTTCTTTTCTTCACATCTTTTCAGCACACATTTAAGACTTTCCAAGTACTCGCTGAAAGATGGACCGAAGACAGAGAAATCGTCCATGAAGACCTCTAAATATTGCCCCACCATGTCAGAAAATATGCTTATCATACATCGCTAGAAAGTGGCAGGAGCATTACATAGCCCGAATGGCATCCTTCGGTAAGCAAAGGTGTCGTAGGGACATGTAAATGTAGTCTTTTCTTGATCTTCAGGGGCGATCTCTATCTGGTTGTAGCCCGAATACTCGTCAAGGAAACTGTAATAGGAATGACCAGCTAACCTTTCCAAGATCTGATCAATGAAGGGCAAAGGAAAGTGGTCTTTCCTCGTGACGGTATTTAATTTTCTGTAGTCAATGCACATCCTCCAACCAGTAGTGACTCTAGTCGGCACGAGTTCATTATTGGCATTGGCTACGATGGTGATCCCAGACTTCTTAGGAACCACCTGAGTTGGACTCACCCATTGACTATCGGATATAGGGTATATGATACCCACATCCAATAGTTTAAGGACCTCGGCCTTGACCACTTCCTTCATGTTTGGATTTAGTCTACATTGTGGTTGCCGAGCGGTCTTCGCATTATCCTCAAGATAAATGCAGTGAGTACAAATCGAGGGGTCGATTCCCTTGAGGTCCGCGATTGTCCATCCCAGGGCTCCCTTATGCTCAAGGAGAGTAGATATGAGCATACTCTCTTGTTCTTTCTCAAAGTGGGCAGAAATCACCACCGGGTATGTCTCATCTTGACCTAAGTATGCATATTTTAAATCAGAGGGCAAAGGTTTTAGGTCAAGCTTTGGTGGCTTGAGGTTAGACGGTTGAGACACTTCATCAGTTTGGGGTAACTTTTCAATTTGAGGCCTCCACCGGTTAACTTCAAGTACCAGTACTGCATCAAACATGGCACACGTCTCCCTAATTATGTCATCATCAAACTCATGGGAGTGAGCCAGGCACGTCTCTAGAGGATCAGAGGATAAGGTAAGGGGTGTCCTATCTTCCACGGAAGTATCGATCATGTTAATATCGTGGATATCGTCATCTTCCTCTACCCGTTTGCCAGTGTTGAAAAAGATATTAATTTCTAATGTCATATTCCCGAAAGACATACTCATGACACCATTCTTGCAATTGATAATTGCGTTTGAAGTGGCAAGGAATGGGCGACCAAGAATGACGGGAATCTGAGTGCTTGTATTGTTGATGGGTTCGGTATCCAGGATAATGAAATCTACGGGGTAGTAAAATCGATCAACCTGGACCAACACATCCTCAATTATTCCTCTTGGTACACGAACAGAGCGATCAACAAGTTGTAGTGTGGTTAAGGTAGGTTTTAATTCACCTAAACCCAGCTGTTTGTATACCGAGTAGGGAATAAGATTAACGCTCGCTCCTAAGTCAAGAAGTGCATGATCAATTCGATAGTCCCTAATTACACATGATATAGTTGGGCTACCGGGGTCTTTGAATTTTTACAGCACATCTTGCTTTAGGATGGCACTCACTTTCTCAGTTAGGAAGATTTTCTTTTGAATATTTTGCCGTCTTTTGGTCGTACATAAGTCTTTCAAGAATTTGGCATAGGAAGGTATTTGTTTCACGGCATCAAGTAGAGGAATGTTGACCTTCACTTGTTTCAACACCTCTAGGATATCCTGAAAGTTGGAGAGAGGTTTTGGTGCAACCAACCGTTGGGGAAATGGAGCAACCAGCTTTCCTTGAGGTTCCGGTTCTAACTCTGGTGGGGCATGGCTAGATCCATCTTCTTTATCCACTTCCGGGTCCTTAGACTTTTCAGCCCTAACCGGAATGGTTTTGTCAATGATTTTTCCACTCCTAAGAGTGGTGATGGATTTAGCTTGCTCCATCTGATTTGAAGAGCTTGGGTCGCTAACTTCATATTGCGATTTAGGATTGGGAAGAGGTTGAGCTGGGAAGCTCCCCTTGTTCCCAATCGCATTTTCAGCCTTAAGTCCTTGTATTGCTTTTGTAAGGTATTCAAAGGCTTGTAGCATACCCTGATTGAACAGCTCTTGCTTTTGAAAATGTTTCAGAACTGGATCCTCTTGAGGTTTCTCTTGAGTTGGATTTTGATTTAGGAAACCTTGAGGTGTTGCGGTTTGTCCATTCCTCCAACTGAAGTTTGGATGGTTTCTCCAGCCAGGATTGTGTGTGTTAGAGGTGGGCCCACTGAAAGGTCTTTGGTAATTACTTACAGCATTAGATTGCTCATTCAATAACTCTTGAAAGGCAGATATAGTTGGGCAATTCTTAATAGTGTGAATGTTGCAACCACAAATACTACAAACAATTTCTTTGGCCTTATCCTTCTTTAATTCCATAGCCTCGAGTTTTCGAGTGAGATTGGCTACCTTGGCGTTAATATCATCATCCTCTTTCAGGAGGTACATTCCACCTTTTTCTTTGGAATGAGTTGGCCTAGGCGTAGTACTCGGTCTAGGGGAGATGTCCCATGTTTGTGTGTTCTCGGCAAATTTATCAAAGTAGTCCCACACCTCATCGACACCTTTATTCATAAACTCCCCATTACACATTGTCTCAACTAATTGGCGCATGGGAAATGTCAGTCCATCATAGAAAAAATTCGTGATGCGCCACGTTTCAAAACCATGTTGTGGGCATGAACTGACAAGATCTTTGAACCTCTCCCAACATTGGAAGAATGTTTCATCTTCCCTTTGGGCGAAGTTCATGATCGACTTCCTAAGGGTATTCGTCTTATGATATGGAAAAAACTTTTTAATGAACTCCCTTGTCATGTCATTCCATCTGCCAATAGATTGAGGACATAGTGAATGTAACCACGTCTTGGCTTTCTCTTTCAAAGAAAAGGGAAAGAGTTTTAACCTGACCGTGTCATCAGACACGTTAGGAAAGTATAGGGTAGTCATGATCTCATCGAACTCTTTCAGATGTAGATATGGATTCTCTGACTCAAGCCCATGAAATTAAGGAAGGAGTTGGATCACCCCTGGCTTGATATCCATATGTCCTACATTCTCCTGAAAAACCATGCATGAGGGCGTACTCACCCCCGCCGGTTGTAAGTAATCTCGTAAGGTACGAGGCGGGGGTGCTTGATGCACCTCATTCTCATCCTGGACATCTTCTACCCTAGGTTGGGGTAGACGAGGTTGATTTCCAGCCATATCCTCAATTAACTCAGGGGAATTCGAGCGGTGTCTAGTCCTGCGATGGACAGTTAACCCCTCAACTAATCCTCCTTCAGTCAAGAGACGTCGAGTGTTTTCACGAGCCCACTTGGGCATAAAACACTCACAGCTCTCAATCAAATTCTAAACCTAATCCTAAGAAGGGAAATAAAAATCTAAAAAGAAAGAGAGGGTTGGAAGGAAGTTACCAAATTGGAGTCCTTAAATCAAGAACCTGCAAAAAGAAACCAAAAAGAGATTAGTTCCTAAAAATAGAAATTCTAAAGTTAGAAAATTCTAAGGTGGAAACAAAGTTAGTTTCTAGAAAAGGAAAGTTTCCTAAACCTAGAATTAAAAAGTTTCTAAAAATAAAGGAAGAATGAGTTAGTTTCTAAAATTAGAAAGAGTCTCTAAAAAGGAAAATAACTAACTTAGTTTCTAAAAACAAAAGAGGAAGGTTCTAAACCTAAAGTTAGAAAGTTCTGAATTAGAAATCCTAATCCTAAAATAGAAAGTAATATGAGTTTCTAAAAAGGAAAGAATTTCTAAAATAAGTGAAAGCCTAGAAATAGAAAAGTTCTAAAAATAGAAAGTAGAGAAATTCTAACCTAAAATTAGAAAATCCTAAGAAGAGAAATAGCAGTAAACTAGTTTCTAATTTAGAAAAAGAGAAATTCTTAAGAGAGTATAAATTTTCTAAAACAAAAGAGGAAAGTTCTTAAACTAGAAAGTAAGTTAGTAACAAAAATTTTAAAAATAGAAAGTAGAATTTAGAAAGAGCTTACCGAATTAGAAATTTCTAAAAGGCCTACAAAACAGAAAAGTTAGTTTCTAAACAGAATAAAATAGGAACAAAATTAGATTCTAAAAGAGTTAGAATTAGAAACTTACTAAAAAGAAATCCTAATCTAGAAATAGCAAGGAAAAGAGAAATTACCAATTTAGAAACCTATCTCAGAATCCTACGAAATAAGAAAGTTGGGTTAGTTTCTAAAAAGGGAAAAACTATAAAAATAGAAAGTTACTTGAAAGAAAATTTCTAAAAATTAGAGGAAAACCTGAATTAGAAAATTCTAAAAATAAAACCTAAAAATAAAAAAGGTCCTAATCTTAAACTAATCCTAAAACCAGTTAACTTCAAGAAACGTAACCGTCAGTCCCTGGCAACGGCGCCAAAAACTTGTCCACTCCCCAAGTATAGGGTTGTGATGTAGTAAAAACTCGGTAAGACCGAGGTCGAATCCACAGGGATTGAAACCTGTACGTTATCTGAAAATAACCAGATCTAGAACTAGGCTAAGATGAAATCCAAACCAATTGTGATTTGAGGAATAATGGTGAACTAATTATCTAAAACTTAAGAATTCAGAGAGAAGGAAACTAGGGATTCAGAGGATCCACTTGTAGAGATCAGGGAGATCTATGGTCGATTCATGAGCTCAACTGGACTTTGAGTCCCATCTTCATCCAATTGGAAGATATAAACTGAAAATCAATGTGAACTTCCTTTTGATCTAGTCTTCAAATAGATGAAAGGTAGAAGAATTAGATATGATTCTATCACAAATCCATGCCTATGAGACAAGGTAAACAACAGAACCCAAACCAATCTACAACCAATCAAAAGACGTATGAATGTTAGGAAGGATTCCGTCATCCAACCATGCCTAGGAGATGATGGTGAACAACAGGGATTCCTAACCCCATAATCAGAAGAAGGAAAAGGAAAACTCAAGCCATCATAGATCTAATGTAATATCAGTCACACTAAATCATTAAAAACTAAAATCTTCCTTAAAATCAAACCGATCAAAACGAGTTCAACGGGCATAATCCAAGCCGCAGAATCCTCCCATCTCGCTACAAGCTTCACCTCTTAGCCCTAGCTAAGAGGTTTAGCCAACCATGATTGGCTGGATCCCTCAAAAATAATGAAAGGAAAAGAACAAAACAAAGACAAATCTCTCTCTCTCTCTCTTTCTGTCTCTCTCTTCTTTTTAGCCGTGAAATGAGATCCCTTTCTCTTGTTCCTTCCTCTCTTTTATAGCTAGGATGGAAGCTAGGTCGGTCGCCACCTTGTTTACGCAGCAACTGTGCCTGTGCGTCAGCGAAACGCAAACAGCTCGCTTTTGGAAGCATTTTGATGCGGAAGATCATCACAAAAATGGAATCTGACTCCATGGTTGGGGTCAATGGCTCCTTTATGATACTGTGGATGGTCTGGATCATAGATCCGATGCTGATCATGGTCACCAAACGGCCTGGAACATCCAGACTCTCCGGACTCTGTTACATGTGTAATACATGCAGAAACCGGACATCTGTGGTAACGATGGGGCTCGTATTCGATGATGTTTGCAGAGTCCGTTCCGTCCATCGGATTAGTGAGGTTAATTTAAGCCATGTGACAAAATCTGAATTGGATCCGAGTCTTGGATGGGCCACACCATCAACCGACATAGATATGGCTACGTGTCGCTATGAGCTCGTTCTTATGCATAGGTGCTTGATAACGATGGGGTTTTGATTGAAATTCCCTCTTGAGTACATTGAACGGTTCAGATCATCCACATAAGTGATGAGTGTGACCAAGTGCAGGCCCAGCGGACTGACAGCGTTCGGACGCGTCCAAGTTACACAAGAACTTTGCGTCGGTTCTTGGTGGGGTCCACTTCAGCAATCTTTCGAGAAATCCACGCCATCCATTAGCTGCCTCATGGAGTCTTGGCCCGAAAAAAATAGGTTTTTGATCCGAAATTTGTGCGGCCCAAAGAATCACAGCTGTTGTACTGCTTTGAACGCGGCAGAATGACCTTCTTGTGACTATTGTAGCAGACGTGTGCATGTGCACGGCTACACACAATGGACTTGGGTTTGATCCTCTCGAGCTCCTCTTCCTGATGGACATAATGGATATTCCATGCGGGCCACGATGGTGGCCCACCGACTTTCGAACGGAGCCCCTGTTTCATGCAACAGAAACAGAAGTTTCTGTTTTTGGGCAGCTTCTGCGAGTCAAAGTCGGTTTGACCCGGCTTTAGGTTGCGGTGCACGTGTAGTGTACATGTACACTATGCACACTCCACTCGAGGTGGGGTCCACTGTAATGTCAATACAAGATTCGATCCGTCCACCCATTTTCTCATCTTATTTAAACCATTGAGACCAAAATTGAAGCACATCCAAATAACAAGTGGGCCCCAATTTAATGATTTATGGGCTGATATGTCAGTTGGGCCACTTCTAGAGATCTTCAATCGCTGAAATTTAATATGTACAGTTGATTTATGACCCCCATCATATGTATGAAGTCTTGTGTCAATCGGATGGCGGGAACCATGTGATCTTGCATTCTGGACCAATTTCGGGCCGCTTGGACTTCAGTTTCTCGATTTTCCTGGATATCTGGCGTGCACTTCCATCAATCTCGTTCCCCTGGAGTCCGTCCCATGTCTTGGTGATTCTAGAGCGTCAATTCCATGCTCTTGGTGTTTTATTTCGATCCACGCTCACAAGTGTAATCTGTATCACAATCACGGTTAAATCAGGGCATTAAATAGTATTATGCTTGTAATTCCAGGCAAAAATCGGGGTCTAATATGCAATATTTGACCCTCAACAGTTTGAGATACCCCGGACTATTATTACTAACAATGAGAAGCAATTCGACAATAGGAGCTACTGAGAGATATGCGATAATCACTACAAGAAAGAGGTTTTTTAGTGATGAAACTTTTAGCGACGAAAATTTATTTCATCACTAAAAGTCACTTTTAGCGACAAAATAAATTTTCGTTGCTAAAAATCGTGGATGAGACTTTTAGTTGTGAAAATTTTCGTCGCTAAAAGCTGCTACAAAATTCAAATGGATTAGTTTTAGTTATGAAAATTTTCATAGCTAAAAATCATGGATGAGACTTTTAGCAATGAATATTTTCGTCGCCAAAGCCTGCAAACACATTTTAAAAAAAATTCAAATGGATTACTTTTAGCTACGAAACTTTTCGTAGCTAAAAATTGCGGATGAGACATTTAGCGACGAAAATTTTCATCGCTAAAGGTTGCAAACAATTTTGTAAAATATTTTAATGGATTACTTTTAGCTACGAAATGTTTCATTGCTAATAATTCGTGGATAAGACTGTTAGCGATGAATATTTTCATTGTCAAAGGCTGCAAATATATTTTTTAAAAATTTGAATGGATTACTTTTAGCTACGAAAATTTTCATAGTTAAATATTGTGGATGAGACTTTCAGCGACGAAAGTTTTCATCGCTAAAGGCTGCAACCAATTTTTTAAAAAATGGGAATGGATTACTTTTAGCTACAAAAATTGTGGATGAGACTTTTAGTGACGAATATTTTCATCGCAAAAGGCTGCAAACACATTTAAAAATAAAATAAAATTGAATGGATTACTTTTAGCTACGAAACGATTCATAGCTACAAATTGTGGATGACACTTTTAGTGACGAACATGTTCGTCGCTAAAGGCCAAAAAGGGAATGGATTACTTTTAGCTGCAAAGCTTTTTGTAGCTAAAAATCGTGGATGAGACTTTTAAATGGATTACTTTTAGCTACGAAAATTTTCGTAGCTAAAAATCAAGCACATTTTAAAAAAATTAGAATGGATTACTTTTAACTACGAACATTTTCGTAGCTAAAAATTGTGGATGAGACGTTTAGCGACGTAAAGTTTCGTCGCTAAAGGCTCAATTTTTCAGGACTTTTACCTACGAAATATTTCGTAGGCAAAAGTATCTTTAAAAAAAAAATCCATCTCAAATTTCCTGTTATACACCTGTTAGAATATAATTCATCATATTGTTCCTAATATACACTTGTTATATAATATATTTCATCATATTCACATTTACATTCACATTCACATCCATTTAAACCCAAACTACATAAATTCATCCAGACATAAACTATATTCATCCAAACATAAACTGCATCCATCCAAACACAAACAATTTTATGGAAAAAAATAAATGAAAAGAGAGAGAACATATGAGAGGTGATCCAGACAAATGAAAAGAAAAACATCCTTGACAAAACATCCTTGACCTAAACCTATAACCTACACTTATAGGTTTAGGTTATAGGTTTAGGTTTAGGTTTTAGGTTTAGATTAAGGTTAGGTTATAGGTTATAAGTTATGGGTTATAGGTTATAGGTTAAGGTTTTGGTTATAGGTTTTGGTTTTGGTTTAGGTTTAGGTTTAGGTTTAGGTTATAGGTTAGAGGTTAGCTTTAGGGAATTGAGAATAGGTTAAGGTTTAGGTTTAAGAAATCAGGTTTTGATTTGGGTTCGGTATCGGGTTTAGGTTTCGGTTTTCAAGTTTAAGTTTAGGTTTAGGTTAAGGAGTTGATATTAGGATTAGGTGTAGGTTTAGGTTTAGGGATTTGAGATTACATTTAGGTTTTAGGTTTAGGTTTAGGTTATAAGTGTAGGTTGTAGGTTTAGGTTTAAGTTAGGTTATAGGTTAAGGTTTGGGGAATTGAGAATAGGTTAAGGTTTAGGTTTAGGAAATCGGGTTCGGGTTCAGGTTTAGGTTTGGGGTTTCAAGTTTAGGTTAAGGAGTTGAGATTAGGATTATGTGTAGGTGTAGGTTTAGGGATTTGAGAATACATTTAGGTTTTAAGTTTAGGTTATAGGTTTAGGCTTAGGTTATAAGTGTCGGTTATAGGTTTAGGTTTAAGTTAGGTTATATGTTATAACTTTTGGGAATTGAGAATAGGTTAAGGTCTAGGTTTAGGAAATCGGGTTCGGGTTCGGGTTCGGGATCAGGTTTAGGTTTGGGTTTTCAATTTTAGGTTTAGGTTTAGGTTTAGGTTAGGGAGTTAAGATTAGGATTAGGTGTAGGTTTAGGTTTGGGGATTTAAGAATACATTTAGGTTTTAGGTTTAGGTTTAGGTTTTAGGTTTTGGTAAAGGTTATAGGTTATAGGTTATAGCTTTAGGAAATTGAGAATAGGTTAAGGTTTAGGTTTAGGTTTAGGAAATCGGATTCGGGTTTAGGTTTGGGTTTTCAAGTTTAGGTTTACGTTAGGGAGTTGAGATTAGGATTAGGTGTAGGTTTAGGTTTAGGGAATTGAGAATACATTTAGGTTTAGGGAATTGAGAATAGGTTAAGGTTAAGGTTTAGGAAATTGGGTTCGGGTTCGTGTTTAGGTTTGGGTTTTGAAGTTTATGTTTAGGCTAAGGAGTTGAGATTAGGATTAGGTGTAAGTTTAGGTTTAAGGATTTGAGAATACATTTAGGTTTTAGGTTTTGGTTTAGGTTATAGGTTTATGTTTAGGTTTTAGGTTTAGGTTAAGGTTAAGGTTAGGTTATAGGTTATAAGTTTAGGTTTAAGTTATAGGTTTTGGTTAAGGTTTAGGTTATAGGTTATAGGTTATAGATTTAGGGAATTGAGAATAGGTCAAGGTTTAGGTTTAGGAAATCAAGTTCGGGTTCGGGTTTAGGTTTAGGTTTTGAAGTTTATATTTAGGTTAAGGAGTTAAGATTAGGATTAGGTGCAGGTTTAGGTTTAGGGATTTGAGTATACATTTAGGTTTTAGGTTTAGGTTTAAGTTTAGGTTTTAGTTTATAGGTTATAAGTGTCGGTTATAGGTTTAGGTTTAAGTTTGGTTATAGGTTAAGATTTAGGGAATTGAGAATAAGTTAAGGTTTAGGTTTAGGAAATCGGGTTCGGGACCGAGTTTAGGTTTGGGGTTTCAAGTCTAGGTTTAGGTTAAGGAGTTGAGATTGGGATTAGGTGTAGGTTTAGGTTTAGGGATTTGAGAATACATTTAGGTTTTAGATTATAAGTGGAGGTTACAGGTTTAGGTTTAAGTTAGGTTATAGGTTAAGGTTTAGGGAATTGAGAATAGGTTAAGGTTTAAGTTTAGGAAATCGGGTTCAGGTTGGGGTTCGGGATAGTGTTTAGGTTTGGGTTTTCAAGTTTAGGTTTAGGTTTAGGTTAGGGATTTGAGAATAGGTTTAGGTTAAGGTTATAAGTTTAGGTATAGGTTGTAGGTTAAGGTTAAGGTCTAGGTTAAGGTTATAAGTATTGGTTAAGTATAGGTTATAAGTTTAGGTTATTGGTTAAGGTTTTGGGATTTGAGAATAGGTTTAGGTTAAGGTTATAATTATGGGTTATAGGTTAAGGTTTAGGTTTAGGAAATCGGGTTCGGATTTAGGTTTGGGTTTAGGTTTTAGGTTATAGGTTATAGGTTTAACTTTAGGTTTATATTATAAGTATAGGTTTTGGGATTTGAGAATAAGTTTAGATTATAAGTATAGGTTTAGGTTGGGTTATAGGTTAAGGTTTAGGGATTTGAGTTTAGGTTAAGGTTTAGGTTTAGGTTAAGGTTGTAAGTTTAGGTTAAGGTTGTAAGTATAGGTTGTAGGTTAAGGTTTAGGTTAAGGTTGTAAGTATAGGTTAAGGTTGTAAGTATAGGTTATAGGTTAAGGTTAAGGTTTAGGTTTAAGTTATAGGTATAGGTTTAGGTTATAAGTGTAGGTTATAGGTTTAGGGAAAGGTTAGGTTTAGGTTATAGGTTTTGGGATTTGAGAGAATAGGTTTAGGTTATAAGTATAGGTTTAGGTTGGGTTATATGTTAAGGTTTAGGGATTTGAGTTTAGGTTAAGGTTTAGGTTTAGGTTAAGGTTGTAAGTTTAGGTTAAGGTTATAAGTAGAGGTTAAAGGTTAAGGTTAAGGTCTAGGTTTAGGTTATAAGTATAAGTTTTGAGATTTGAGAATAGGTTTAGGTTAAGGTT
Source organism: Magnolia changhungtana (assembly GCA_030180095.1). Taxonomy (NCBI): domain Eukaryota; kingdom Viridiplantae; phylum Streptophyta; class Magnoliopsida; order Magnoliales; family Magnoliaceae; genus Magnolia; species Magnolia changhungtana. Next base: position 2,036,901 of record JASAUF010000180.1, read on the forward strand.
ATAAGTTTAGGTATAGGTTATAATTATAGGTTATAGGTAAAGGTTAAGGTCTAGGTTAAGCTTATAAGTATAGGTTAAGTATAGGTTATAAGTTTAGGTTATAGGTTAAGGTTCTGGGATTTGAGAATAGGTTTAGGTTAAGGTTATAAGTATGGGTTATATGTTAAGGTTCAGGTTTAGGAAATCGGGTTCGGGTTCGGCATCGGGTTTAGGTTTGGGTTTAGGTTTTAGGTTTAAGTTTAGGTTTATGTTATAAGTATAGGTTTTGGGATTTGAGAATAGGTTTAGGTTAAGGATATAAGTATAGGTTTAGGTTATAGGTTACAAGTATAGGTTATAGGTTAAGGTTAAGGTCAAGGTCTAGGCTAAGGTTATACGTATAGGTTTTAGGATTTGAGAATAGGTTTAGGTTAAGGTTATAAGTCTAGGTTTAGGTTATAGGTTAAGGTTTAGGTTTAGGTCTATGTTATAAGAATAGGTCTAGGTTTAGGTTAATGTTGTAAGTATAGGTTGTAAGTTTAGGTTAAGGTGGTAAGTAAAGGTTATAGGTTAAGGCTAAGGTTTAGGTTTCGGCTATAAGTAAAGGTTTTGGGATTTAAGAATAGGTTAAGGTTAAGGTTATAAGTATAGGTTTAGGTTTAGGTTTATGTTTAGGTTAAGGTTTAGGTTATAGGTTTTGGTTTAGGGTTAGGGTTAGGTTATAAGTTATAGCTTTAGGGAATTGAGAATGGGTTTAGGTTATAGGTTTGGGGTTATAGGTTTACGTTAAGGGTGTGGTACCTGCAAATACAGATATAAACACGGCCTGTCCAAATGGCTAGGCCCCTCCAATGCTGTCCATAAGAAATGGACAGCTTCATCATGGTCATAACAGTGGTTCCCACCTACCAAGGACCCTCGCTCATCCAAATAGCTCCGACGCACATCCGGGTTTGCTCCATTAATTTTGAGCAAATATAAAAACACGACCTGTCTAAATGGCCAGGCCCCTCCAATGCTGTCAATAAGAAATGGACAGCTTTATCATGGTCATAACAGCGGTTCCCACCTTCCAAGGACTCCCGCTCATCCCGATAGCTCCAACGCACATTCAGGTCTGCTCCATTAATTTCAAGCAAATACATAAACATGGCTTGTCCAAATGGTCAAGCCACTCCAATGCTCTCCATAGGAAATGGACAGCTTCATCATTGTCATAACAGTGGTTCCCACCTTCCAGGGACCCTCACTCATCCGGATAGCTCCGACGCACATCCCGGTCTGGTCCATCAATTTCGAGCAAATACATAAACACGGCCTATCTAAATGGCCAGGCCACTCCAATGCTATCCAGAAGAAATAGACAACTTCATCATGTTCAGTTAGTAGAGAAGGTCAATGCACTAAACTGGACATGTGGAAAGAGAGAGAGAGAGAGAGAGAGAGAGAGAGAGATATTATTTATAAGTCTCTTTTCTCATATGTGAGGGGAAATGGGAAAAAATAATTTTTTTTTCTTTTGGTGTAGACAGAAAATAAGTTTTTTTTTTTTCCTTTTCATAAGCATCCTCTTTAAAGGTCAACGATTTTCCATGTGGTTCCAGAACCAGTGTACCTAGATTCAAAGGCAAAGGTCCGCACCTTTATCCATGTGGTTCCAGAACCAGTGTACCTAGATGTTCCAATTTCTCATAAAATCTACATAACACTCTTTGAAGCTTCAGAATATGCATAAATGAATTGTGTATAGTGATTCTATCATCAAGATAAATGTTGACATCTGATAGCTAAGTGAACAAGATTGCAAGTCTAACAAAAGCACTAACAGATGAAATTTAACAAATTACACATGAAGAAGAAGAAAAGCATCATAAAAAAGATATATGAGAAGACAACATGTATAACAGCTCTTTGTCAGAAAATTGGATCTAATGTGTTGATGGTGGGTGGTTTAGGTTGTGTTGTAAAAGAGACCACATATCATTTATTCCTCAGTCCACTGGATTGATTTAACATTCTTTCATTCCTCAGCCCACTGGCATCTGAGTGAGACATCAAATCCATATTGATCCACTAATCAAGTGAGGAACACATGGACAAAAATAGTAGTGGTTTGTAGAAAAAATAAAGATATTGCCAATGGCCTACATAAGGTTTAGGTTTAGGTTATGGGTTGGAAGATCCTAGCGGTTGAATTGGGTTTAGGTTATAGGTTTAGGGATTTGAGAATAGGTTTAGGTTATAGGTTCTAGTTATAGGTTTAGGGATTTGAGAATAGGTTTAGGTTATAGGTTTAGGTTTAGGTTTAGGTTTAGGTCATAGGTTTAGGTTTAGGTTATAGGTTTAAGTTTAGGTTTAGGGAATCAGGTTCAGTTTTGGGTTCGGATCGTGTTGAGGTATTCTCTAATATTATCTACTATTGGACCTAGTATTATCTACTACATACTAGTAACATACAACCAATATTGGGGCACCATACCATAAGCTACAAGAAATTCATATCCCCCTAAACAAGGTATCCTCCATTGATAACATATATATATATATGTATATTATAAGTTCTTTATTTTTATTTACATTCGCAAATACATTCATCATCCATCCAGGAAACTTGAAATAAGTACTGTCACTCTATGACTAATAGTTGACAAGGAAAATCATGCAAAAATAATAAAGAAAATAAATAACTAAAGACTATCTCACTCACAAAGGAAGAAGGGCTTTGCCTCGATCCAAGATCTGCATCATCATTCAACTCAACAAACCTTTCAATTCCATCACTCACAAAGGAGGATGGGCTTCACATGGAAATAAATACAGACTATTTAAATCTTCTTTAACTATCCATTTTAATCCAACAAATGAGTGGACCAACCTGATTTTCGGGCCAAGATATGTTCACCATGGTCCCTATCAAATGAATGGTTCAAATATTGCACACGTCTGCACATTTTCACCTCGATTGGGACAATTCGTATATAGACATCAACAATATGGATGATGAACATGAATCATGAAATAAAATTCTGGAGAACTAATTGTATCGATCTCTAGTCTAAAAGATAGCATTTGAAACCCGGATTGTTGATGTCTAAAAGATATCTATTAGCTCCATCAATTTTGAGCTAATACATAAACAAGGCCTGTCCAAATGGTCAAGCCACTCCAATGCTGTCCATATGAAATGGATAGCTTCATCATGGTCATGACAGAGGTTCCCACCTTCCAGGGACCCCCGCTCAACATCTGAATAGCTCCAACGCACATCCGGGTTTGCTCCATCAATTTCGAGCTAATACATAAATAGCCACCACCAGTCCCCTTAAGACAATTAAAGAATTAAAAATTCTCTAATAAGCATTTATGAGCAGTCTCTAAAGCAAAGATGATACCAGTGTCTGAATCTTAATTGGTATCTAGTCATCATAGATTACACGCCATCTTGTTTGTGTTATAAAAAACTTTTTTATATTTATCATGAATTATGATTTTTTTTTAAAAAAAAAACCATCTAATATTGTAGCATAATTGCAATGAATTACCTCTAATGTCCCCAACAACTGTCCCACTTAACCAAACTCGGGTCTTCATCTTTCGATAAGACTAAGGCCCCTGTTTAGAAACAAGCGCTAATAAAAGATTATAACCAAGGTGGGAAAAAATAAATAGACTAAGGCCCTATTTGGAAGAAGCCTTAGTCAGCTATTGCACAACATATGAACCTCAAGGGTTAGAAAAGTTCTTAACTTTGATTCATATCAAATTGAAGGATAACATAAAGCAGGCCCTGCTAATCCGTTTGGGTATGGAAATAAGAGGATTGGACCCAATGGAGATGTGGGTTGGATTGAGTATCTTCACTTTCAAACCAATGCCAATTCCAATATTTCTTAGAGATCTTGGGCCATTTCAAGAGAAAACCCAAAAATCTCAGTCGCTACGACTATTTCTTTTCTTTGATATCACAGTCTCATGTAAATCAGGCCAAGCAGACCATCCATTGGTCCAACATGGATCTTAGAAACGCTTATGAATTAAAAGAATGTCTATTAATAGAACTTGGTAAAACATTAAAACATTAAATCTTTTGATGTAACAGAAGATGACTAGCCCATCTGCAATAATAACTAGCACAAGGTATCAAGTATTGAAAACCTCCTTGATAGGACAATCCTAACATATAAGGCATTTGATGGCATGAACCATATGTACATTTCTAAATGAAAGCAATACAAGGTTAAAGAAAAACAATAAGAAAGAAGTTTAAGCATTTGAATTTATCGAGATGAACTAGACACAAGATTTATAGAAAGAAATGAGGATGCACTCCAAAGTCCAAATCCAAAGAAATGAACAGGTTTATGAAGTATTCCATAGAAAATTGCCTTAGAATAAGGAAAGGATTGATCCAATGGACTAACACCAATCACTACTTCATTCTTTCCCCAATGACCCACAAGAGAGATTCCATAAGGAGCCCCTATATTTTTCGAACAAGATCCATCAACATATAACGTGAAAGATGCATTGTTAGTAGAAAACAGTGCCAGTTCCAAGGCCAAGATGAAAAAACCAGAATACAGTTTAAAACAACACCCATGACAGTTAAAACTGAATTAAATTACCATTTACACACCATGGCAACTCTATATTCTTCTAACTCATTGATAACAAAGTAAGAAATCAAAATAGGTAAAGCAAAGTTATGTGAGACAGGTAAACAATCCAGTTAGATCAAGATAACAATGTCAATAAGGAACTAAACATATGCAAGCTGACATGCAGTCCTAATTAGCTGATCGCTTCCAGAACCAAAAATAAATAAATATGGGGGAACTCACAGTGGATTTGGGAAGCTTTTGATCATTTACTTTGTATATATTGGAAGTTTACTGTAAGATGGAGTTTCTGCTACCTTTGAAATGTTTAATTCTAATTGGCTGACATATTGTATGCAATCCTAAGCATCTCAACTTGTGCCAAATCCAAGCTTCTTTTGTTATTACACATTCACACTTTGGATTAGTGGTGCCGAGTTGCATCCTGTGGCTTTACTGTGCCTTTCAGAAGTTACAATGGCCAGTATTGTAATTCTGGAAGTGATGCTCTGTAAATGTTTGGAAATTACATGCCAGTTAGGAGCTTAGTTTCTGGATGCTAAGAAGCATAAAGTCAATGTATGCTATAATTTTCAATGAGGGGAATTTATGGGTATTTGAATGTGTCCTTCATGTTCTCAAGTATTTGGAATAGAAGTATTTATTAAATGTGAAAACTCCATGATTTGGATTAAAGGAGTGGGACTTTTGGAAAATAGAATTTACATTTCTAGAAGAGCTAATGAAGATTCGTAAGGCAAGGATGTAGTTAATCTATAATAAGTGGTTACTTCTATGGGGAGAGACTTTTTATTTCATTTAGTGAGAAAAGTGTTAGCATTTTTTGTCGCAAAGTTTCCTTTTCTTTTCGGTCTCAGGAATACCTTTGCCAATTGCGGTGCTTGCATCAATTTGTTGGCAGTTCAAACCATTTAATGATTTACATGTATTAATTGTTAAGTCACCTAATAACTTTTGGTGGTGCACTGGCGCTTGTGATTCCCAGGTAGAAGTTGGTTCTTTGGGAGATCTATGCAGGGATGTGATGTTGATCCCATGTTGATTAAGGCAAAAAGATCATAATCAGCATGTGGCAATGGGTTGTTTATTTTCTCATGTATTATTAAGCAACTTGACTTCTCATGTTGCATCTTTGGAAAATAACTATATGAAGATGAAATATCAATAAACCGCATCTTTTTTCAGGTGAGATATTGGTGAAAATTCATTGTATTGCAATGTCTTGTTTGTGGATTCTCCCTAGTTAAATACATGGTTACTGGTATATATTTATGAAGGATTAAGGGATGATGGTGACCTGTAAAAGAATATTAGGGGATGATAATTGAGGTTTGTTAAGGAATTTTAGGTAACTCCTTCAAGGTGTGGCTTATAGGAATGATCCAGTTTTAGCTGATTATTAGAGGGGATCAAGCTTGAGAATGATAATGGATGTCTAGTGTGGAGAATTGATGACAATCAATCCTATTGACAGGGTTTTAGACAAAATGAGCATACTGAACTTCTGGACACAGTTGTGGCTCATATTCACTGATCCTAAACATTGATATGGGGGAACACACTGTGGATGGCCCATGCACCAAAAATCTCCCAGATTGGAAGACTCTAGCTATAAGTATTTGTTCCTTTGGTGTTTGAATCAAAACCATTATATAGTTCGTTCCATCAAGGTGTTTTTGTTTTAAAAAAATGTTTTTTTTATTCTAGCCACCTGTTTAAATGTTTAGGATTTTTAACATCTGGAAGATTTTTGTGCATGGACCACCATACTTGTTCGTGTAATATTTACAGTTTTGTATCACTGAAGAATGCCCCACTTGAGCAGACTAAAACGTGAACAATATTGTACAAACTTTCAGCCAAAGAATCATAAAATTCTCTGCTATTGCCCTAATTGAGTTGAAGTAGCTAGTTAGCGCATGTGCATTGTACCATTTATTACCAAAATAGGGTGAAAAAAAGGTGCGTATACCAAAAAATGGTGGATGTGAATATCAATTCCCATTTCTTGGAAACAATACAGAGCAAAAACCAACCAGCACCCTCTTTCCTTCCATTAAACTAAATTCTTCACATTTCCTTCAAATCAACAGAAAATAAAAATAAAACCAAAAGAAAGGAAGAAAAAAAAAATCCAAAAATTGAACCTTGAGATGGATCTCGCCGAAAGGTTTCCACCGCTCATGTACCGTAACGAATCCTCCCCAATCACTCGGATGCCCTTCTCGCTAGTGGCCCCCACCAAGATCTTGTCAAGCCCATGGATCTTGCAGTACGAGAGCACCCCATCCTGCAGCACGAACCACCGTCACCGCCACCCCTTCCCGTAATTCACCCACTTGTAAAGAATCCCGGCAATGACGCCATTATTGCTGTAACACCCCTTCAAATCCCTCCCCTCTGTCGTTGCCACTACGAATGCTGCCTTTTTTGTCTTACGATTCGCTGCAGGCTCCGTGTCAACAGCCGACGGGACTTGACGGAAACCGTTACTCCTAACGGAATCGTCGAACATCAACGGTGGGGGGTTGCCACGGTCTCCGCGATCGAGCGAGACGGGTGCAATGCAGTAAAGAGGGTTTTTGGAGGGGGAGAAATGTCTAAATGAGAGAGATTGAGAGGGACCGTCTGCACCGTGAATGTGGGAAATTGAGAGGTCGGGCAGCAAAAATAGCGAGAGTGAGAGAGAGAATGAGGGTTAGGGCATTTTTGGTGAAAAAAAAAATAAAGAAAGAAAATACTTTCAAATCCAAATATTATGCGTTTACTATCATTTATAGCATACACCATATTAACAGCCATACATGTAATGGACCATTTATTGGATGGTTAAGATAGCTTTATATAATAAAATATATACATATTATCCATCTACAACTAGAACCATTATTTGGTTGGTCTTGATAACCCTATATCATTACCACTATTTCTATAAACAAGTCACCACAAATTTACATCAAATGCAAAACTCACACACATTTACAATAAAATAAAAAGCACTGCTTGATCATTGGATCTGGTAGGGCTCTATGGCCCCACTATGATGCATGTCAACCATCAACACCATGCATTTGATGGGCCCCCTTTAAATTATGGGATATCCCAAAAATCAGTCATATACGGAACTTAGGCGGGCCATACCATCTAAAATCATGTGAAGAAATGCCTAAAATATATAAAATCACTTGGTGGGGCCCACTTGAAATTTCGATCCATGTGAAACTTGGTCTGACTCCTCATCCAAGTGGGACACACATAATGGATGGGCTGGATTTGTGAACCACATCTCGGTGGTCCCAACAAATGATTATGAATATTTGAATGGAGGGTAACCCCTCTTAACTTTTGTACGTGGTGTGGACCAAAAAAGTCATGGATTGACTTGTGATTTTTAAGCTCCAGGCCCACCATGGAATGGTGCATCTGACTGATTGGGAAGATGTTCAACACCCATCACGGTGGGGCCCACACAGCTCGATGGTATGAGTTCCCATGAGTTCCACTTTATGGAACCTTTTCCCATATATATATAATAATTTATAAAATTATTATATATCCATCATTAAAATCCTCCTAAGGCCCACTGTACTATTTATTTGACATCCAATAAGTTGATTAGGTCATACAGGGCCAGATGAAGGGGAAAAACAAAAATCAGTTTGATCCAAAACTTTTATGGCCCCAAAATGTTTTTTAATGGTTGACGCTCATTCAACACTGTTTCCTGAAATGTGGTCCACTTAAGATTTGGATATATCTCAGTTTTGGTCTCATACCGTAAGATTATCTTTAAAAACAGATAGACGACATGGATTAAACACATACATCATGGTAGGGCACTAATGGTGTCAGGAGGAGTAGCCAATCCGTCCCCTTATTATGGTGTGGTCCATTTAATCTTTGGATATGATTCATTTTTGGATAATTCTCTAAAATTATCTCGAAAAATGGATGAACAGTGTGGGTTGATCCCAAATTTTTGATAAATTCAAAACTCAAGTGTACCATGCCATGCGAAGCAGTGTGGAATAATGATTTCTACCATTGATACCTTCATTGGGCCCACAATAATGTTTATTTGACATCCAACATGTTCATAATATCAAAAAGATATAAATAAAGAGAAAACACAAACATCAGCTTGATCAAAAAATGGATGAACAGTGTGGGCCCCAGTGCTTTTATAGTTTTTAGGATGTCTTCACATAGTTTTAGATGGCATGGCCCACTTGAGTTTCGTTTACCGATGATTTTTGAGATATCTCATAACCTAAAGGGGACACATCAAATCCATGGTGTTGATGTTCGACACACATCATGATGGAGCCCACAAAACTTACTAACATCAATTCTTAGGTTCTCATGAGCTCAATAAGTTGGGTCACAATTTTGACAAGAATATTTGTCCAATTTTACATATCGGTCCATTCACTCTATTTTACTGATCATTACCCTTAATTTGACTAGTTACTCACCCCGATCATACTACATATGAGAAAGATATTGGCCATACTAACTCCGTACACTATAGCCTATTGAGTTAACTCTGAAGGCACCGAAATTTATTTAACTTATCAACGCCATCTATCCATTTTACTAAGAACTTTTATGGCATAAGCACAAGATCAAAGCATAAATAAAGCTCAAGTAGATTACACCATAGGAAGCAATGTCAATTGAACAATTACCGTTGAAATAATCTTAAGGGCCATGAAAGTTTTAAATCAAGTTGATATTTGTTTTTTCCCTTCATCCATGTCTTTGTGAACTTATGAATAGGTTGGACAACAAATAAACATCACTGTGGGCATTAGGAAGGTTTCAACGATGGACATCATTTTCCCTGTTGTTTCCTGTGGTGTGGTCTACTTGAACTTTTTATATGCTTCAATTTTGGGCTCAACCACTAAAATGAGCTGAAGTACCAGATGGACAGTGTGGATAACTGTTAAAATAATCCGTTAAAATGAATGGATGGAGTGGGCCCCACAAGACTTAAAAACTAGGAGACGGATTGACCACTCCCCCTGACACCAGCCTCGTGGCTAGTGGTCTGTGCTCCGTGGGGCCCACCATGATGTATGTGTTTCATCCATTCCATTCATTCATTTTTACAGTTCATTTTAGTAATTTACAAAAAAAAAAAGATTATAGGGAAAAAAATAATGATTGGATATCCACTATTAAAATCCTCCTAAGGCCTAATGTACTGTTTAATTCACACTCTTTCCGGTAGTGTGGTCCATTTGAGCTTTGGCCTACAATGATTTTTATTTGTCATCCAACTTGTTCAATAGATCACAAATATATGGATGAAGGGAAAACTAAAATATCAACTTGATCCAAAACTTTAGTGGCCTCCCAAAATCTTTCAATGGTAGACGTTCAGTTTATACTATTTCCTATGATGTGGTCCACTTCAGATTTTTATAGGCTTCATTTTTGAGCTTATGTAATAAAATTATATGTTAAAATGGATAGATGGAGTAGATAAAATGAATAAATCATGGTGGGCCCCACAAGATTTACTTAGTACGCTTGGGAACAGATTGGCTACTCCCTGCCAATGGTTGGTAGTCGGTGCTCTGCGGCCCCACCATGATGTATGTGTTTTATCCATGCCGTTCATATATTTTTACAGATAATTTTACAATATAAGACCAAAAATGAGATATATCCAAATCTCAAGTGGACCACTCCACATGAAAACAATAGTGATTGGATCTCAACCATTAAAATTCTCTTAAGGCCACTATACTGTTTATATGACATCCAATCTGTTGATTAGGTCATAAAGGCCCAGATGAAGAGAAAAAACAAATATCAACTTGATCGAAAACTTTTTTGGCCCCGAAAATGTTTTTAATGGTCAACCCTCATTCAACACTGTTTCCTGTAATGTGGTCCACTTGAGATTTAGATATATCTCATTTTTGGACTCATACTGTAAAATGATCTTTAAAAAATAAATGGATGGCATGGATGAAACACATACATCATGGTGGGGCCCACATAGCACTGACCACCGGCCATTGGCTGGTGTCAGGGGGAGTAGCCAATCCGTTCCCACCAACGACGGGGTGCGCTATGGGCCCCACAATGATATGTGTTCTTCGTCCATTCCATTCATCCCTTCTCTTTTACAGATCATTTTAGTCTGACATTTGGGCCCTGGAAAGTTTGGATAGCATATAAACATCAAGGTGGAGCCCAGGAAGGTTTAACAATAGGAATTTCTTTCCCTCATTTCCCCTCTTATGTGACCCACTCGAGTTTTGTAACCACCTCATTTTTCGTCACACATACTAAAATGAGCTCTCGAAACGGATGGACGGAATGGATTTCTCACATATATTTCAGTGGGACCCACCCAACATCCTTGCATTGGAACTTTCAGGAAATCCCGCCCCAAATTCGTGTGGGGTATAAAACTCACGCCCAGAAGCCAAAAAAATCTTGCCCCAAATCTCTCTCTCTCTCTCTCTCTCAAATTTCATCCATTTTCCCTCTCTTCCATCAATCTCCAACATCCTGATCCTCCTCGGCCTCACACACCCCCAAATCAACTCATCTCAAACCCCAATTCAAGCAAGACCCCTGTCCCAGAGAATGCAAAATCCAGCCCTAGGAGAATCTCTGGCAATTCCATCTGAATCTCCAACCATTCCACCAAATTTGACTTTGGTACGTCTCACTCTCTGTCGATTCTTCTCTTCCTTTCTCCCAATGCAAACATGTATGGTGATTAGCACTGTTGATTGGTGGACCACAACTTGGATGGGCCATAGTTTGAAGATTGCAGCAATCAGACAACTGTCGTCATATAAGTTTTGCCTATTGAATGTCAGTCCAAACTCATTGGATATGGCCCATTCATGTGGTGGCGCACAAAATCAATGGTCTTGATTACTGTAAACAAGCACCCTGTGTTAGCAAGCGTGTCTATCCACTATATGCTCTTATCTCAATCTCTTGAATTCTCATATCAGATCTTTGGAGAAGACTGCGAGATTGCGGAAGTTTATAAAGCTCGAACCAAAGACATTGTTGTTGCAACTGTCCGTGGATTTAATGGTGAGATGTTTGTTATTACTGTTTATATAAATGTCAATGCAATTGTCATGTAATTCTTTATTTTGTTTCCAATGACATCATAATAAGTGGCCCACACATGTATGAGAAAAGGAATGGTTGGAAAAGGCCTACCTGACAAGTGTTGGGTTCTAGCTTAGAGCTTGAGAACTGGTAAAGGAAATTCACATGAGGAGACTTTGGACATAGTCTGACATCTAGGCCATTGATCAGGTGCACCATTTGAATGCCCTATTCCTAAAAATCTGGCCATCAAGTGGGCCCCACATGTATGAGAAAATGGATGGTTGGAAAAGTAAGACCGATGATTATACTCAATGTACAAGCGTGGCCCACCTTGCAATTAGATTGCCTTGATTTTCGGACCAGGAATGCTCATGGCAGGGCTCATCCGTCTTCTTGCTGGTATTCTGTTTCTGTTGTGCATCTTAACTGTGTCAATGGGGGATTCTGCCGAGTATTAAGATCATGGCTGTCTATTTGAGAAACTTCATTTGTACTTATCTTTAACTATTTATAAATGCTTTTATCATTGACTAATGCTAATTTTCCTGTTTAGGCTTCCTTTTCTTCCTTTTCTTGTTTCTCTCTCTTTTTTTTTTTGGTTGTTGTTGTTAATTTTCCTGTTTAATCCATGGCCAAAGGGCTGATTTTTAATGGTGGACATTCAATCACTACTGTTTTCCTATGGTGTGGTTCACCCGAGATTTATTTCAAGCTCATTTTTTGGTATCAAGCTTAAGTTTTCTTTGATGTGTTGTTTAGTTTCTCATAAAGAGAGGTCCTACGTGAGGTTGACAATGTGTTCTAGTAGCTGTACAAAATTCTAAAGGGATTATTCTATGTAGATGAACTTAAAATATTGAAAAGAATATTTAAGATGCCTCACATACTTCTCTAAAATCAAACAAGAGCCTTGTTACAATCCAGTGCATCAACCAACTAGAGAAAAAAAATTTAATTTTTGAAAATGGTAGCATAAAAACTTTCTAATCTCACGGTGAATAAATTAATTGTTTTGAAAGTTGTAATCTAGCTCATATAGGCCATCTTTTTTGGAGGAATGATTCTATGAAGATAAACTTAAAACATTGAAAAGAATATTTCAGGTGCCTTGGATGCCATTCTAAAATCAAACAAGAAGTCTGTTGGACTACATCCCAATGTATCACAATCCAATGTATTAGGACTTGGGAAAACTGGTTTGTTTTCCAATGATATAAACTGTTTATATGATAGGACACACTTTCTACTGTCGATGCTAACAAATAAACACTCATAAGTTGGATCATCCACTGAAAATTCAACTCATGATGTAAGATTTTTTTATTGTACTCTTACTTGTGTAAGTGCTCATTATGGTCTTTTATAGGCAAACCAATCTCAGTTTTGGATGGAGTTCCAATTACTATCAAAGATGAGATAGATCGCATGCCCTATCCAACTACAGGTGATCTCATTTTTTAGTCGAGTTTTAAAACTATGTTTTTAAATATTTTGAGGCTTTTATGAGGCATGGCATCAAGTTTGAGCTAGTTGACTATGGAGCCTATCGTTTCTTTTGGAACTTAGAAATTGGTGGTGAACTATCATTGTAGTATAGTCTACTAAAAGGTGGAAACCAACCGGTGCAAAATCAGTTCTAAAATTCTGCTGGTTTAAAGGTATTCTCTTGATTGGGGTTTAAGCCTCAGAAAAATTAAATCCTGGTGGCACGTGTTTTGTTTAATGGTATTTCTCTTGATTTAATGGTCTCATGCAGCTAGCTTTCAACAGTAAGATATGAGAACCCTGATTTCTTGGTTTGCCCTACCAGTATTAAAACTACTTGTCAATATGTTCTCTTTAGACTGAACAAATGAGTAGGCAGGTGAGTCTTCTCAAATGTCACTCAATTGGTTTCTGACTGTTCTTTACTCTGCTTATCTCTTTGTTATTTTGAATTAAAAAATAAAAATAAAACATTATTTACTTTTTCTTTAGGTTGCAACTGACCAATGTATTATGGCCATGCTCTTCTTAATTGTCATCAGAGTGGTAGCAATCATCATTGTAAAGGTTGGATTTTCATGGATAGATCACTGGCTAGATTGACTAAAGAACTATTTGATGGATCAATTTTGGATTAATGACCAAATCAAAAGAAAGATCCTTGTATAGATCCTGGTTATACTGAGCTTGATCAGATAATAAACCTTGTTCTTGAATTTGATGAACATGTTATGTAATGTGCACATGATCAAAATGGAAACCATGCAATGAAAAGTAAGGCATGCACATCGAGTTTGGAGAAATGGGCTTCTTTTTCTCATAGAAGAGTGATCTTTTTTATATTGGTCCAAGTCATGTTCATATATAGTGTGGGCTACCTAATGAATGGTTCGGATGCTTGGCATGCATGCCATCTAACGATGGGGATGAGCCTTTGCATGATAGCTCTTATATATACGGCCTGCATTCTATCAAAACATATGGTAAAGCGTAAGGTGGATTGATTACTAGGAAAGGGCAAAGCGTAAGGTGGATAAATCACTTGAAGTTATATGGCATGGGTCAAAGACTTTTAGTTCTTCTTCTCCGGTATGAAACTTCAACTTCTTGTTCTATTATTTATTTATTATTTTAAATTGCAATAGTTTGTTGACATATCATGTTGTCCAACCACCAGATTTTCACAAGTGCCTTTCCTGTTTATTATAGTCCTCCAAATGGTTTCCATTTTGAAGTCAATGATGACTCTTCACCTATACAGGTACCAACTTCTTATGACAGTTCTCATGTACTCATCTGGATTTTGTTGTAACTGTATCTCCTCATTACAATGTTGAACAATGTGTAAATGATTTTATTGATGCTGCTAGGACTCAAGTTAGCCTTTACAGAACTCTTCATATGAAGTGTCCTAGTGGTTTCTAATAAGAGTACAATTCAGCCCATGCATTTAATGTAATACTTGTATTCACTCTCTCTCCCTCTTGTAATTTTATTTGGCTCTGATGAACAGGCAAATGTGACAACTGACACGTACAAATCACATCATGTGGACAATGGGTGATGATTTTCAGTACCAATATGCTGAATCTTGGTTCAAACAAATGGACAAGTTTATCCATTATGTTAACAAGGTAACGCACTGGGACAAATTCAAACCGCCTTTCAATCTTGAGTGGAAACTTGGAAGTAGTCTATTCAACTTTAGAATATTGTTGCTTTTAAAATAAAAAAAAACTAAAAGAGCCAATATATGACTAAAGAATGTAGGTACTGAATAGTCATACAACAGATTTGCATTACATTTATTCTTGTTCTAACTTAATACTATCGTTATATAATATTTCCTCTTAAATAATCCCTTCCAAATTGTATAGATTTGCTGTTGTGCATAGGATCACATCCTTTTACTCATGTCTAATAGGCCATTGGAAATAATTCAGAGTTCTACGAGGAAGATTGTAGTACACAATTTATTGGTGTGTCCATGCTCCCTTTAGGCAAGGGAATTCTGCAATGACTATGGCTTTGATGACGCAGCCTCTTGAGGTTCTAAAAGTGCGTTTTAACGGTTTGTGTTTACCCTGTCTTGACATCTCTTCCCTATTTAGATCCTGTCTGGGAGCGGTTTGTTTAGCGGAATCTTCATGTTAAGGGAAATCTTACTTACAAGTTACAACTCACTTCTAAGGAGTAAATCGGTTATCCAATCCAATGCAATCAGAGGATAGTTAAAAATGACTACTATTATGTTGACTATGACATTATATATAGTAGAGATATGATACTTCTTGTCTAACTTTGAGATTATTTTCATCTGATAGTTTGTCTGGTACTTCTCTTAAGTGCTTATTGGTCTGAACAATTTTTATAGGTAAAAGGTTCCATGAGATGGAGCTAAGTGGGCTGATTTAGATCTTTTGGTTTCCATAGGCAAGTAATACATATAAGCTGCAAAATTTACCTATTATCTACGATGTAGAAAGGGCATTCCTGGGTCAATTTGCACTTGGACTTTGAACTGGTAGTGTTTGGCAGGCCAGGCCTACTGAAAATTTTATTTTGCCTAGCTTGTATCTAGTCCAGATACTCACCCTTTCCATTATCCAGGGAGGACAATTAACAACTCAAAATATTCAAATTTGGGTTGCTTCCAAATATGACAGTTGTTGCCAATGTTATTGGACGGGCAATATATCAATGCATTTGAAAAAAAATTAAAAAAAAATTAGGCATAAGTTATTCTAACTAGCAGCCTTAGAGTAGCCCAATGGTAGGTAAACAGATACAGAGAAAATTGAGATGGTTCAACCATGTGCCTCAAAAGCTGGGGACAACTATGATAAGAAGGGGAACTATGGTAGGGTTAGGGTTTGGGCAGAAAGTACGAGTGCTGGAGCCGACGCTTTTGGAGTCCGAACTCATTCTTTTGAAAAATAGAAAACTGGGAATATTAGTAAATATGGATTTTCGTGTTAAGAAGAAAATGGAAGGTAAAGAAGAGACATAACTGAAACTTTGCATTGTAAAAAGTAATATTAACCATCTTACTTTCCCCGTTGAATTTGACGTCCAGGAAACGGCCCTTTTCTAGAAAACCATGGATTTAAAACCATTAAATCCTTCTCAGAAATTTGAGTTTATTGAACTGAATTAAATTACTACAATTCAATATCCAAATGCAAGGTTTCCATGAATTAGACAAATAAATTCATTCTAACCCATTTTGTTGAATATCCAAACGCAAGGATTTATTTATTATTATTATTATTATTATTATTATTATTATTATTTTGTGATATGCAATAACTTTTCAGAATTCATATGTAGGTGCATATGCAATAGCTTTTCAGAATTCATATGTAGGTGCATACTTGTGCTCATTCACATGGACTTTGACTATCTTTCTTAAAATTCTTTGATTTTTCTAATTTTTGTATTTAATTTTGAATTTTTAGGCCCTAAAACAAGATTTGAGGTGCCGTCAACAATGTTAACAGAATCCTCCAGGTCAGATTGTTGATTGGACCTAATTTTATTTAAATGATCTTAATAATCCATTTTATTTAAATGAGCACACCCGGATGTGCGTCGGAGCTATCCGGATGTTGAGTGGGGGTCCCTGGAATGTGGGAATCGCTGTTATGACTATGATGAAGCTATCCATTTCCTATAAATAACATTGGAGTGGCCTAGCCATTTGGACAGACCGTGTTTATATTTTTGATTGAGCAGACCCGGATGTGCATCGGAGCTATCTAAATGTTGAGCGGGGGTCCTTGGAAGGTGAGAACTGCTGTTATGACCATGATGAAGCTGTCCAATTTCTATGAATAGCATTAGAGTGGCCTGACCATTTGGACAGGCCGTATTTATATCTGTATTTGCTCGAAATTGATGGAGCAGACCCGAATGTGCGTCGGATCTATCCGGATGTTGAGTGGGAGTCCCTGGAAGGTAGGAACCGCTGTTATGACCATGATGAAGCTGTCCATTTCCTATGGACAATATTAGAGTGGCTTGGTCATTTGGACAAGCCGTGTTTATATTTGTACTTGCAGGGACCACACCCTTAACCTATAACCTAAACCTATTCTCAAATCCCAAAACCTATAACTATAACCTAAACCTATAACCTATAACCTAAACTCAATTCCCTAAACTCTAACCTACAACCTAAACCTAAACCTAAAACCCAAATGTAAACCCGATCTCGAACCCGAACCCGATTTCCTAAACCTAAACATTAACGTATTCTCAAATCCCTGAACCTAAACTCAATTCCCTAAACCTTAACCTATAACCTAACCTAAACTAAACCCTATAACATACACTTATAACCTAAACCTAAACCTAAACCTATAACCTTAACGTAAACATAAAACCTAAACCTAAACCTATACTTATAACCTAAACCTATTCTCAAATCCCAAAACCTATAACCTATAACCTAAACCTATATAACCTTAACCTAAACCTATAGCCCAAAACCTAAACCTAAACCTACACTTATAACCTATATACTAAACTTAAACCTAAAACCCAAACGTAAACCCGATCTCGAATCGAACCCAATTTCCTAAACCTAAACCTTAACATATTCTCAAATCCCTAAAACTAAACCTACACCTAATCCTAATCTCAACTCCCTAACCTAAACCTAAACTTGAAAACCCAAACCTAAACCCGATCCAACCCGAACCCGATTTCCTAAACCTAAACTTATAACCTTAACCTAAACCTATTCTCAAATCTCAAAACCTATAACCTAAACCTAAACCTATATAACCTTGACCTAAACCTAAAACTTAACCTATAAACCTAAACCTTAAACTATAACCTTAACTTATAACCTAAACCTATAACCTAAACTCAATTTCCTAAACCTTAACCTATAACCTAACCTAAACCTAAACCTATAACCCAAACCCGAATTCCTAAACCTAAACCTTAACGTATTCTCAAATCCCTAAACCTAAACCTACACCTAATCCTAATCTCAACTCCCTAACCTAAACCTAAACCTAAACTTGAAAACCCAAACCTAAACCCGATCCCGAACCCAAACCCGATTTCCTAAACCTAAACTTATAATCTTAACCTAAACCTATTCTCAAATCCCAAAACCTATTACTTAAACCTAAACCTATATAACCTTAACCTAAACCTAAAACTTAACCTATAACCTAAACCTTAACCTATAACCTTAACTTTTAACCTAAACCTATAACCTAAACTTAATTTCCTAAACCTTAACCTATAACCTAACCTCAAACCTAAACCTATAACCCGAACCAGATTTTCTAAACCTAAACCTTAACGTATTCTCAAATCCCTAAACCTAAGCCTACACCTAATCATAATCTCAACACCCTAACCTAAACCTAAACCTAAACTTAAAAACCCAAACCTAAACCCGATTTCCTAAACCTAAACTTATAACCTTAACCTAAACCTATTATCAAATCTCAAAACCTATAAACTAAACCTAAACCTATAACCTTAACCTAAACCTAAAACTTAACCTATAACCTAAACCTAAACCTTAACGTATTCTCAAATCCCTAAACCTAAACCTACACCTAATCCTAATCTTAACTCCCTAACCTAAGCCTAAACCTAAACTTGAAAACCCAAACCTAAACTCGATCCCGAACCCGAACCCAAACCCGATTTCCTAAACCTAAACTTATAACCTTAACCTAAACCTATTCTCAAATCTTAAAACCTATAAACTAAACCTAAACCTATAACCTTAACCTAAACCTAAAACTTAACCTATAACCTAAACCTTAACCTCTAACCTTAACCTAAACCTAAACCTTAACGTATTCTCAAATCCCTAAACCTAAACCTACATCTAATCCTAATCTCAACTCCCTAACCTAAACCTAAACGTAAACTTGAAAACCCAAACCTAAACTCGATCCCGAACCTGAACCCAATTTCCTAAACCTAAATATATAACCTTAACCTAAACCTATTCTCAAATCCCAAAACCTATAACCTAAACTCAATTTCCTAAACCTTAACTTATAACCTAACTTAAACCTAAACCTATAACCTGAACCCGATTTCCTAAACCTAAACCTTAACGTATTCTCAAATCCCTGGACCTAAACTTATAACCTAAACTCAATTCCCTAAGGGCCCGTTTGGCCGCGTGGATTGGAAGGGATTGAACGGTATTAGGGTGGATGGCATGGATTTCTAGGTAATGATGGTGTTGTTAGTGGATTGTCTTGAGACCCATGGGATTGTTATATCCTTGGATTGCTATATCCAGTTTGTTTGGCACACTGGCCAATCACAGGATTAAACCTTCCCATCCCTTCCAATCCCTCAAACCAAACAGGTCCCAGACAAATTTAAAAGGATTAGGGTGAATTGGATGGGATTTAAAGGTAATGATGGTGTTGTCAGTGGATTGTCCTAAGATCCATGGGATTGGGATCAGATCACTGACTCTGTTTGGCACGCCAGGCCAATCCAGGGATTTGACTTCCACTCCCTTCCAATACCATCCAATCCCTTCCAATCCGACTAGCCAAACCAGCCCTAAACCTTAACCTATAACCTAACCTAAACCTAAACCTATAACCTACACTTATAACCTAAACATAAAACCTAAACCTAAACCTATTCTTATAACCTAAACCTATACTTATAATCTAAACCTATTGTCAAATCCTAAAACCTAAAACCTAAACCTAAACCTTAACCTAAACCTATAACCTATAACTTAAACCTAAAACCTAAACCTAAACTTACACTTACAACCTATAACCTAAACCTAAACCTAAACCTAAACCTAAAACCCAAACGTAAACCCGATCTCGAACCTAAAGCTTAACGTATTCTCAAATCCCTAAACCTAAACCTACACCTAATCCTAATCTCAACTCCCTAACCTAAACCTAAACCTACACTTATAACCTAAACCTAAACCTATAACCTATAACCTTAACCTAAACCTAAACTTACACTTATAACCTAAACCTAAACCTATACTTATAACCTAAACCTATTCTCAAATCCCAAAACCTATAACCCGAACCCGATTTCCTAAACCTACACCTAATCCTAATCCCAACTCCCTAACCTAAACCTAAACTTGAAAACCCAAACCTAAACCCAATTTCCTAAACCTAAACTTATAACCTTAACCTAAACCTATTCTTAAATCCCTAAATCTAAACCTTAACCTAAACCTAAGCCTTAACCTAAGCCTACACCTATAACCTAAACTCAATTCCCTAAACGGTAACCTATAGCATAACCTAAACTTAAACCTATAACTCGCACCCAATTTCCTAAACCTAAACCTTAATGTATTCTCAAATCCCTAAACCTAAACCTACACCTAATCCTAATCTCAACTCCCTAACCTAAACCTAAACCTAAACTTGAAAACCCAAACCTAAACCCGATCCCGATCCCGCACCCGATTTCCTAAACCTAAACTTATAACCTTAACCTAAACCTATTCTCAAATCCCAAAACCTATAACTTAAACCTAAACCTTAACCTATAACCTTAACTTTTAACCTAAACCTATAACCTAAACTCAATTCCCTAAACCTTAACATATAACCTAACCTAAACCTATACTTATAACCTAAACCTATTCTCAAATCCCAAAACCTATAACCTAGACCTAAACCTAAACCTTATCCTATAACCTAAATGTAACGCCCTGAAAATCGAGGGTCGAGTAGCAACATAACTCCCGAGTTCCAAAACATCACTTATGCAACATATATGCTTATGATTAAATGTTGTCTATGTTAGTGTATTAATCATTAGTGGGATTATACCAAAACAGTAATTCATACTCCAAATCAAGTTGTAAAACGCAAGCGAAAGACTGAAAGACATAAATAAATGTATATAAGTCAAAAGATCACAATCGGTCTCCAGAGTATGAATACATCACTAAGTCAC
This sequence comes from Magnolia changhungtana, assembly GCA_030180095.1. NCBI lineage: Eukaryota > Viridiplantae > Streptophyta > Magnoliopsida > Magnoliales > Magnoliaceae > Magnolia > Magnolia changhungtana. Next base: position 2,058,026 of record JASAUF010000180.1, read on the forward strand.
CAGATACATGTAATAGTATCAAAATCAAAATGTTAAAATAGTACAACTACAATGATAATCCCTGTAGCCCCGTCGATCCGGATGGCCTAAGTGAAGCCGCCGGAGAACTGCATATAAGAGAACTTGTCCTGATCGTCATAGTAATCAAGCTCCGCCTCTGGGGACACATCGTCACCTGAAATCAAGACAGGGTCTAGTTGGTGTTTAAAACATCATCCTGTAACGTGGGAGTGAGTGATCAACTCAATGGAATCATAGAGCAAAGGTTAACATGTTATCAATTCAGTCAAGCAGTAATGATAAAGCAATACAATCAAATAATCCTAAATACTCTTATTAATGCAAGAATGATATGAACAATGATGCATGCCCTCGCCTACACTCCCTCGTGCGACACCATCTTACGGTCGCGGAATTCTTTCTTCCCTCCGTGCTCTTCAACCCGGGCACATGCAGTGCAATATTATGAATGTGATTACCGAGTTTTTATTAGTCCATTTCATATAGCAGGATTGGGAAACTAAGGTACCTCCCTTATTTCACTTCCCAAACAATGATCCATTCTAGGGTTGTCAGTCCTAGTAAATCTCATACGATGTTGCAGTTCTGGATCGCTGCAAAGGGCTCGTCACCAAATCAATGCAGGCCTAGTTTATACTCTGATTACTATGAAAAGGCTTGTCACCTCTGCGCAGGTTCAAAGTATGCTCGAGGTCACTACAAAGGGCTCATCACCATATCAGTGTAGGCCAACAGCTCGAATACAGTGTCCCATACCACCGTATTTGGCTCACGAGTTTGGGTTGCTCACTAGTCACTATGGGGAGGCTCATTGCCCCAGTGTAGGCTGACAGCTCGACCACGGTGTCCCATACCACCATGCCCGGCTCATGAGTCTTAGCGGATCAAAGTACCAAGGTTAACAGGGTTTTCACTGGTAAGTTTGGTACCTTAGGTTCAAGCAGTAGCGTCCAAACATGGGGAACATATATCGGGGTAATTGGGTTACTTGACGAGCTCGACTAGCACAAGCGCACCTGAAGTTGGTCGACATGAAGTGAATAACCATTCCGTGTGGCCTAACCACTGCTGAAAACTCTAGTATGACTTTGGTTCGTCAAACACGTCCCATGTGGCGAATGAATCTCAGCCACAAACTCAAGGTCTATTACCGATTGCCTGGACTATTACATAGCCCCAATCACATTCAATCCTTACCCAGAAAGCATGTAGAGTAGTCAGAGAAGAATTAACCAAGTAGTGCAAACATGTTAACAAACATGTTATAAAACAAAACTTAAACAGGAAATTCAAACACGTATATTTCATAAGTAAGCGATTAAATTAAACAACTTGCATGAAGGAAATTATACAAATCTCTAAGGTAGTTGAGAATCTTATGTCAACACCCACTTAAGGCACTATCTCCTAAGTACTTACTCATACAAGCATTTTCACAAACACTTAGACTACGCTTATTAACATACATAACGTATGTTGGCCAAAACATGTATTAGGGTGAATCCTTTCGCCAAGGAGTTGTTACACATATATCTAGCATATACAAATAGTAGTTAATCATGGCAAACACATTTTCATATTTCGTACGTATACAGTATTTTCTACAAATATACAGAATATATTAAATGCCATAAATTGCATACATAACTGAATCGCAAAACGAACATCACATTTTACATGTGAAATAACACCCACATCATGAATCTATCATTATCTAGCACTGAAAGCTTTGAAAACAATAACCTATATGTCTATAGTCCGCACCTTATGCCGTAGAAGCGTAACGAATTCGACAGAGACTCTAAGTCTTCGTCAACGATGGAATGACAACCTATAACACGAATTGAGTTAGCTATTTCGTTACTAGCAATAATTGAAAACCCTAGAACAGGTCAGGGTTAGGTTTTCTTATCTAAGAACGAAGTCAGAATCGCCGGAATAGCGATGTGATAGTGATGGTCTGGCACGTGCAATGACAGGATAGAGCAACAGGAATCTACTCCTTCTCTCACACTTTCTCTCTCTTTACTCTCTTCTCTCTCCTAGGGTTTTCTCAAATTCGTATGGAGTGAATGAGAGAGGGTTTAAGGTCCTTCTAGAGGCCTAAAACTGATGGGAATGACCCCACGGCCAAGGTATACTTAGGTTATAGCCAAATGACATCTGTTTCTGCTTAACGGAGCACTTCCGGAGCCCCCCCTTGAGCCAAAGGTCTGACTTAAGCTCTCTGACCTTGGATCTAGGTTAAGTTAAGTTTTTGTTCCAATCGGGTTTCTAGATCGTATGTGGCGAACCAGTTTCAGTTCAATGGTCACCGAAACTCGATCAGGGTTATAAGTACACTACCAAGTGTATAGAATTTCTCCTGATTTGAGGGTGTATTTGGGTCAGATTCTGATGGTCTAATTGCTTATATCAGCCCGCAATCGACAGGTCTCAGATTACTTAAATTAGATTTAATTTCTAAAGAAAACCACGTTTTCTCACACACTCCACTCCGGGCTCAAGCGAATAGCCCCAGGACACTATCGGATTTGATTTCTGAGATGGTTGTCAAGCCCAGCAAGGCGATCCTACTTATATAACTTCGTATTATTCAGACTTTCGACGTGCGGTCCAGATCCGATATAGAGTTTCAATGTACTCCCGAGAGCAACTGGTTAATGAGATTGATCCTAGATTTAAGGGTAACTTAGCGTCAATGATTCTACAAGTTTTGGGTCTTGCAGATCGTATTTAAAGTGGATCAAGTGGATTTCGTAGCTAATCTAGTTTAGCACTTAGCTAATTTTGCCTAATTCCTAAAGGATTTGATCCTGAGTGATTTCTGCCTGAGGTGGTACTCGGGTCTTGTATGGAATTTTTTGAGTTGTTACACTAAACCTATAACCTAAACTCAATTCCCTAAACCTTAACCTATAACCTAAACTAAACCTAAACTCAATTCCCTAAACCTTAACCTATAACCTAACCTAAACCTAAGCCTATAACCTACACTTATAACCTAAACCTAAACCTATAACCTAAACATATAACCTTAACCTAAACCTAAACCTATACTTATAACCTAAACCTATTCTCAAATCCCAAAACCTATAACCTAAACCTAAACTTTAACCTATAACCTAAACTATAGCCTAACACTTATAACCTAAAACCTAAACCTAAACCTACACTTATAACCTAAACCTCAACCTATAGCCTAAACGCCAAACGTAAACTAATCTCGAACCCGAACCTGATTTCCTAAACCTAAACCTTAACGTTTTCTCAAATCGCTAAACCTAAACCTAAAGCTACACCTAATCCTAATCTCAATTCCCTAACCTAAACCTAAACCTAAACCTAAACCTAAACTTGAGAACCCAAACCTAAACCCGATTTCCTAAACCTAAACTTATAACCTTAACCTAAACCTATTTTCAAATCCCAAAACCTCTAACCTAAACCTAAACCTAAACCTTAACATAAACCTAAACCTTAACTTATAACCTAAACTCAATTCCCTAAACCGTAACCTATAACCTAACCTAAACCTAAACCTATAACCCGAACCCAATTTCCTAAACCTAAACCTTAACGTATTCTCAAATCCCTAAACCTAAACCTACACCTAATTCTAATCTCAACTCCCTAACCTAAACCTAAGCCTAAACTTGAAAACCCAAACCTAAACCCAATCCCGAACTTGAACCCAATTTCCTAAACCTAAACTTATAACCTTAACCTAAACCTATTCTCAAATCCCAAAACCTATAACCTAAACCTAAACCTAAACCTAAACCGTAACCTATAACCTAAACCTTAACTTATAACTCAATTTCCTAAACCTTAACCTATAACCTAACCTAAACCTAAACCTATAACCCGAACCCAATTTCCTAAACCTAAACCTTAACGTATTCTCAAATCCCTAAACCTAAACCTACACCTAATCCTAATCTTAACTCCCTAACCTAAACATAAACTTAAACTTGTAAACCCAAACCTAAACCCGATCCCGAATCCAAACTCGATTTCCTAAACCTAAACTTATAACCTTAACCTAAACCTATTCTTAAATCTCAAAACCTATAACCTAAACCTAAACCTATATAACCTCAACCTAAACTTAAAACTTAACCTATAACCTAAACCTTAACCTATAACCTTAACTTATAACCTAAACTTATAGCCTAAACTCAATTTCCTAAACCTTAACCTATAACCTAACCTAAACCTAAACGTATAACTTGAACCCGATTTCCTAAACCTAAACCTTAACGTATTCTCAAATCCCTAAACCTACACCTAATCCTAATCTCAACTCCCTAACCACACCTAAACCCGATCCCGAACCCGAACTCGATTTCCTAAACTTAAACTTATAGGTTTAGGTTAAGGTTTAGGTTTTAGGTTTAGGTTTAGGTTATTTTTGTTTATGATGTTAAGCTTATATGTATTTATGCGTGAATGAATGTGATGTGGATAAGATTGTTTGTGTTTGGATGAATGTAGTTTATGTTTGGATGGATTTACTAGTTTGGGTTTAGATGGATGTGAATGTAAATATGATGAAATATATTATATAACAATTGTATATCAGGATGAATATGGTGTATATCAGGAATTTTGTGCTGAAATATTTTTTTAAACAAACAGACTTTTAGCCACAAAATTTTTTGTAGCTAAAAGTTTTGCAAAATAGTTTTAGCGACGAACATTTTCGTAGCTAAAAGTTATCAAAATATTTCTTAGTGACGAAAATTTTTGTAGCTAAAAGTTTTACAATATATACAAATATTTTTTAGCGATGAAATGTTTCGTAGCTAAAAGTTTTGCAAAATAATTTTACCGATGAAAATTTTCGTAGCTAAGAGTTATACAAATATTTTGTAGCGACTAAAATTGTCGTAACTAAAAGTTTTGGAAAATATTTGTAGCGACGAAACTTTTCGTAGCTAAAATTTTTGAAATAATTGCAAAATATTTTTGGTGATGGAAATTTTCGTAGCTAAAAGTTTTGCAAAATATTTTTGACAACGAAAATTTTCGTAGCTAAAAGGTTTGCAAATATTTTTAGCGAAGAAAATTTTTGTAGCTAAAAGTGTTTTTAGCGACGAAAATTTTCATCGCTAAAAAACTTACCTTTAGCGACGATTCAAAATTTTCGCCAATAAAACCCTTCGACCTCGGTCTTTTAACGATGAATTTAGCAACGAAAATTTTCATCGCTAAAACGTTTTAGCTACGAAATTTTAACTTTTAGCAACGAAAATTTTCATCGCTAAAAGTGGGATTTCATGTAGTGAATCTCGGGATCAGAAATGTGTACTCATCGCCCCATCATCCTCAAATGAACGAACAAGTTGAGGCAGTCAATAAGATTTAAAAAAAAACATCTTCGAACCAAGCTCGACCGAGCCAAAGGAGCATGGGCTAAAGAACTCCCAAAGATACTGTGGGCATACCGAACCACGATTCGAACCACTACTGGAGAAACTCTCTTCTCCCTTACTTATTGCTCGGAAGCCATCATCCCAATCGAGATTAGATTGCCTTCAGCCTAAGTCAATTTGTTTAATGAAGAGGATAATGAAGAACTCTTAGCCCTCAGACTCGATCTTGTGGATGAACAAAAGGAAAGAGCTTGGCTAAGAATGATGGCTCGACAGCAACAAGTAGCTCGGTTCTACAATGCCTGAGTCAGGCATTTTCGAGTATGAGACATGGTCCTCTGAAAACCGTTCCTCAATACCAAGGAAGTTGGCGCGGGTACACTGGGACCCAATTGGGAAGGACCCTATGTCGTCTCAAACACCATCCGACCTAGAACGTATCGATTGGAAGACCTAACTGGGTGATTACTACCTCACCCTCGGAATGTTGAGCATTTAAAGATATACTACCCTTAGGTCAACCAACTTAATACGTAAGAAGACTCAAAGACGACAAGCATGTAAACTGAGTTAAAATGATTAAAAGAAAACTAAGTATATTCATTCATCGGTATGATTATTACATCGAGTTACATCTTACTTCGGCATTACATTAACAAAATTATAAAGATAAGAACAGAAGGAGTCGGCCACAACGTGGTATGTCTTCTTTCCGCTGTAGATGTTCTCGAGTTCGCCTTGATGTTTGGTGTGCTTAAAGTGTTTAAAACTTGGTATGCTTGAAGTGCTTGACATCCTACTAACCCCAACTTGAAGCTTGGTCTGCTTGAAGTGCTGGTGTTAGTGCCAAAAATCAAGCTCCAAGGTTCATCAAGAGCTAACTCAGGAGGTGGCTCAAACTCAGCTACTACCACCACTTGGAGCAACCTCTGGAGCTGTCATGGACTCAACCTCGATACCAGCTGCAACATCAGCAGACCCGGCAGCCTCAACCTTCAGACCTTTAGACCCAGAAGCATCTTCTTCAAATCCCAAAAGATCAAGGTCAGGAAAGATTACTTCATCAGCTGGATACAATCTGTGTACACACTCTGATACAAGCGGTCCCTCTTATCCGAAAACTCTTGGGACTCAAGAAAGGCTTTTATGGCTTGGTCCTTGGCCTCATATTTGGTCTACTCAATGGTTGCCTTGGCCTCAGCCTTAACCCGAGCTAGCTTATCCCTGCAGGAGGCATGAGCTTGAAGGGCTCGCCAACTCTCCTCTTGAGCCTCTTTCAGTAGTAAGGCCACGCAGGCACACTCGGCTTTGACATCCTCGATAACCTTTCTAGCAAGATCCAAATCGCCCGACATAAATCTGACCCAAGTCATAGCGCCTTCAAGCTGTGCCTCCAGCTCAGCGACTCTCTTTTCAGCGTCAGCAAGATCCAAGCTACCCCTAAGCATGCAAGGGGCAAACTGCAAAAAGAAAACTTGAGGTTAGAACTAAGTCGCCAAGACAAATGCGAAGCTACTTAAGACAACAAAGACCAAAGACGTTACCTCAAGCAACACCTTCGCCATGTGAGCAAGAACTCGCCTCAAGGGGGAGCTACAGAGGCCAGCATAATCCTTCTCTCCCCCATGTGAGATGGCCCAAGGGACCATGGTTGACACACCGTGCTGAAGGGGCGAAGGCTCCTATTGAGTCATCTCCCCCATGAGGTCTCCCCTCTCTGTTCCTCTCTCAATTCCGAGACCCGCTCTACAATGGGTGTTGGCTCAGGAGCCACCTGGGACTCGGCAAGAACCATGTCCTCTTCCACCCTCTCTTCTGGATCAGAAAGTACGAGCACGGTAGGGATGACTGGGGTAGATGGCCCCTTAGCCTTTGGAGCCGTCTTCGGCTTCTTCAAAGGCCGAGTCTCCGACAGAAGTGCCGACCTCAAAGGAGCCTTCATCTTGGAAGCTAGTTTCAGAAGGGGCCGAGCTTCAGCCATCTCTATATCAGACAAAGCATAGAGTTAAATAATAACCAGGAAGAATGCGTCAGAACAATCATGGGATACCTGTCACGGTTAAGTCTAAGCCCGAGAGAAGAAGACGCTCTGGCTGAAGAAGTGTCTTCTAAGACCGATCCTCCCGACTTAGCGCCTTCAGATCCTTGATCCGAACTAGAGCACCGGCTTCTGGCTTCGGCTTTTTCTTGGGAGTATCTGCAGAACACATTCAGTCAGACTCAGAAATATCATAACAAGAAAATACAGAGAAAGTACATGCCGAGCCACCTTCTTTAGAGAATTCCTGAGGAACACGAGGTTCGAAGAGTCCAAACTCGACAATCTCCCAGCGACCGCAAGCCCAGAACCATCTCTCTCTCCAGTGTTTGTTGGAGGTAGGAGGGTCAGTTATCAAAGAACCGCCCTTGTTCCACCAAGCGCACAAGAAGTACAAGCTGGACTATTGAGGGTTTGGTCGTACTCGGTACAAATAGAGGAACTCGTCGATAGTCAGTAAGGGCTACTCTGTCTCAGCCCACAGTACCGAACACCCAAACAAGTTCCTCCACCCATTCGGAACTATCTGCCTGGGAGTGATTTTGAGTTGGGAAAGAAAATCCCGAGCAATGGGTTGAAGGGGTAGACGTAAGCCACATTGCATAGTGACTTGGAAAATCACGACCATCACAGCAAGAGGATGGTCGGGTAATTCACTCGGGAGGGGGAGACGAAGAATAATTGAGTCATGGACATGGTACCCGACTCGAATTCTATATAAGTCCACCTCAGTTAAGTCCGAAGGGACCAGACCCCTCTGCTCGTCTTCAACCTCCCCTCCCTCGGCAGCCTCCCCTTCCTCATCTGCTGATTCAATGCCCCGTATTGATCTTCTAAGAGGAACCGACACAGTGGTTTCCTCAGATTCCTCATCCTCTTCCTCTAAGTTTTCCCCAGGAGAATTAGGCCACCTAGGGGCAGTCGTCAGTGACATGCCTCTGCCAGAAGGACCTACCGAAGTAGGACGTTCTGCTAAAGTCCCACACACTCTTTCAAAGAATTGGAAAGCTTCATTGGCGCTAATTGCCATCTCCAACAGCAATGAGGGCGATTCCGAGACATTCTAGAGATGTCTCATTTTGTCCTCATCACCGGAAATTCCCTCCCGAGGGCTTGAAGAATGCATTGCCATTAAGATTGAAAAGAAAAGGGAAGGAGAGAAAACTCACCAGAGAAGTGAAAAGTGCACTAACGGGTAGCAAAAAGGAAAAGGAAGATGAAAGCAGTGGAGAAAATGGCGACAGCGAAGAAGAGAAATTGGGAGAAGAAGGAGCTAATGCACGAAAATGGGGAAGAGGCGTCCCACTCGTCCTTTTATAGCCCTGCCACGTGGCAGAGGCATTTAAGGAGGAGTTGAATCGATGCTTATTTCGACTCCCCCGCCTGACACGTGTCGCATGCTGACTGACGCCATCATCGCCCTCGCCACGCGTCCAGCGCTGATAAGCGGAAAAAATGCTCTGACAACTGTTTGCTCATGCGGCCACGAGCAATGAATTGACGTGCGTTGAGAATGACCTAAAGAGTATTAATTGCTCCATCATAACTCTGGTCTCCAGTGCAAGCCGACCTAGAGACTTGTTACTCCTTAGCGTCAGCACGGTTGACACGAAGAGTAAGGGGGCTTACTATTAGGGAAAAATATGATAAGTCCAGAAACCTGATTATGGAATGGACCAACTCTACTGACACTACCCGGGGGTCCGGAGCAATAGGTCAGATCGAGACCAGACGAAGCCTAAAGAAGAGACTTGACTAGGATTGCGGGAAATGAATCCCAACCGAGACTTAAAGAGTCAAGAGCTATAGGCAAAATATATAAGAGCCAGCCACATCTAAAGGGGACCAATTAAGGTCTGAAGGCTAGAAGTCACCTGACCGACCATAAAACCGACCCATAGTTGGTCAATTATAGTATTGGCTATCGGAGTAAGAAGGGGAATCGGTTATAGACCGATTTTGTTTCATTCGACAGAAGGCAAAAAGCCCTATCCTTACAGCCAGTCGAGACTCATCTTTTATTAGGGTCGATAAAGGCCGAGCCGAGCAATAAAGAGATGGTGTAAACATAAATACCATCCCGAAAATCTTGTAAAAGGATTTTCGACCCCGAAAACCTCGGGATCGGGAAGTATCCGTAAACAGATTACAATCAAATTAAATCTCCAAGATTATCGGCAGAGAATCCTTGCACGATGGGACTTCCCATCCCTATAAAAGAAGGACATCTCCAAGATAAAAGGTAGGCAGAAAACACCTCAAAAAGACCTTCTTTCCTATCTCGTCATTGACTTAAGCATCGGAGGTTCCCCAGCTCTAGCCAGGGTTCCGTTTACATCTCCCTTGTGTATGTGGAGGCGAGGAAGGAGGTGCATCAGGTTTTTTGCATCAACAATGTCGATTAAATGAATGATTAAAAGTAAAATAATTAGCAGTTAAAATTTTAAGGGAAGATTTAGAAGGTTAATATTACTATCTCAGTACAAATTTTAGATTATACTTCATCCACAGTATGGTCAGCATTACTTTACAAATAGCCATGTCTGTGATTGAAGATTCACCACTATTTTCTAAATGTTGTAAAACTAACACTATAGGAGTTGTCTGACCTGTGGGCAAAATAAGACAGAAATGGTCAGGTACAGTTGAAGGCGAGAAGCCCCTTGATTTGTTTAACATGAAAAAACTGGACATGAAAAAAGCTATAATAAATAAAGGAATAAGACCCAGCCTCCGTGGGAGTGGATTCGGTCAGGTTAAGGCAACCCCCAGTCCAGTCGGACGCGGATTACGTGAGGCAGGGGTATTAGCTTAGGGGGTGAGTCCATCCATTTTACAGATCATTTTAGGTCATGGTCATGAAAACGAGGCACATCCAAATCTCAAGTGGACCTCGAAATAGGAATTGAACTCCCACTGTTAAAAATTTCTTCAAGGCCACAAAAACATTGGATCACATAGCTATTTGTGTTTTCCATTCATCCATGTCTGTCTAACATTATCAACAGATCGATGGCAAATAAACATTACAGTGGGCCTTAGCAAGATTTTAATGGTGAGCATTCAACCACCAATGTTTTCTCTTTTCTGTGGTGTGGTCCACCTCAGATTTGATTCTGCATCATTTTTTGGACCATGATGAGCTACTAAAGATGGAGTCGTGGATATACAACACATACGTCAAGGTGAGGAGTTTGGAACTTCCCGAGTTTGTGATATTATTGCTGGTCAAGGACCATGATGAGTACTATGCATTGAGTATAGAGATCAAGTAAACTAAATATATGGTATCCTTAATTGGGATATTATTGCTGGTCCTCCGCACCTTATACCCTTGGAGAAGCACATGGATGTGAATTGAAGCTTTTGTTGTATGTAGGATTGGGGACTCAGCCATATTTATATAGTTTAGAGGGTTGAGGAGTTTGGAACCCATCGAAACTCCTCTCCCTAAGGCTCCATACGAGTTTCGTAATCTCAGTCCCACTAGAACACTGTGTGTATAACACAGTTATAGCGCACTACCCCTTACACAATTTTAAATGCATCACGACTTAGTGGGGTCCACTGGTACTCCCAATCACACTATCCAACCTTTAAGACAATCCAGACTGTTGATCAATAAGGCCCACCTTATATAATTCTTACATTCTCTCACTTGGCGACATTGATCAATGTCAATGATTAATCTTTAAATAAAAAACTTCTAAAAACATATTTTAATTTTAAAGAAAACATCCAAATGGGTAACTAATATAATTGTTGGATAATAAAGGCAACACTGGTATAGTATGGTCCATCAAGACCACTAGTTAAACTAATTTGAAATGCTATGTTATTCATAACAAAACTTTTTCATCCTTGAAATGGCAATCCCACGTTTAGTTTTTCATTTTCAACATTAAGTTTATCCAATGACACATTATCAACAATTAGGACTTCCCGCATGACATGAATTTGATATGCTGCTTCTTCTTCTTCTTCCTTTTTTTTTTTTTTTTTTTGCTACCTCTTGTTCCATCACCAGCATCTCTTTAGTTTCTTCGAATTGAAGTTACATCCTATCCAGTTGAATTTCGTCAATCTTCTTTTCTAGTGAATTCACCATAGCCTATAACAAATTAATGGTGAGTGACATAAATATCACAAGCAAATGCAAATTTATGTTAGCCCATGAACTTTAGGCAAACTAATTTGAAATGTTATAACTCATTGATTGTAATCAACTAGACTGTTAGATAGAGATCGATTGTAATCAACCTACATAATAGTCTATTACATTGTGCATGTGGGATTGTAATCAACTAGACTGTTAGTTTGGATTGTTCAATCCTAGATTGGCCAATCCAAGTATTTCCTTCTAATCCTAGATTGAACAACACCATGCCCTCCTTTATGTGCAATGAAAAGCCTCCAAGAAGATACTATGTGAGTGGATGGAGGAGCACTATGCCTCATTTATGTTCACCATACAACAGTGATTGATCATTTGATAGCAAGTCTATCACCTAAATCTACTGAAGAAACAAAGGAATAGAAAGAGTACAACTATTTTCAGCTCGAACAACATTTGATAGCAAGTCTATCACCTAAATCTATTGAAGAAACAAAGGAATAGAAAGAGTACAACTATTTTCAACTTGAATAGAAAATAAAAAATAAAAAAATAGAGCAAATCAAACACCATGATATGCTGCCTGTGAAGATCAACACCTTGTTGACATGTGTGGCTAGAGCTGGGCATCAGACCGAGTCAGATCGAATTGGGTCCAACTCAATTCGGTCCAAAATCTACATCTGACTCGAACCAATCCGATGCACGGTTGGCCTGACCCGAACCGAGTCCGACTCGATTAGGAAAACCGAGTCGGATCGGGTTGGGTATGGTTCGGATTAGGTTGGGTCTGTGGGTTAAAATATGAGGTATGTGTTATATCCAAACCGTCCATCCATTTGGAGAGTTCATCTTAAGGCTTGAGTCAAAAAATAAGACAGATCTAAAGATCAGTTGGACCACACTGCAAAAATATAGTGGGGGATTGAACGTTTACCATTGAAACCCTTTTGGAGATCACAGAAGTTTCAAATTAATATGAAATTTTTTTCCTCTTCATCCATGTATTTTTAACCTTATTAACAGATTTGATGGAAAATAAACATTATGGTGGGCCTTACAAATTTTTTAACGGTGAAAATCATTATCCTCGCTGTTATTTTTGGTGTGGTCCATATGAGCTTTAGATATGATTCATTTATTTTTCAAATGCTCTAAAATGATCACGAAAAATGGATAAACAGTATGGATATGATCTCATTGGAGCTGTTCGTGCAACTCGGAGCTCGAGACGCGTCTTCGTTCATCTTTGCACGACACGTATCTACACAGTTGTGCCTGTGTTGACGTGTCGTGCACGCCACGTATCAACACAGCTCTACCATAGAAAATTAGAGGCATGCTCACCTATGCACATGCGTACATGCTCACCTACGCACCTGCGTGCATGCGCACCTTTGCACATGTGGCATGGGATTCTAATCCGAATGGTCCATAAGATACGGAATCCCATGAAACCCCAGGGGATGAATTTTCACCATGATATAAGATTCTGGTGGGCCATAGAAAAGAGAAATGCAAATCAAGGGAAGAAACTGTTTTCATTTTTCATGGCCCACCAAAGTTTTGGTTCAAAGTAAAAATTGGTACCAGGGGGTTTCACGAGGTTCTGCTTCACGTGGACCGTTTAGATTTTCGAGACTCATCACGTATGATTAGTTCTCAAAAAAGTTCGTAGGACTTTCGTGCAAATTGGTTCGTAATGGAGCATTCCTCATCGAAATCATATCTTGTCCAAGAGATATGAAGGAGGATATGGTGTATAGTATATTAATATCTTAGGTGTTGGTGTGGGGTCACCAGCCAAACTGCAAGTGCTTTTGGAAGGCACACGTGCATCATTGGGCCTTTACATGCACCACATGTGCTTTGCTACGTTTGATACGATGGTCCCTACTATTAAGATGAATCTATGGAAGAATCAAGGCGCTCCACTCATTAGGCATGACACACGTGTATGTTTGATGTGGACTGTTGGTAAGTTTCTTTAAACCACCCGCTCCTTTCTCATGAGAGTGGCCCACATGATAAGTGCACCACCTTGATTTTTCTCTGAGATCATATTCATTGTGAGAGATACCTTATGTACCGTTCAGATGTCCGAAGGACTCGCCAGACTTGTAGTTCTGGGTCCAGCAAGCCTCATAAATGCATTGAATGATGGCTGCACAGTAACTTAGTGCATTAGAAACAAAAGTGCAAACAGTGGTGTGCGTTTTTCACCATTTGCAAAATGGTCGTAACTCAACCACCATAGACGATGCATGCCAGTCCACGTTATCTAAATCATGGTCCACCCTACAGATGGATAAATATTCATAAGAAGCACTTTGGATTGAATCATATAGGTCTGGATCAGATCCATTCAGTTTGGATTTCATTTCGGATCGGTCCGAATTGACCACAATCCGAACTTGATCCAAAAAACTGTCAGATCTGAATGGCCCTATTCAATCCGCACCGATCCAGGCTGTCGATTCGGTTCGAAATGGGTCAGATCGGGTCTGATCGGGTTGGATCCACTGGATTGGGTCAGACATGCCCAGCTCTATGTGTAGCCTTGACACATTGTACAAATTAAATTATGCATGTCGGGATTAATATCTTGGCCTGTAGATATGAATGCATGAGAATAGATTTTTAAATTTTAAATCCAAAAATGATTTTCCATAAATTTAAATCAAGCTCGCAATGAGGTAACTTACAACACTGAACACAATTCCTAAGCACTGCCTAGATGCAACCCAAATGGCAATTTAAATGGCCACGATGGGCCCGAACCGTTCCATTCCCACTTGCATTAGATCAGTTTATATATGGAAAATGTGTTGGAATGAGATAGAGGGTTAGCCACCTAACCCTTAGTTGCCTTAACATATTTTAGTCTCATACCATAAAATGATATGAAAAAAATAGATAGACGACATGGATGAAACACATATATCATGGTGGGGTCCATAGAGCACCGACCACCAGCCATTGGTTGGTGGCAGGGGGAGTAGCCAATCCGTTCCCTCGATATCCAGTTAGCGTCCCTTAATGACGCACGCATTTGCAAAGTTTGTTGGAATTCTAGGTGGGGCCCACCATGATGTTTTTGAGAAATCTACCCCGTCTATCCATTTTTCCTTATCATTTTAGGGCATTATCCCAAAACTAAGGCAAATACAAATCTCAAGTGAACCACACCATAGGAAGTAGCAGTGATAATGATTCTCACCGTTAAATATTTTTTGGGGCCCACCATGATATTTATTTGACATCCAACCTATAGATTACGTCATATAGACCTGGATGATGGAAAAAAAAAAGAAGCAAATATCAGCTTGATCTAAAATTTTGGTAGCCCCAGGAAGTTTTTAATGGTGAGAGTTCAATCAACACTGTGTGGCCCACTTGAGAATTTGATCTACCTCAGTTTTGGATTCATACCATAAATTTATTTTTTAAAATGTATGGATGGCGTGGATTTATCACTAACATCTTGGTGGGACCCACTAGCATTCTAACTTAAGAATTTTATATGAAAAGGCTTCCGTCACATCCTTTGGAGAGTGGGTAAAGAGGCGTGCGAGAGAAAGAAACTCACTTTTTTAAGCTCGCGCTAAGAGCGCCTTCATCCCGACCGTCTACCTTATTCGACGATTGATAGAAAAGTTCGTACATAATGATGTGCAAACCGATGCGTAGCTGAACGTTCCTCTCTCTCTCTCTATAATATATATATATATATATATATATATCTTTTCCATTAATTCAGTTTTGTTTGATATTATCAATAGGTTGGATGGAAAATAAACTCCACGGTCCACCCTAGGAAGTTTTTAATGGTGGGCATTCAATCACCACTATTTCCTATAGTGTGGTCCACCTGAGATTTGTATTAGCTTCATTTCTTGTCTTATGCCATAAAATGAGTTTCCAAATGGATGGAAGTCGGGATATGCTATACATGCATCAAGGTGGACCCCACGGTCAGGGCCGCATAGCATTGGGTGAGGCCGGGGCCAACCTAATCCGCCCCTTTCCCAATATGACCTTGGCAAAAATGAACATACAAGGAAATGACCCTCACACGTCCTGTAGTCCTAGATGCTCAAGTAAGTATGTGGCAAAAATTCAAAGACTGTTGAGAGAAGGAAAAGGAAAGGTCCAAAACAAATGAATTACTTTGAATAATTTTCAAAAGAGAAATGGCACGACAATTTCACATTACTTATTACTTCTAGTGCATACACCAATTCTAGATAAATTATGTGGTTAATTTTACTAAAGGACTATTTTAAGTATGTTAAACAAACATTTAAAATAATATATAAGTGGTTGAAATACGTGTTTAAGATTTCGGTGACATTTTAAATGGCAAACTACCAGACCCTATATTTACGAAGAGATAATATCAAGTCACTCAACAGCTGAACATGTTTAGTTCATGGATGAGTTCATGTATACAATATGCTATGGGGAAAATGGCCCAGATCTCATCACGTATGAATTGACAAGTACTGTGCATTGGGTGAAAGCAGAAGCACATAAAGATGAATCTAAAGAAGTAATCTAATTGCACCACGCAAGCAGAGTGAGAACACAACAATTTAACATGGAAAAACCTTTTCGCGAAACAAACCATGGTACAAAGCAACAAATGATCACTATGAAAGTAGAAATTGACCACCTCATGCCTGTGAGCTTGGGAAAGGGACTAAGTCAAGTGTGTGGCGGGGCACTCGGCCATAAAAAATTTATAACGAGGACTTCCCTGTCGAGTAGTTTATCACATTGTTGAATACGAATTCTGCTTAAGACAAGACCGAATTACACTGCTTCAGTTTTTAACCTGAATTACACCGAATGAGGTTTCCCAACGTGTGATTCACAACTTCAGTCTGTGGGTGGTAGGCACTGTTGAACTGAAATTGTTTACTGAACCGATTCCACAACATTCGCCAAAAGTGACTAATGAGTTTTGTGTCACAGTCAGAAGTAATGGTCTTGGTAACCACAAGTAGCCGCATGACCTCTCTAAGGGATAGGTTTGCCGTGTGTTTTGCATTGAGGGTCTTCTTACATGGGATAAAGTGTGCCATCTTTGAGAAACAATCCACCACCAAGAATATTAAATTCATACCGCGTTGTGTTCGTGGGAGTCAAGCAGGCATGAATTCCATAGATAAGTCTTACCAAGATCCGTCAGGCAGATGTAATGGGGTGTAGAGTCTTATATTCCGAGACTTCCTGTTGAAGGTCTGACAAACATGACAATGATGCATGACTTTACCGACGTCACATACCAATTGTGGCCAATAATACCACTCCTCAACAATAGCCCGCATCTTGTCTCATCTAAGGTGTCCACCAAGGCCACCTCCATGTAGCTCTTGAATAATATGCTCCCTCAGAGAACTTTGAGGAATGCACAATTGATTCCCTTTAAAGAGGAAACTGTCTTGGATATGTAAGTCACTTGGATGATCCTCTTGGCTTATTATCTACACATCCTTGAAGTCCTCGTCCTCGGAATACAGATCCTTGAGATAGTTGAAATTGACCACATCATTGTTCATTGTAACAAGTAGTGATGCACGACAGCTAAGTGCATCAACCAATTTGTTCTGCTGCCCTGACTTGTGCTTCAGAATAAACGTGAATTTCTACAAAAATATAACTCATCTAGCATGCACACGATTCACATTTACCTGACTATTAATAAACTTTAATGCTTGATTGTCAGTTTGAAGAACAAACTCTTTGAATCATATAATGCCGCCAATGTCGCAATGCTTGAACAATTGCTAATAGCTCAAGCTCATATGTTAATCACTTATTTTAGGCTTCATTGAGCGTCTTTCTGTAGAAGGCTACCGGCCCTCCTTATGATAAGACTCCTCCAATTTCGACATATGAGGCATTACACTCAACTACAAACAACTTGTCAAAATTGGAAAGAACTAATATCAGTATTGTGGACAATCAATGCTTGATTTCAACAAGGCTTTTGTTAGCCTCATTGGTCCACTAAAACTTTCCCTTTTTCATACAATCTATAATGGGTGTGACTATAGTGCTAAAATTTAGCATAAATCGATGATAGAAGGTCGCCAACATGTAGAAACTCCTCACTTAATGAATGTTCATCGGGATCGACCATTCCCTGATGGCTCGTACATTTTCATCATCCACAAGAATGCTCGTGGACATCATGACAAATCCTATGACTAGCCACTCATACAACCCTCATGGATAGGAATTTGATAGTACCCACTTTTCAAATCTAGTTTAGAGAACACCTTGACACCTTTTGGAATATCAAGCATGTTGTCCAACTGTGGTATTGGAAACTGATATTTAATAGTAATCTTGTTAATTTCCCAGTCATCAACACACATGTGCCATCTTTCATCTTTCTTACCCGTTAACAATGTTGACACGACATATGAGCTCATGTACTCTCTTAGAAGACCCTTATAGATCAATTCGTTCACCATTCCTTAAAGTATCTCACACATTTTTAGACTCATTCAATAGTGAGGGCGGTTGGGCAAGATAGCCTTAGGGACGATATCTATGTGATGTTGGATGTCCCACATGAGGGCAATCCATTAGGTAACTCTTCGAGCCAAATTTCTTTAAATTCGTTCAGCAATGGCCTTAAACTTGGAGAAATGTCTAAGGGCTCCGATTCCTCGTCATTTATCACCATGGCATACACTTCGTCTAGTTCATTGGATCCCTCCACAAAATCCCAAATGGTCAAGAGGGAGCTGCCCTCCACATTAGAAGCTTCGGGGTGCTTCTCTGGTGTCATAGGGGCAATGATCATTTTTCGATTGTCATTGACAAAGATGTAAACATTGTCTCATTCTCGGTGGGTCGCATCATGGTCCGATTACCATGGTCGACTGAGTAACATATAACATGCTTCCATGTCGACTACGTTTGAAAGTACTTGATCCTTATAATTCATAGCAATTGAAATCAAGACAATGCATTGTTCAGTTACCTTGGTCTCACTCACCTTACCTTGATAGTCTCTTTCAACATGATCTAGTCGACGTCTCCATAGACTGGTCATTGGGTAGTGCCACCACCGATGTCCTTGTTGCTCAAGGTCAACTTATCTGGAGTATCCCTACGAGTCACTTCCAGAAGTACTCTATAAAAATCGGGGTTAGGCTATACAGTGACCACGGGTGACTAAGCATCGCCTTGGGCTCGAGGTAGAATTAGTGCATCTGTAATACGGTTGAGGCTTATCTGCAGGCCTTGCATGGTCGATTGACTCTCCCGGTGGAAATCTTCAATTCTTCTCAATATGTAATGAATCCCTGCATCATTGTCCACATGATTTTGGTCAATTCTGTCGTTAGTTGTCATCATTCCAAGGGAAGTCCTCGGTCTGATACCAATTGATGAAGGGAAGGACCTGATGAGGTCGATGACCATCTTCCTCAAGGATAACCACTTTAAATCCACATAATTTCTTTGGACTCCTCACAGAGATTCCTCGAATCCATGAGGAATGAAAATAGAAAATAATTTCTAATAATTTGAAATGAATTGGTATATGAAAAAAATAATAATAAATTAAAAAAATCAAATTACGATCCTTTAAATAGTGAACTCTAACCTAGGATGGAGTTTCAAACTCAAAATTTGACTCAAACTACCTAAAAAATGTAACTTACTATAAATAGTAACTTACTATTTATAGACGATCATGATTCCTACTAGACTTCATGGCTTTTGTCTAAAAATAGTAAGTGTCCAATTTAGCCTAACCACATTATTCTCCTAATTTTTCTAAGTCCTTTTTATGTTGGGCACGACTCCTAAAACTCAAAGGATCAAAAGTTATGATTTAACTAAAACTTACTATTTATAGTAAAAATGGAAATGAAATTTACTTTCGACTGTCTATCTGATGGAATCTTGCAAATTAGGCGTGGGCTCCAAGCATAGCAGGTTGGTTGGATAAAATAGCTTCTCCTACCCAAACTCATATATGGTACGTCAAAAAACTCATTCCAATTTCCGAGATACCTCTGTTTTAAGGTTCTGACGGTCCTGATCACTTCCACCTCCGATTGGGCCTTCTCTTGGTCCATCTTTGCCATGAAAGTGTCAGCCACCTACTTTATATCATTTTAGGATATGAGACAAGAAAATGAAGTAGTTCCAAATCTCAGGTGGACCATACTAAAAGAAACAGTTGTGATTAACTATTAAAAACTTTGTGGGAAACAAAAATTTTGGATTAAGCTGATTTTTTTAATCTTTTCCCTTAATCCAGTTTTGTGTGATATTATCATCAGGTGGGATGGAAAATAAACACCACGGTCAGCCCTACGAAGTTTTTAATGATGGGTGTTGAGGTCAAAATCTGGACCACCCTCCACTCAATGCTGCAAACCTCAAACTGACCTTGGTCCTGCACAGAAAGGTGAGCAAAGGAGATCCTGGCTTAAACAGGGGGACCCTTCGATGCCTAAGTTAGGCTAGGAAATCTGGGTCTATGTCACGTAATTGCGTAATGTAGAGAGAGGGTGCGAGATGTTGTGTACCTGTTGCAATGGGGTCTCCTGGTATTTATACTTGTGAGTCAGGCGGATCATGTCCGTCAATCTCGGCATGATTTACTCAATCAAGTGGATATTGTAATTGCAAAGATACTCCAAAATCTTTGGATCTTGTAGCGCATCGTATGTTAATGGAGCGTATCTCCAGGCGTGATCTTCGACCATGTCCACATTCGGGCTGGTTTCCCAGCTGGCTACTCGCAGTATTTTCATCCAGGCTCGGACTTCATTCTATCAGAGTCCGCGACTGAGCACTAGTAGTCGGGACTCATAGCTGAGTCATTAGGGTTGGAGTCTGTTGAATAAAGAGAGGACGAGGACGAGAGCTCGACTCGGCCAACCTTCTTCGGATGAGGATGAGAACGAGGACGAGAGCTCGACTCGGCTGACCTTCTTCGGATGAGGATGAGAACGAGGATGAGAACTCGTCTTGGTCGGCCTAGGGTCATAGTTCAGAGGTCCGCTCGCACCTGACGTGATGTTCTCCCATCAAGGCCTTCCTTCCAACCTCCGAGCCTTCACTAATTAGTCTGACTTGCCCGGGTCGGATTTCCGCATAACAATGAGCATTCAATCACCACTGTTCGCTATAGTGTGGTCCACCCGAGAATTGTATTAACTTCATTTCTTGTCTCATGCCATAAAATGAGCAAACAAATGGATGGAAGCATGAATATAGTACACATGCATCAAGGTAGGCCCCACGGTCAGGACCGCACCGTGTTGGGTGCGGCCGGGGCCAACCTAATCCGCCCATTTCCTATCATGACCTTGACAAAAATGAACATACCCGGAAATGACCCGTCACACGTCCTGTAG
This sequence comes from Magnolia changhungtana, assembly GCA_030180095.1. Classification (NCBI taxonomy): domain Eukaryota; kingdom Viridiplantae; phylum Streptophyta; class Magnoliopsida; order Magnoliales; family Magnoliaceae; genus Magnolia; species Magnolia changhungtana. Next base: position 2,078,972 of record JASAUF010000180.1, read on the forward strand.
TCCTTAGATGCTAAAGTAAGCATGCAGCAAAATTTTCAAAGGCCGTTGAGAGTTGGAAAAAGAAAGGTCCAAAACCAATAAATTTGCTTTGGGTAGTTTTCAAAAGAGAAATGACATGGCAATTTCACATAATTTATTGTTTCTGGCCCATACACCACTTCTGAATAAATTATGTGATTAATTTTAATTTAAAATTATTTTAAGTGTGTTAAATAAACATCTAAAATAACACATAAGTAGCTGAAATCTATGTTTAAGATTTCTGCGACATTTTAAGTGGCAAACAAACAGCCCCTGTATGTACAAAGAGAAAATATCAAGTTACGCAACAGCTGAACATGTTTGATCCTGGATGTGTTCATGCCTGTTTTTTTTTTTTTTTTTTGACGGACACACCCACGCTTTTTTTTTTTTTTTTTCAAGCGCACCCGACACACATCCACGCACCCCGTAGTGGAATTTCGCCACCTATGGGTTTCAAACCAAGACCTCATGTTGAAACTCAGACTCTACCACTGAGGCAAGGACTGGAACCCCAGGTTAAGAAATCGTGTCAACTTTAGATATCACCTTTTGGCCTGGATAAAAATCAGGATTAGTCAATTTTTGCTAATCCCACACAATTGTGCAAGGCGGCAGGTGCAATACGACGCTATCCATCGGGACGCGGATTGCGTCCTACCCCCGCCCAGATGGTAATCTAGGCAGGCCTCTATGTGGGGTCCACAGTTATGTAAGTGTTTTATCCACGCTGTTAATAGCTTTTTACAGATCATTTTAATTTATGAGCCAAAAAATGAGGCAGGTCCACATCTCCAGTGGACCACAAAGTGGGGATTGAACTTCCACCATTAAAGCCTTCTTGGGAGCCGGAGAAGTTTCGGATCAAGCTGATATATATTCACTTCATCCACGTCTGCATGACCTTATGAATAGTTTGGATGGTAAAAAAGCATCACGGTGGCCCTTATAAATGTTTCAACGGTGGGTTTCATTATCACTGCTGCTTTCTTTGGTGTGGTCCACAGGAGATACAGACCTACTTCATTTTTATTAATATACCTTAAAATGATCTGTGAAAAGCGATGAACGGTGTGGATAAAACACTTACATTACGGTGGGCCCCACAGAGCCCTGCCCCCGGACGGATTACCTGATGGGCGGGGGTAGGATGCAATCCGCGTCCATCCATCAGAAGGGTACTGCTACGTAGATTCTGTAACCAGGAATCAAATCAATCCAATTGGCAGGTGGGCAACAATTACCCAACAAATATAGAGATGCTAAAAAGTCGGCGAGAGTTTTCTAACCTGTGCACTGATTTCTAATATTATGGCACAACTACCAAGTAGACCACCTTCATCTTCTTAGCACTAGAATCTTCATATGGTGAGACATACATGATGACGGATTGGTTGGATATTTCACCTGTCCATGCTGGCACATATGATGTTGTGTGCATTAGCTGACTTGAACATTTGTGTGGGCTTGAAAATATCTCTCCCTCTCTCTGAACAAACTGAGGTTTTCTAAACCACGCACATTTCAGGGAACCCTTTTACATTGGATGCACATGTGCCTGCAATTTTAATCCATCTATTTGAGGGCCCAACCATGCAAATGTAAGAAATCATACGGGTTTACAAATAATATACACCAAAAGGATCTATAAAGCCATTCAACTACTTGATGAAACTTGATGGTGATGAGTTATTATTTGACTGATTTTAACATAGTGAAGAGCGGCGGCTTGAATGATTTCAATAATCTAGATCTTTACTATGCTGCACCTTTAGCCTGATCAACGGTTGAAATCTACTAATTTTAATCATCTCCTCAACTTGCGATCCATATAGGATAGGTGGAGTCTGGTCTATTGTCAGGACTCTACCCCAATTGTCTATATTTCAGATATCAATTAATACAAATTTTATTTTGTTAAAAAAAAAAAAAAAAAAAAAAAAAAAAAAAAAAAAAAAAAAAAAAAAAAAACCTGCAATGCATATGGAGATGGGCATGTCACAAGACAACTTTGAATTATAGAGATGGACCGAGAGCCATACGTGATTTGGTTTCAACCCCCATAGGCGACTCTTTGTTTCCTCTGATTATTATTAGAAAAGATCATTGTTGTTGGGGAAACTCATTACCAAATTCAAGAGCTTTTACTAAATAATATATATTTCCTTAGAAGTAGAAAGGACAGCCCTTGGATTACTAAAAGTGTGGTCATGTGGGCCACACCTAATTAAGAGTAAAAAATTATTCAATTATTTCCCCACTTGGCCTATAAGAAGAGTTTACAAAGTCTTTCCCTATGATGTAATTTTAAAGTTTTAAAAATATTCATTTTGCAAAATAGGTTGTTCTTGACTCCAAACATTTATGAAATCACTTCCTCTGATGGTACTTTAGAAAACATGCTAATCCTTTGAACCTTTCTAAATAATTATTATACCTTCACGAAGTAAAACTACTAATGCGAATCATTGCAGTCATATATAATTTGGTGATATACTCCTCGCCGTGTATTATAAAAGTAGCTACTTAATAAGTAAATTAAGAGGCCAAGCGTTAGGATGGTTAAGCATAATATTGTAATAGTTATATCATATTTATACCCAACATAAATGTATACATATAAAGATAATAAAGAAAGTATACTAAAATGTGAGCACATTTAGATAGCGTCTATTACATAAAATTAAGGGAATTTTACAAACGACTATCTACTTAATATAGAATATACATTCTTGTAATCTTTTCAAAATGGTTTTCAATAAGCCACTCTATTAATTTAAGTAATTATCACTGTGGTACCTTATATTAGATTTATTAACAAAAGTTTGGGTCAACCTTCCAAGCAAAGGGATCAACAGCTTGGTTAGGCTCCACCTTGATGTTTATGTGAAATCCACCCGACCATCATGTGCATCACCTCATGTTAGGCACAGGGCTAAAAAATCAGCCTCATTTGTGATTCAAGTGGATCACTACAAGCATAGAAGTAATATACATGGGAACTAACCCTCACCCTCCAAACTGTTTTCCTTGTGTCCTTACTTTAACATGAATGGGCTTGATGTTTCAGCTCTGGTGATCACTACAAGAAAAGGTAGTTTTATTGGCGCAATTTTTTTACCGATGGCTATCTATAACTGCCGGTAATATGAATCACCGGCAGCTGTTCAAAAACGCCCCTGATTTTAGTATGTGGCCGCCTGTTAATGTCGGTTTAAAAATTAAAATAAAATAAAATAAAAAGAAGAAGAAGAGGAAGAAGCGCCAATCGTTTTTCATTTCCCTCTTTTTATTCCTCGTTTGTAGCACTCCCTTTCTCATCTCTCCCTCTCGTCTCCTGCGCTTCTCCCATCTTGGATTTGGAATTTTCCATCTCCCATCTCCAAGTCTCATTCTCTCTCTTATTTCTCTTCCTTTCTTTTCATTCTCAGGGTTCTTAGATCAGATCTACAGCTACGGATCAAGTAGGCCCAGTAACCTACGGACGTGGTCATCAATGGTGAAGAGAATAGAAGAAATCTGAGGAGGCACTTGAAGGTACTCTCTCTTTCTCTCTATTTTCCTCTTTTAGTGGCCAGAAATTGGGCAGCATCCATGGCAGCGGCAACCAGGTCCGCCACTGTCCATCGCCCCCTATATGTTTGAAGAAATTCTTCAACCACGATTGGTAAACATACTCTTTCAGAATATGGATTAATTCCATAGATCTCCAGCAACGACACGGGATCCCTTCTGGACCAGGGCCTCCTTCCATGCTCCACCGAATCTGGAGGTGAAGCCGCAGGAGATGAGGCTGGCATGTGGTAGAGACACCCTTGGATCAATCTTCAAGACGTAATTAACATTCATTACCATGTACTTGGACCATGTGGAGCAACTGAACAGATGGTAGAACTTTTTCCCTTTAATGGACATTCTCGATGTGTCGTCGGGCATCAGACCGTCCGATGTGACGGGGTACTTCTAGCACAAGTTGGTCCTCTCAGATCAGCAGTTGTTGTACTCCTTGCACTCTCCAATGTAGGTTGGGATTACCAATTCCCCTTCTTTGAAATCTGTCACACCCACTACGCCAAAATCGCTAATTTACGACGGACCAAATCCGTCGTAAAACCAAATAAACGACGGATTTCGTCCGTCGCCTGGTCCGTCGCTGTTTACTGGGTCGTTTTTTATTTTCAACAGATAAAATCCATCGTTTAATCTGCGACAGATAAGGTCCATCGCATAGTAGCGACGGATAAGATCCGTCACAAAAATAAATAATCCGTCGCTGAAATTCAGAAAAAACCACCCGATTTTCCGTCATTAAAAATGTTAGCGACGGATAAGATCCGTCGCTAATATGAAGAGAACGACGGACCTCAAATCCATCGTCCGTTGTCAGTTCAGAAATTAGCGACGGATTTGGTCCGTCGCTAAAATAGCTGCGAATTAAAAAAAAATTTCTTAGGTTCATTTGTATTTTTTTATGAATCTTAACACCTGATAGTCGTTCAAAAAATAATTCATAGGATTGTTTAATAATATCGTAATCATGTTTCACCCATTTAACATTCATCAAGACAAAATAATCAACATGATACCAATCAAACAGTTAACGGTCTATTAATACTAGCGGAATCAATTAAGATACTAAATCTGGCTCTCTGGCTTGTTACTGCTAGTTTATTGTGCCGGGCTGCTGCAAACCAGCTGGTCATAGCCAGTATGGTTGAAAGTTGTTCTTTGAGGTTGCTGTTTTGGACATGATATTCAATGTTTATTTGTTAAATAACATAAAATAAGCAAAGTAGGGTCCTGTGATCATTGGTTTGTAGGGTAGAAACCGTACTGAAACAAGCATAGGCATGTTAGTACAACATAGACAATAAATTGGCTGCATCAACTTACAGAAATGGTTGGAATAAACGAAACACACTGAAGGGGATGAGGCACCTTTGGAGCTGCTCTTTGTTGCTTAGCATGGTTTGTGAGTACCAACTTTCAACCTTCTATAGAATCTCTTTCCTGCTAAAAGCTTCTTTCACCTTTGCAATTTGAGCCTCAAGTTGTTCCAAAATGCACGAGGGGTCAATCACTCCTACATAGAAGAGATGGCATCATCAGAAAAATGATAGATGATGCCATGACCAATGATAACCAACATAAAACAAGTGAGTTTTGCAGTATTCACAGATAATGCCACAACCATGACCACCATAAAAACTCCTAAAAGCATACCTGTCTCATGATGGGGTCAGATAGAATGTTCTGAACACAATCCGCCTCAATGGAAAACTTCAAAAACAGTGAAGGCATATAGATTAACAGTCACAGATGTAGTCACCACCACTACATATGAGGTGGGATCTAATAGAGACCTACACATGAAAATGGGGGTATTCTGGTCTTTAAAAAAATAGATTTAGATAATCATTACATATTTATGTTACATATTTGTAAAACAAACAGCCCTTTAGGTACTCATATCCTACAAACTCTTTAACTTGCCATACTCAATACTCACCACCCTTGGGTAACATAGACATTTTGGCTGAGATTCTTCAAAATGTGGTTTGGATGTGAGCAAGGCAGAAATGTGGGCATGTTTTGGCATGCTACTTTAACCAGATTTTGGTAGCAGCATGCCTTTCTGCTTTGGAAACTGTGAACATGCACCCAAACGCATCGTAGGACTCAACTTTTACAGGTAACAAGAAGCAAAAACCAGCATGGCATACCAAAAACAACTTGCATCTCTTTCGGCTTATGAGAAGAACATGAAAGCAGACATTGCTCTCTTTGGTGCATTAGGATCCTTTCTTCTTCTTTGGTTTTCTCTTCTTTGAACCATCTTCATCTCCATCCTTGGATTTCCTCTTAGAAGAAGATGCCTTAGGAGCAGCTGCTTCTTTCTTAACTTCCTTCTTGAGAGGCTTCTGAAATGGGAAGAAAAGAGAGAAGTATTAACTTTCATGGCCAGACATTGATGAAAAAGCTATAGTATGTAATCAAAAGCACCAAAACATTCTAAAACAGCAATGGCGATTACATAAATTGCCATGTCAAAATCAAGTATCAGAACTTTCTAGTTACCCAACTTCTATTGAAATAAGTAGTAAAAACAAGCGAGTTGATGGAGTTTACTTCTTTGTCATCACCGTTTTCACTAGCATCTGATTATTCGTCTCCAGAATCATCAGTAGGAGAGCCTCCATCATCCTTCTCCACAACAAAATCTTCATCCTGAAAATAATGAATCCATGAAGGCTATCATTAAGTACCCATATTTCTTATGGGATAAAATGATACAGTGATCACCGACGACTAAGAGTACCTCTTCATCACTTTCCTCACCACCAGCTTCGTTTTTAGGGCCTGTTTGATTTTCCAACTACAGAAGTAATTCCAAGTAAATGGGTAATAATTATTTACCTCCTGTGTTACCAGTTGGATTTCTAAGGTAATTTGACTGCCACCTTTCATTTATAGCACTCTTCACGTCACCTGATGGAAAAAAAGTTAAATAGTGGAGCCCACCTTGATGTTGGTGTATTATCCACACCGTCCATCCCTTTAGCTAACTCATTTTAGGGCATGAGCTAAAAAAAGAGGCAGATCCAATGATCAAGTGGACCACACAGCTGTAAACAATGGGAATTGAACTCCTACCATTGAAAGCATCTTGAAGACACAGAAGTTTTGGATCAAACTGATATTTTTGTTTCCACTTTATAGATAACTATGTGACCTTATTAACGGGTTGGATGACAAATAAACATCACTGTGGGCCCTAAGGAGAAAATAACTTTCAACCATTGACATTTTAATGATCATTATTTCCTAAGCTGTGGTCCACTTGAGCTCTTGATTTTCCTCATTTTTGGGCTCATGCCTTAAAATGTATTTTTTAAAAGGATGGATGGTGTGGATAACTCATATATATCATGGTGGGGCCCACATATTTAAATCAGTAATAATAATGTTTGAATGGCCCGATTTTTGAAACGTAATTCCTGACGACTTTCTAACAGGCGTAGTAAGTAATAATATGGTAATTCCGTGTATTTACCGGTGTAATTAGAAAATCAAACGGGCCTTTAATCTGTTCAAGATGTGGATCTACAGCATCATCATCAGCAGCCTGAAGAGCATCTTCAACACCATTAGTCTGTCATTGGCTTGCTCCAAAGTTCATAATTTTCAACCCTTTTCCACTGTGAAGAGCAAATAGGGCATGGTCTAAACAAAGCGGAACGATAGTTTAAAATAATAAATAATAAATAATAAAAAATTAAAAAAAAAAACACAACTCAATGTTCAGCTGTGTAACCATAATTGCAAAGATAAAAATGATTGTTAAACATGTTTGTGTCCTCAAGCTGATGGAAGTAGGAAATTGAAGTTGGCTTTTATTCCATAGGACTGACTGCATGCAACAATGAACAAGGCCATGAAAGTTTTGATGTACCTTTGATGTTATTATCAACCTTGTTTATTATTTGCTTCCCATATTCATAAGGAAGTCAAGCTTGTTGTAGGTTGATGACTTAACCAAACAGGATCCTATGAATGGAGTCTCTCCCTCAGGGTACGGAGAAAGTGAGAAGCTACAAGTTATGCAGCAAGTGATTAGCTGCATAAGCAATTGGGCAAGCCTCATAAGAATCTCAAACTATTATAGGGATGATTTCGTCTGGTATATACTCTATCAGATGAAGTGTTACAAACCTAATATTCTCAAATTATAGGTTTGTAATTTCTGTAAAATAATAACAAGATATAGCCTTCAACATGAACCAGTAATAAGATAACAACTATCATGTCTTATCTGAAATGTGAAATTTGCAAACAATTAAAGGTCTCAAGCATGAAATGCCAAACAATTTAATCACCTTGTTTGCAGTCCACATGAACTCTGGATCTGCTTCATTTTGGGGCTTATGCTCGAAAATGAGCTGGCAAAAGGGATGGACAGGGTGTATAAAACACATACATCATAGTGGACCCCACAGTTCCTGCTACAAGGCAAGATTGGGAGATCTGCTTCCCATTCATTTGGGGGTCTGCATTCACATATGAAAAACTCAGTCAGTAAACAGTCTTTCACAATTTCAGAGAGATGAACATTGAGAGGATGTGATTTATAAACATTGTGCATTTTTATGAACATGAGAGCAAATCAGGATTACATAAGGTCAAACCTTGAAAACTTTGGTGTAAATTTTGTCACACTCCGCATGAACCCAAACTTTACATGAATCACAACGTACCTATTTTTATTGAACGAGACCAAGTAACAGTGTCATGAATAATTTTATTATTATTATTTTTTTTTGTGAGAAGGAAAGAATCAAAATCAGTGTAGAGATCATAAGGTCTCACCCAACTACCACCATCATAATGATGCCAAATCTTCTTGCATATGCCACAATATTTCTTTGATTTTAATAACTGTAATGACAATGCAATATGAAATCATGAACAATAGACATTATCAAGAATACAATTCAAAATAGCAATAAAAACTAAATTGTTGTACTCGAAAGTTATATTTGAAGTACTCTAGTTAAGGTATGAAATACAAACCATGGTATAATGTTTACACAAGATGTCGGCCTTCAGCACCACAAATTTTCACAAAATTGATCCAATTTGTTTTTCTAAAGTACAACCTACACAGAAAAATAAAATAAATTGGCTCCCTATCAAATACTACTCAATTGAATGGGCAAACCTGAGTATAAAGCAGAAAGATAACCCCCATGACATATGCTCAATCTCTTAGAATCTACAAGCCTCTCAAACTTGACATATTCAATCTGGATAGGGAATGAATTAAGAACAGACCACACCACTCTCTAAATAGGATGGCATGTCTCATATGCACATCCACAAACAGGCACGCTCACCATGCACATCAAAAGAGTTAATTTGCATAGGAATGATAGTAATTTTAGGGAGACATACCTCCTCATGGGAAATGAGAGTAGGAGGCTTGGGTAGAAAGAAGCTTTTCTCGAGTGGATAAAGAACTCGGTCTTCAGCTTTTAATGATGACTTAACTGCATATCCATCTTGACAACTACAGAATTTTCCTGGTCTAATAATTCTGGTGTCACATAAACCACGCAAGATTACAGGGAAGACTTCATAAATTAACCCCTGAAAACGTGCAGAAAAAAAAATAAATCTAATTAGGTTGGATATGCATGTAACTTGTTGCTGTGAAAGAAAGTCTACAACAACAAGAAATAGACACCATCTAAGGCACAAAATATGAGAACACAAAGATCTGCTCAGTTTTCCAATGATGGGATAAAAATGTTGAAATGGGTCTTGTTGAAGCCCAAAATAAGTTACATGCAAAAATACGGAGGGGAGAAGAACCAATAACAACAAATGATTAAGTGACAACCTGGATCTTACTTCCAAGATAATAGAGAAATGTGCTGTCTTACTTGCTGAAAGACCATCCACCCTCATCTGAAAATTAACATTACATCAGAACAAAGGATAAAAAACAAACAATTGAGAAAGCAGAACATATCATCAAATTCAATCTGTCCAGATCTGACTCCTTTTAGAGGCTGTTTGATAGTCTAATACTTCTAACTGAATTTACTCATTAGATCATTCAATTAGACTTTTGGCCTGGGCTTTCAATAAGGTCTACCTACAGTTAGCAAAACTCTGTTTTAGACTTAAAACTATTCGTATAGTTTACCAAATGTCTAGAACTCCGTTTATTTCAGAAAATATCTACATGTCCGTTTCTGCACAAGATAGTATCATTTTAACCCCTTAATTACAATTATACAAAGAGGCTGCTGGGTATCTTTACTAATAAGTTTTTTTTTTCTTTGAAAACAGATTGCAACAACTTGTCAGTGCTTGTAACTGCTTTCATTTATGAAACTGCATCTCTATTACCATTTGGTCCATGAAATCAGACCCAAAAAAATATCGTTGATTCCCTCATCCATCCATTCAACCATCATATAGTTATATTCATAAATACATACACAAATGTATCATACGATTAGAATCATATGCAGGGATGGACTTGTTTCAGACCATTCATCCAATGCACTCTTACCATTATTTGGCCACAAACCAAAAAAACAAAAAAAAATTGCCTTTTTTGGACAATCCTACCCATTCCCGACCGTCTTATCAATGAACTTTTCATTCAAGATGAGCCATTGCTAGCCTGTCTTTAGTGTCCATTTATACAAAACTGGTTAAACAAGATTGTCCAACCACTGATCTTCTTTTTTTAGAGGTCCATTCCCAATTGGACCTGTTGTACATATGGTTAGGATATCATCTGCATATATGATGCATATGGTTAAGAAATAAAACTTTAGAGTGAGAATGGATCTAATTGAATAAAATATCAGAACAATAGAAAATAGATACGTTAGAATTATGCTTCAGGAAGGGCTCCTTTCTTGGATGCTTAATTAGAATATAGTTCTAAACTCTGTGATTCAATTGAAATGCCACTCAGTGAGACACCTAGCCAAGAGAAACTCGCTCACGATTGTGACTCGGTCCAGATCGACAAGGCTCATGCTCATACCCAACCGGTTGGAAGATATTGAAAAGTTACCAACTGTATGTTTTTATGTCTGTACATATGTACATACATATTTATGTATGGTTGGACGATAGGCTACTCTCTGCTAGTAGATATAACTTTCAAAATGCATTTGTGTGCAACATCCAACCTGTCTAATTGGTTAACCCCACTTTGAGGATCACCTTGTGTAAAATTCAGCCCCATCCACTCATCAAGTAGACAACACTTGCTATTTTGTTATTTATCAGCGGATATACTTGAGGTTATCTGCTGGGTGGACAATAACGTATCAGCAAAGAGCAATTCTAGTGTAAATCTATATATGTATGTATGGAGTTTTGCTAAGCCCACACGTGTCTACAAATCAGCTAATGCACCACCCACTGTATATGCTAGTATGGTAGGCCAGTGAAACATCCAAGCCATCCACTAGGTGGAGTTCACTATGTAGAGCCCAAAGATAAAGGTGGTCCATTCAGTTGGTGTGCCATGATAGTAGAAATAAGCCAAGCAATTAGAAAACTTTGGTTTTTTTTTTTTCACAACCATACATTCTTTCAGTTGATTGTGGCCCACCTGACTAGTGGACTAACCTCATTCTTGGGATAGGGAATCTCATCATGATGGATGGCTTGGACATTCCACTTGTTCGCCTTGCTAGAATATGTGGTGGCATGTGCATTAGATGACTTGAACATGCATGTGGGCTTAGCAAAGCTCTTTTTTCCCATGCAAATAGTTTTCAGAGGATCATGAACTTTGGATTTTCAAGGAACATGGGGAGGAATTTGAAACAAACGTAACATGTATTTAGATAATTTGGGCCCCATATCACTTGTTCACCAAGAACATTGCAGCACTAAGAAACTAGAGCCTCTTTCTCCCTTGCCACTTGGAACTAACTAGTGTAGGCACTAGAGAGAACTATCACCACACTAAACATCCTCCCAAACCACACCATGGATACATTATCTAAACCAATGACAATCCCTTCTTAAATTTGTTGTTCCCCACTAAACATCGCCTTCCATAGACCCAACTGTGTATTGAAACAAAGACTTGGTAAACCAAAACCTTAATGGACCCGATACTTAACGTGCAATCACTTTTTGCCAAGATTTAAAATGTAGTTTGAAGTATGCCATATCGTCGTAGTATTGCCATGTGAACTTACTATAATGCATTTGGTATACTATGAGAGACGTTCCAATATTATTGTCAACCCTACTGCCATAGGTTACCCTCAACCACAAATCTCAACAGCCAAACAGCAAGGGCCAGTGTTCATACTTTAAGGATGTCATTAACTCTGCACCCGCCTGATCTTTCGCCTTACAGATCTCTTCCCACTCTACTAAAAGATATTCTACATCTTTAGGCTCATTTTATTAAAACAACAAAATCCTTCACTACCAAGGTAAAGTGTTATCGTTCAGCACTCAAATACAGCATTCTATTATTATTCAAGTGTCTCCAGGCATGACACACTAAGCATGCAGGTTGAGGCATTTAGATGGTATTTGAATCAGTGATGAGGTGTAATAAGATTTCCATTCTTGAGGGAAGGTCCTTCAAATGTCATTTTGGTGGGCGATATCTATGAAGGCTCCTCTGAGCATACAAACTTACGGGGAAAATAAAAACCTGTTATAAAATAGAGATCACAAACACCTCTAGCGAGTAGTTGAAACTTTGTGGATATGTTGGTTGTTCAAGGATTCAAGACAAATTAAAACAAATAGGGTCATATCTCGAAGGCAGCCCATAAGCCTTTGTATGGAGTTTCTTTTCATTTGTTTTGCCAATTCAACTCTCTTAATGATAATTACATAATAATGTGCATGGCATATTTGTCAAACAACCATTTACTCCAAAAGCTTAAGCTCGAGAAGGCTGCTTACAAACATGAATAAACTGGCAAGGATGGCACTGAGCTTACAAACGTGAAGAAGGTCGTGCGTACTTAACTTCATCTGTGATGAAACACTTTGATGTCCCAAAGCTCGAGAAGATCAATGATGAGGAGAAGAAGGTTTCTCATTCATCACTGATGGATGACACAGAGAAGGCCATACTTGATCCGGCAAAAGTCAAAGTCAAACTAAAAGCGGAGAATGTTGACATCTGTTACCCCCCAATTTTCCAGAGTGGGGGTGAATATGATCTCAAGCCGAGTGCATCAAGCAATGATGAGGATCTCTACTATGACTCGACAAGTGTGATCATATGTGCAATCGAATAGCGCTACGACAGCTACTGCTCAAACATTGCCAGAACATTTCTCATTAATGCAAATGCAACGCAGAGTAAGGCTTATGAGGTTCTCCTCAAGGCCCATGAGGCAGCGATAGGTGCATTGAAGGCTGGGAATAAGGTCAGTGCTGTTTACTAAGCAGTAGTCTCAGTGGTAGAGAGGGATGCTCCTGAATTTGCCTCTCATCTTACAAAGTCAGCAGGAACGGGAATCGGTCTCGATTTCCTGAGTCGGAATTGAGTTAAAATGCCAAGAATGATCGGGTGTTGAAGCCTGGAATGGTTTTTAATGTATCTCTTAGGTTCCAGAACTTGCAATCAGAAACCAACAATCCAAAGATTAAGATGTTCTCGCTGTTGCTTGCAAACACCATTATTGTCAATGAAAAAGCTGCAGAAGTTGTGACTTCAATTAGCTCCAAGTTAGTTAAGGATGTTGCATACTCATTCAATGAGGAAGAGGAGGAAGACGAGCATCCAAAGGTCAAAGCAACCGACATTAAGGACTCTTGTTGAAAGCTGAGCCATTCTTGTCGAAAGCGACTCTAAGGTCGGATAATCAGGAGATGTCAAAGGAGCAACCAACATTATCCCACCCCCATTGTACCATGTATTGGAGGAACTAGTGGTGAATGGATGTTTGGTTTATCCAAAAGGTATCCAGTTTGAAGCTGAAAGGCATAAAAAGTGCCTCTTCCAAGTTCTTTTACTCGATCTTCCACTCAAAACAAAATGTTTACTATTGATCCTAGTATTATCTACTACATACTAGTAACATACAACCAATATTGGGGCACCATACCATAAGCTACAAAATTTCATGTCCCCCTAAACAAGGCATCCTCCATTGATAACATACATACATACATACATATATATATATATATATATATCATAAGTTTTTTATTTTCATTTGCATTCACAAATACATTCATCATCCATCCAACTATTAACAACATTTACAAAAAATATATCCAACCAACTCTTAATAATAATTTGCAACTTAACCTACTAGGAACCGTCATACACCGTAATGTCTTACGGCAGAGCGGGTTCTGAGGAGTTACAAGTTGACCCTAACGACAGCATATAAATGAAGCGATAAAGATATAAATGATTCAAGATTAATTAAAGGTTTCGAGAACTTACATACACCTCACTCTTATTGCCAAGTAGTCCTGATGAAAATGCATCCACACTACAAGAAGGCGAAAAAAAATCGTGGCTGCACCGACATCTGATCTAGTATGAACGGCTACCTACGTACCCAATGTGGAAGATTGGGATCAAGCCACTACGTAGTTCTTAATATTTAAATCAGAACATTTTACGCGTAAGCAAAGAAAAAATCAAAACTAATCATAATAGAAATATGTGTACCTTCTGTCACGCATAAGAAGATGAAAAGCTGAAACAAATCACTAGATTAATCAAGCAAAACTACTAAATAATTCAAGATAAAGATTTAGTCAAATAATATCCAAAATATTCATAAACAGCAACCAAATGGCCTTCCCCTTTAAGCAGCAACCAAATAGAAAGGTATCAAGGTTGGTATTAGGCAAATAGAAATAAACAAGCATCATCTCTTCCCCTTCTAAGCAAAGAACCAAACAAATGACCTTACTAGGTTCTTTGTCTTTGAAGTTTTGCCACCAATCCTACCTCATTTTTTAGCTCTCTTCTAATCCCCGAAAGGATCTTCTTGAAAGCCTTTTCACTGCTATTTCTTGGCGGTCGGATAGCTTTCCTTACAGAAATTAATTTATAGACAACTTAAAAACCATGTTAAGGCAAGTGCATGCTTTATAATAAAAGGTCATGTTTTGATGAACAAGTGAATCAAATCTCAAGTGGAACTACAAATGTTAGTGGTGTATCATAGTAGCCTTCAAACTGCATTTAAATTCCTTTCGAGTCTTACTTGAAAATAACCCAATCAAGATTGTACTATGGAGTATAGACCCTCAACATGTTACAATCTGGTGATGGCCACTTTATTAAAATAAAAATTATAATTTAATTCAATCATGAATCAAAGCACACCATGCAAAAACCAGCAGTTGTTAGAGGATAGAGACATGTACAGCTGTGTAGAATAAAAATTGTAATTTAATTCAATGATGAATCAAAACACACCCTGCAAAAACTGGTAGCTGTTAAGAGGATAGAGACATGTACAGCTGTGTAGATTTAGATAGTTTGAATTATTTAGCTGTTAAAATATTGCCTCTCTCTGAAGTTTCTCTCCTTGTACATATAATGGATTGTTCATAATGAAATACACCTAAAGTTTCCAACATGTAGTCTCTAATTCTATCATGATATCAGTCCAATGCCTCCAATCCTTAACCTTAAATCTCTTTTGTTTATCTCTGCATCTGTCTTAGGCTGTCATCCACCACTGTCGCACATCTACCCATCATCGATCTGGTATACTTTACAACATTCTCGAATCCATCTCCTCAATTTCCACAATGTAGTCCCTAATTCTATCAATAGCAACATTGTTCAAGAAAGAAAATGGCATGCCTTTGAAGACATTCTATGTATTACCTTGTAAACAGGACTAAATCCGCCTTCCCCGAGTTTATTTGCATCAGAGAAGTTATCTGTTGCCGCTCTTAGCATATCCAAATCAAATAACAGGGAATTCACATTTGGTATCTCATCATCATCTTGGCTATCTGCGAAATAGCACAATTTATCAACAGGATTATATATGAATACCTTTCTACAAAAAATAAAAAATGAAGACATGTTAGCATGTATTAGATGATACATTCCATGTGAGTACTGATTTAGTGCATCACTAGAGATGACGAATGACAATACAAAGCTGAATCCTCATTTCATCACATGATGGTGGCATCAGTACAATTTCTACATACCAGGAAAGCTGAAAAAATCATATGAGAAGAAAATGAAGTCAACATTCATTGAAATAAAATATCTATCCATATAATCAAAGTGAAGGAGTCTTATGCATTAGCACACAATGATCAAACATTTGCAAATACGATATATGGATTACGCCACTTCAATCTTCATCCTCAAAAATTAAAAAGCACTAATGATGCAGGACCATCTAACCATCCAACAGGAGACCCAGAGTGGTCTCACTGCTATCAGATTGCTTATTGCAGGACAATCTGACCTTCCAAGACAGCATGGCCTATAAAAAGAAAGCATGTCCTAGGCAGCTTGTGCCAACACAACTTTGCTTGCATCGAAACGGCCCCTCAGGAGCAATATCTTCCAATCATCCAAACGGCTTGAATTACGCCACTTCTCTCCTTATTATCAGCATTTATTACCACCTTAAATTACACCTAGCGGCGTTTTGGGAACAAGTAGCAGATGCACTCCCACTCCTAATTTTTTATGGGCCCACTTTGATATGTACATGAGATCCACTCTGACCATTAGATGTGTAATCCAGTGATAGGCTCAGATCCAAAAAATCAGGAAAACATATGATTTAGATAAGCCACACCAATGAGAACAATTAGGAAAGAGACATCCATTCTTGATTTTTACAAGGTTCATCATGACTAAACTGTAAAATCCATTCCAACCATTAGATGTAACACCAAAATTAAGTCTGGTTCCCAAAAATGAGGTCCATACATGATTCATGTGAGTCACACTAGAGAAATAGTTTGGACGGTTAACCCTTCCATGTACACTGTTTCCAATTGGGTGGTCCACTTGAACTGTAGATGGAGATAAATTTTGAGATCTTAATCTAACATGGGGTGACATACCTAATGGTAGGAGTTGATTTTACATTAGGACCACGATGGGCCCACCCAAGACATTGCTCCTTTTACATCATAAAATAAAATTAGTATGTGGTGGAAGCATTTACTTACATTAATTAAGAGGTAATTTTTTTCCTAATTAAACGGATAGCTAGTTGGACGAAAATGTAATGTCCAACTAGTTGTGTGAGCATTACTAATATATATATATATATATATATATATATATATATATATATATATATATATATATATATATATATATATATATATATATATATATATATAGCTCCAATCAGACAAAGACAAAACAAATAAATTACAAGAAAATAGAGTGCAATGACAAAAAAACGAATCCAGTCACCAAACAGAGCCACACCAATCAAGACCCAGATTCATCAAAGACAATGTAAGCATGACAAAGACAAAATAGACACGGCTTCCAACACAAACCAACAACATAAAAGTCATCACAAGAACCTCAGCATCTTTAGAAACCTACAGCAGGACGGCAAAAGAGCCATAGCTTTAATATATCAGCAACCCCGGGATCCTAACATTTCTCAACCCCATGACAGCCTACGCATCATGTGGAACTTGGGATAAGGACTTGGAACAGCTACAATCTTTGGCATATCCTGGAGTGGCTAATACAGCGCACACACAGCCACAACTGGACAGAGAAACACAACCACCTTTTCTACAATCAAACCATCCATTAATAGCACCCCAAGCATCGTTGGTCAAAACATAAAAGGAATCATCTCCATCATCTACCACCCATTCATTACAAAGCCACATCACACCATCCATTGTTGGAAATCACCCTTATTTATTCTTTGCGATTTGAGGGGTGTACTTTTTGAAAAACATTACTCAAAATTAGGGAAAATTCTCCCCTATAGAAATGGAAAAAGATAAGAACAAAGAACAAAACTTCAATGTTTAGGGTTTTCTTTGTAAAATCATTTTACTTAGGTGCATGATTCACGCAATTCTCTGCCCTTCTTTCTTCAAAGGATTATGTTGCTTGCCATGTTTCTCCTAATGGTAGTAGGATCATCGTTGCTATTATGGCAAATGAGAAACCAGCAATGCGGTGTTCAACTGCGACTAGTAAGAAGCAATTGCATGCTTGAAGGGCTGCAACCAGTAGGAGGCTATTGCGTGCTTGAAGGGCAGTCCGATTTTCTTAATTTCCACCCTCTGCAGTGGATAACAGGTGGAATGATGGTTGTTGATTTTTGGATTTAAAATAGTATTTCTTTGTGCAGTTGGAAGGGACTTTTAGATAATTCTACTGCAATAAGAAAGATGCGAGAAATGAGAAAAGAACAAATAATTTCTTTTGATGGCTTAAGCAAGACAAAGTCGTTTGCCCATTCAAATCTGCAACCTATCACAGTCATGTAACCATACAGAGCTATTAAAAACATTAATTATGGATGACTGCAAATGGGGCTAATGGCAAGAATGTGTCCCGTGGCTCGCACATGACTGATCCATTTCGATGCAATTCCTGAAAAATAGCCAGACCCACTCATCTGATGGCCCCCACGTCTATGTTGCATGTGGACCAATGATCACTAATTTAATTCATCCATTTTTTCATCCATTTTTCATTGCCTGTGACCCAGCGTTTTAGCCTTATTTTGAGGACGACGTCTACATGTGGGGGCTACCTGATGAACCACATGGATCTTGCATTTGTGCAGATTCGGCACGTGTGAGCACAAATACACTCGCACAATCTTGTAATTAGATTCTTGATCAAGTGATCAAACTACTATGAGCCATGTTTGTTAGGCATGGAGACCCTTTCTAACCTCACATATGCCCACCAACTCATTTTTTCTTTAATAAATATTGCAGAAGTGAATGGCAAGGAATCTGCATGTGGGGCTTGTGGTGGCCTATTCACTGGAGGGTTGGGTTACCATACTATGATGGGTCCCACATTAATTAACAATGTGGAACAAGAAATCAATTGAAACACTTCTCAGAAACTTCTCAATGACATTAACCACTCGACCAATCTCATGTCACTTCTATTCAAAATCTGGCCCCATACATTGCCCACAGCCAGCCATCATCAGCCACACATCCCTCCAAAGAGCCAACAAGAACCAACAGCAACAACCAACTACAACTTCACTCATCTCGATATCCAGTTGAGTCAGGTAGAATTAAAGACTCGATTCAACTAGACTCTTTGAGTTTTTATAACAATTCAACTTGACTCATCTAGAAATGATTACAAATCCAATATTGTCTCCAAAATCCAGAAAGGACACAACATTATAACAAATCCATATAATGATAATATTTCATACCAGAAAATGTTTCTCAACATCGGCAACATTGTTCACGAGCGAAGCTCTCGGATCGTCCAACAATGTTGCAACTATTTTCCAATCAAGCTCCCCCTCATCAATCATAGCCAAAGCTGCTAGGGGCTTGACCTTGAGACATTCAAACGAAAAAGGAACTCGAGAAAACCAAAAAATTTGGAAGAAAGAAAATGCAAAAACCGTGGAAAAATCAAATGGCGTATATGAAACCTTAAAAATCACGTTGCTCAGGAAATTTACACCAAAATGCAGAGATTTTCTTCTATTATGATAAATCATAGAAAGAAAAAGAGGAGGAAATTGAAACGAGGTACCTGAAAATCTCCCGATCGCAAATTCCTGGCAACATGACGCTTCCTCTGCTTGGAAGATGGATTCGGAAATCCTCTTCTAAAATGAGATGTAATTTTCAAATCCGACAATTGTGAGTTTTCCATCATTTATAAAATAAACTATATTAAAAGCCATATATATAATGGACCATTTACAGATGATTAAGATAGTCTTGTATAGGAAAAAAGTATAAATATTAGCCATTTACAGCTAGACCCATTATTTAGATGGCCTGGATAACACCATCTCATTGCCACTATTGTTATAAATGAGTCACCACTATTTTACATCAAATACAAAACTCACGCATTCCCACTGTACAAAAAAAAAAAAGAAAAAAGGTTGAGTTTTGGATCTGGTAGCGTTGAGCCTTGGATCTGGTAGGCTCTATGGGCCCCACCATGATGTATATGTTTTATCCCCGCCGTCCATCCATTTCTTAACTTCATTTTAGGGTTGATCCCTAAAAATGAGCTTGATATAAATCTCAAGTGGCCAACACCACATGAAAACAATAGTGATTGGATATCCATCATTAAAATCCTCCTAAGGCCCATTGTACTGTTTATTTGACATCCAATTTGTTTATTAGGTCATACAGGCCTAGATGAAGGGGGAAAACAAAAATCATCTCGATTCAAAACTTTTATGGCCCCCAAAATATTTTTAATGGTTAACGCTTATTCAACACTGTTTCCTGTAATGTGGTCCATTTCAGATTGGGATATACCTCATTTTTAGCCCCATGCCTTAAGATGATTTTTAAAAATAGATAGATGGCATGGATTAAACACATACATCATGGTAGGGCCCACAGAGCACCAACCACCAGCCATTGGTTGGTGTAAGGGGGAGTAGCCAATCCGTTCCCCTTATTTGTGGTGCAGTCCATTTAATCTTTCGATATAATTAATTTTTTAGATAATTCTCTAAAATGATCTCAAAAAATGGATGAATGGTATGGGTTGATCCCAAATTTTTGGTAAATACAAAACTTAAGTGAACCATGCCACATGAAACAATGTGAAATAATAATTTCCATCATTAATACCTTCCTTGGGCCCACAATAATGTTTATTTGTCATCCAACCTGTTCACAATATCAAAAAGATATGAATGAAGAGAAAACACAAACATTAGAGCTTGATCCAAAACTTCTATGGCCTCCAAAAAAATTTCAATGGTAGAGGTTCAATCACACTATTTCCTGTGGGGTGGTCCGCTTGAGCTTTGGATATGCTTCCTTTTTTGTTCTTTAGATCTCAAATTATCTGTTAATATGGATGAACAGAGTGGATAAAATAAATAAATAATGGCGGACCCCACAAAGTTTACTTAGTATGCTAAGGGTAATTTGTAACTCACCTAAATGGAGTGGAGAGGGGTTTCCTAAAAACATTTATAATCATATATTGGGCTTGCCTAAATGTGATTCATACATCCAACCCACTCATTATGTGTGTCCCACTTGGATGAGGGGTCAAACCAAGTTTCAGCCGCATCCAAAACTCGTCGGCCCCATTAAGTGCTTCTATATTTTTTATGATGTCTTCACATGGTTTTAGATGGTATAGGCCACCTGAGTTTCATATACGGATGATTTTTGAGATATCTCATAACCTAAAGGAGACATCAAATGCACGGTGTTGATGTTCGACACACATCATGATGGGGCCCCCAAAACTTACATTAATACTAAAGTTCTCGCGAGGTAATAAGTTGGGTCACAATTTTGATCAAAATATTTAACTTATTTTATATGTTTGGTCCGTTCACTCTATTTTACTGATCAATATCCTCAATTTGACTAGATACTCGCCCCAATGAGGCGACATTTTTTTTTTCACAAATAAATCTCAATTTCCATTTAAAAATAACAATTTTTTTCAAAATGTATATTTTTTACGCTTAATTTTTCTTTGAAAAGTTTTAACAAAATATCATTTTTATTATAAAATATTTTTTAAAAATAAAAATACAAATTCTAAATTTTTATTTTCAAAATCTCAAAAATTTTCTCAAATTTTAATTTTTTCTCAAAAATTCCAAAATGCTGATTTTTTTTTTCTTCAAAACCATCATTTTGTTTCCAACTTTTCAATTTTCTTTTTTAAAATGATATATATTTTTTTCAAAATCTCAATGTTTTTATAAATAACTTTTTCTTTTAATTTCAAATTTTTAACATTTTCGATTATTTCTAAAATCACAAATTTTTTCAACTTCTGTATTTTTCGTTTCAAAATGTTCATTTTTTGTTAAACTATTGATTCTTTAATATTGTTTAATTTTAAAATTTTCAATTCTTTCTAGCTTCTCCATTTTTTTGAAGCATTTTTTTTCGAACTTATCAATTTTTTTTTGAATTTCTCAATTTTATTTTATTTTTCAAAATACAAACTCTCATTTTCTTTTTCAAAATATTTTTATTTTTCAACATCGTCAAAATTTTCACATTTTTTAAAATCATTTAAATTTTATTTTTCAGGATATTATTTTTTTCTCAAAACCAAACTCTTTTTTTCAAAATTATCAACTTTATTCAATATTATTTTTTCCCACATAATAGATTTTTATTTTTTCAAAATCTCATTTTTTCTTAAACATTGTTAAATTTTTAACTTCACAATGGGTCTTTTCATGTCATATTACAAATCATTTAAATATTAGTTTTAAATTTTAAAAAAAAAATAATAATTTCCACTCATTTAATATAAAAACAATTTTATTTATTTATTTATTTTTCATTCAATCAATTGTTAAAAAATAATATTAGATATAAATATATACAATTAAACCATTGAATTTGTATTAAAAAACAATTCTTAGACTAGAAAAAAAAAAAAAAAAAAAAACATGATTTTCCCCCGTATTCTTTAAAAAAAAAAAAAAAAAAAAAGAAAGTTATAAGGGGAGTCCTTTTACGACAGACCATGAACCGTCGCAAAAGCAGCTGAAAAGCGTCGCCATTTGGTATTGTGGGCGGGAATTTGGGACAACAGATTCCGTCGCAAAATCAAAATTCACGACGGATTTAATCCGTCGTAAAATTACGACGGACCAAAATCCGTTGTAAATAGGTCGTAAATCAGAATTTAGTGACGGACTTTGGTCCGTCGCAAAATTCCATGACGTTTCAACTACGGAGATTCGAGAAAGCTGGGCGTAGCGACGGACTTTTTCCGTTAGCGACGGATGAAATCCGTCGTTAAACCAAGCGATTTTTGCGACGGACTAAGTCCGTCGCAAAAAAACGTCGTAAATTGGCTATTTTGGCGTAGTGACCTTCGCCCACACTCTCCACCACACTTGAAACATTTGAGTTCTAGTTTAATAGTCTAGGTAGAAAATGCATAGTATTTTCCATCTTATTTTGGGCATGACTTCCATGCGTGAACTGTGCACCAAGAGTTTGGTAAGTGCATATCTCCCACCATTTAAAGATGGTTGCCCAATCTAGCAAGAATTTCAAAGTGTAAATTTTCAAAATCCCATTTTGAAGTGTGTATTAAGATCCCCACTATTATGTTTAGATGACCATCTCGGGCATGAAATGAAGTAGCAATAACTTTGAGTGCAAGAATGGGAGAGTGATTCAAAATCCTGAGAACTACCCAACCTAGTCTGATGGCTAGTCCCCAAGTGGCAGAGGAAGAGCATACCGTTGAGACTCAAAAGTATTGTTGGATGAATCCAGAGTTTTATAGTCATCCCAGCATGTCTTGTGGAACATCTCCATCTACCTTCACAAGGTTTTGCACCTTTTCTTCTAGAGAGCCTGCAGGCTATACCTGCCATCGTTGAAAATTGAGGGTATTATTATTATTATTATTATTATTATTATTATTATTATTATTATTATCACAGAGAAATACCAGGGCTGCGTTTGATATTAAAGTGGACTGGATTTTGTGAAGGAATAAGTTTTTAGAGTCTGAGTTCTAGCCTAAACTAGAGGCAGCATCCCTGATGAACAGGATAGATGTAATGAAAGTTTGACCCATGTGGCAATTAGCTAGCCCTAGTCTTTTGTAAACAGGCTGAGCTACCTGGCCCAGCTCCGGTGAAAATTGCCTAGTTCTTGAAAGCTATCTCAACTGATTGATTTTTCTTATACTTCTTTATTATCCGATCTTAGAATACTTCTGTTTGAATAATTTCTTGTTAAAAATAATCATTTATTCAATTCACCACAGTGATTTTTAGCTGCAAATGATCTTAATTACTGTCCTTTGAAACTGAATTCAAGAGAATCAATTGACAGAAGCATTTCAAAGCATCTGAGTTTTCTTGATTTCCGTTCTTGTAAACGGAATTTTGAAAACCATTTGCCGGAAATTAGTAGCTTCTTTGTTAATAGTTTGATTTTAGTTGTAACAAATTTTCAAAAAGGGGAATCCCCTGGTGGGTAGAGATGTTAGAGGAATCTGCACAAATGAAAAAATACCTCATCTTAGAAGTTCAAAAGTGTACTTTCAAGTTAATATTTTGATTTCCTTAGAAATGGAATTTCAAAAATCTTTACAAGATTCTGCTTCTTTTTCTTTCTTTCTTTCTTTCTTCCTTTCTTTTTTCTTTTTTTTTTTTTTTTGAATTTTTTAATATATTGAGTATTAGTTGTTGATAAGCTCTGTTTTTATTCAAAATCAGTAGGTTCTTTCATTTGATTTTCTTTTTTATTTGCTCTTTTAAATTCATTACAGACTGTTTGTTTGATTTCTTTTTGTGCAATCTCTAGGTTATATCACGCTTTTGTCTGATCTCTCTTGATTTATGTCTATCTTCTTACAATTTTGTGTTTCTACTTTCAGGCAAACATAGATACATATCTCGTATCAATGGCCAAACATCACATTATGTTTCTTCTCTTTGTATTTCTATTTTGGACAGTACTGTTTTCTGAAACATCTGCAATCACCGATCCTTTGAATGGTAATTTGAATACTTTTATTGCTTCTCCTTTTATTATTTGTATTTTATTTTTGGGGTGAAAGTTTTGATAGATCATTTAGGAGAATATACTGACTTGGAAGGGTTAAAGACTTTAACACCCTCACAAAGATGAATATGCGGGCTGTTTTTGTATTTGTCCTCGACAGCCTATTTTCAGGCCATAGAATGAAGGTCTGGAACTTAGGTTTGTTCCATTTAGGAGGTTTTTGGGGCATGTTCCATCCATGTCAGGGCCAATGTTCAGGAT
The DNA here is from genome assembly GCA_030180095.1 of Magnolia changhungtana. NCBI lineage: Eukaryota > Viridiplantae > Streptophyta > Magnoliopsida > Magnoliales > Magnoliaceae > Magnolia > Magnolia changhungtana. The sequence goes on from JASAUF010000180.1 coordinate 2,103,461, forward strand.
TACTAACCAAGGGCCTTGACCCAGGATAGCTGCTTTTTTTTTCCAGCAGAAGTGGGGTCTGTTGACAAGTTACAAACCAGTTGTTCTGCTGGATTCCGCCATGGACATATCATGTACCAAAGTCCTCCTAATAGGCAGTCCTAATATATGCATTTGTGATTGGCCCATTAATTGCAAAGAAAAGAAATATAGCAACATTTGTAGAAACTGAAAACCCAGAGAATATTGTGCATAATAATGCCTAAAGACCAAACAGAATTCTCACACTTTCTTTTTCTTAGTACAAAAATTCTAACACTTCCACTCAGCAAATCAAACGAAATTCCTGAGTTACCCCATCTCTTTTCTCATTGCAGTCGTAGCTCTGCAGGGCCTTTACATCTCCCTGAACTTCCCACCCCAACTCACTGGATGGTATTTTGTTGGTGGTGACCCCTGTGGATAAAGCTGGGAAGGAATCAAATGCTCTGGAGATGCCATTCATTCCATGTAACACAACCTTCTGTTCTAATCTTTGTCCTCAATTTCTCTTCTTGTGCAAACTGTTTATTCTATGGAAAAACAATAGAAGCCATCAAGGGTGGTGGAGGCTCAGTTCGCGACGGGGCCACAGGAACAATCGGCTCCTTGATGACCAAGGAATTCACGATGAAACAAATGTCACAAACATCAACTTCCTCAAGAAGGAGACCTCCAACAGTCCCAGTCTCAGTGCCTTGTGGTGCAATTCCCAAAAAAACACAGCCAAGGAAAAATTCTCCTTTAGTCTCATTTTTGCCTCAATTACGTAAACTGAGACTACAACTCCTGTGGCTAAAGGCTTTAGGATCGGTTGTTGAGAACCGAGGTTAAAAATAGATTTAGCTTCAATTGGAGGCAACTGAGGCTAAAATTTGGATTTAGTCTCAGTTGGAAACAATAGAGGGTAAAATTTTGATTTAGCCTCATTTCAAGAAAATTGAAGCTAAAAAGGTTCTTTTAGCTTCACTTGAAGAACCGAAGCTATAAAAGTCATTTTAGCCTCGGTTGCTAAAACTGAGACTAAAGCCTTTAGCCACGAGAGTTTCAACCTTGGTTTGGATAACTGAGGCAAAACTGAGACTAAAGGCTTTAACTTTAGTCTTTAACCTTTTTAGCCACAGTTTTAAACCGATGCTAAAGCCCCCTTTTCTTGTAATGTTACATGCTAGTTAATGCTTCTGCAAAAAGGCTCATATTGAGTTGTATGTCATGATGCTTATGATGCAATTTTATCCTTAAAGAAAAACGCAAGAAAAATCTGTACACATATATATATAAAAAAATTCCATAGCTATTCTCCTCCACCTGCTAGTTATAGATATTTATTGGTTCCTTTTATTTTATTTCAAATTTGTTTTTTGGTTATTTTATTTTTTTTTGTAAACTTTTGTCTCTGCATTGGTGACTGAAGGTGGAGAATTTGGGGTGAAATGTGGTAGCCCAGAGGGGGGCTTTGCTGCTTCATATGGGGATGGATATGGACTTCATTCGGTATTGCTGTTTTTGTAGGAAATATTTATGACTGAAAATTTAATTTTAGATAGTGTAACTTAGATTATGAGTGTACACACTGTTTTATTAGCTAACCTTTGTGCATGGCAGGGTGTTGCTGACAAAGGTCCTCTATATGGCATGGGTTCTGGTTCTTGGGGTGCATTTGATAAGTTTCGCCTCGGACGTCGCTGAAATCTATTGCTTTTTTTCTTCCTGCTTTTCCTTGTTTCTCAATCTATAAATTTTTTGTCTATTATGTAACCTTTCATTCTCAGGATGCCTGTAAATGGGGCTAGTTGTAAATGATTTACAGGTTGTGTTTGAATGCTAATTTAAGCCCATAAAGGTCTTCTAATCTAGAAGATTTAGCCTAGCAGAATTTTTAATTATTTCTTTTCTTTTATTTTACATGGTAAATGATTTAACGGCATTTTTCAATCTCTCATTAGCACTTATTATAACTATTAGCGGCATTTGTTATAACTTTTAGCAGCGTTTGTTACAAAATTTACCTGTATTTCTCATATCTTTTACCAGTGTTTTTGCAGTTTTTACCAACATTTCTCATAGATTTTAGCGGCGTTTTTATAGTTTTTAATAAGCACCGGTAAAAGTACCTATATTAGCAGCAGTCATAAAAAACGCTGGTAAAAGGTAGGACCGCTGGTAAAAGATACAGCAATGCTCCTCTTTAGCAGCACATGTCCGACTACCGGTATTCTTATACCGGCGGTTTTTGGGACTTTTATGGGTGGTTTTGGCCGTCGGTAAAGCCTATTTTTCTTGTAGTGGATGCAGGGATGAACATGATGGGGTCGATCACCATCTTCCTCAAGGATAAATACTTCAAATCCATGAAACTTCTCTGAAATCCTCACAGAGACTTCTCGAATCCACGAGGAAAAAGAATAGAAATAATATTCTAGAAAATTTGTGAATTGATTGATGAATGCATAAATGTTTTTACACCCCTTTAAATAGGGATACTAAGCCATGTTAAGAAGTTCCGAAATTAAACTACAACTAAAACTACTAGAAATTGCAACTATTTATAGAAGGTCATGATTCCTACTAGTGCGCATGGTTTTTGGCCAAAAATAGTAAGTGTCCTATTTGGCTCTACCATAATGCTCTCTTAATTATTTTAAGAGCTTTTCATGTTGTGCGTAACTCCTAAAGCCCAACTGATGAAGAGTTATAACCTAAATAAAACTTACTATAAATAGTAAAAATAAAAAGAAAACAGTAATTCGACCGTCGATCTGATGGTATTTCAAAAATTCGGCTCGCTCAACCCGGGATAGCGGAGTTGGGTGGCTAAAGTAGCTCGTCCTACCCTAAAATCATATATGGCACATCGGATAACTCATTCCGTTTTGCAAGATATGCCCGTTTTACGGTCTTTACGGTCTAGATCACTTCCGCATCTAATCGAGCCTTTGCTGATCCATCTTGGCCATGAAACTATCCGCGACCCGCTCTACATCATCCAGCCATAGATTTTGGTGTGACATCTAATGCTTCAGTTGATTTCATAAAATCATCATGGCGGGCCTTATAAAAATCAAGGGTGGATGTCTCTCTCTCTCTCTCTCTCGATTATTTCCTTTCATGTGGCCCACTTAAATCACAAAATTTTCTAATTTTTTGGCCCTCAGCCTATTGTTGGATTACACATCTAATGGTAAGAGTAGATCTCACATACACATGATGGTGGAAATGTTAAAAACCAAGGGTGGGCATCCCCTAAAATTCCCTTTAAATCTTCGTGACTCTACCCTCAATTCTTTGTACGTAGTGGTCCAGATACTGCGACATTGACAACATTACTTGATTCAAAGGGAGTTTATTCTTTACACAGACCATCAAGCTCTTAGATTCATTAATAGTCAAGCTAGCATGAATCATGTGCATGCTAGGTGGATTTCATTTTTGTAGGAATTCACATTTAGCTGAAACATAAGGCTGGGCAGCAAAACAAATTAGTTGATGCATTGAGTCATCGTGCAACTTTCTTAGTCACTATGAGTAGTGAGGTTGTCGAATTCAAGTGCCTCAAGGACATATATACCGATGACGTGACTTCAAGGACGCATGGCTTAGATGCCGAGAAGGTCACCCCAGTGACCTACATATGCAAGACAGGTTCATTTTCAAAGGGAATCGACTGTGTATCCCCAAAAGCTCACTGAGGGAGCAGATCATCCAAGAGCTACATGGAGATAGCCTTAGTGGACACCTTGAATGGGACAAGACACGAGCTCTTGTTGAAGAACGGTACTAGTGGCTATAGTTAGTATGTAATGTGGGTGGATTAGTACAACATTGTCATGTTTATCAGGTCTCCAATGGACATTCTCAAAATATGGGCCTCTACACACCATTACCAGTACCTGATAGCCATTGGGAGGACCTATCAATGGACTTTGTGTTGGGTCTCCCATGAACACAGTGTGGCATGGATTCGATGTTCATGGTGGTATATCGTTTCTCGAAGATGACACACTTTCCCATGCAAGAAGACTCTCGAGGTGATGCATGTGGTGAATTTATTCTTCAAAGAGGTCGTGCGACTACACGAGGTCCCTAAGACTATAACTTTTGACCGCGATACAAAGTTCATTAAGCACTTCTGGTGGACTTTGTGGAAGTGGTTCGGTAAATGACTTCAATTCAGCAGTACCTACCACCCATAGACTAATGGGCAAACTGAAGTTGTGAATCGCATGTTAGGGAACCTCCTTTAATATATTTTAGGAGAAAAGCCGAAGTAATTGGATTTAGCCTTATCTCTAGCGGAGTTTGCATTAAACAATATGATGAACCGCTTGATAGGGAAGTCCCCATTCTAAGTTATTTACAGCCAGTGCCTCGTCATACATTTAACTTGATCCCTTTGCCCAAGCTCCCAAGATGAGCATTGCAGCGAAACATATGGCAGATAGGATCATGTGCATTCATGCAGAGGTCAAAGCCAAGTTACACGCCTCAAACAACAAGTACAAGGAGCAAACCGACAAGCATCGGTGATAAAAGGTATTCGAGGTGGGCGACCAAGTTATGATCCATATACGCAAGGAGAGATTTCAGACCAGGACATATAATAAATTAAAAAATAAGAAGATTGGGCTAGTACCAATCCTCTAAAAGATCAATGACAACGCATACATTTTTTATATTCCGGATGATATGGTGATCTCACATACTTTCAACGTTATGGACCTGACCGAGTATCATGAACCGAAGTAGGATGCGTTCTTTTAAAGTGGAGGGGACTGATGTAGAGCAGGTCGTAGATAATTTTATGGCCAAGATGGACCAGAAAAGGTCCAATCTGAGACGGAGGTGATCCAGACCATCAGAAATTAAAATGGACGTATCTCGCAAACCAAAATGAGCTATTATACGTACCATATATGATTTTGGGGGAAGACGAACTACTTTAGCCACCCAACCCCTCTATGCTGGGTTATGCATGCTAAATTGTGACATACCATTAGATCGACAGTCAAATTCTGATTTTAATTTTCATTTTTACTATTTATAGTAAGTTTTAATTTGATTGTAACTCTTCGTATGTTGGGCTTTAGGAGTTGTGTCCAACACGAAAAGTGCTTTAAAAAGTTAGGGAACGTCATGGTTCAACTAAATAGGATACTTACTATTTTTGGCCAAAAACCATGCGCAATAGTAGAAATCACGACCGTCTATAAATAGTAAGTTTACTATTTATAATATGTCACAATTTTAGGGATCTTTAGTTGTAGTTGAACTCTGAAACTTCTCCCTAGGGTTCGTAGCTTTATTTAAAGAGTTGTACACTCATTTTTCATCATCAATAAACTTATTTCTAATTTTCTAGAATTAATTTCTATTTTTCCCTGTGGATTCGAGGCATCTCCATGAGGAGTCCATAGAAGCTCCGTGGATTCAGAGTAGTTATCCTAGAGGAAGACGATGCTCGACATCTACATGTCCTTCCCTGCATCACATTCTAACCAAGGACCCGTATATATATTGTTATTTCCTTAGTGAAGAAGGTATGGGGTATGTTAGTAGCCAAGGTATGGCTCAATTTTTAGTAGTGTTTTTTATGTTCCCCTCCTTGGTGACCTATCTCTTTGTCCATGCATCTTTATGGAGGAGGGCATTTATGGGTGACAAATTGCCAGTGTTGAAGGGGGTTATTTTTTGTACAATCAAAAGGATGGCCTTGCCCCTGAATCTTTGATAAATAAGAAACTGATTTTTGAGCGGGTGCCACAAAATTGGGCCTCACCTATCATATAAGCTAAGCAGAAAAAAAATTCTAAAATGAGAAAGAACTGAGACTGAAGCAGGGCATGTGACGCAGATGACACGCAATCCAACTCCAAGGAACCAATCCAGACTCCTCTGCTTCAAGTTGTAGGACCACCTATACAAACCCTTGCAACCTATACCGAGACTGGCCAGCCAGCCCATCTAGCCGAAATCCCTCTACAGGTGCAATCCTAAACAACTGAGGCAGAGGAGGAAAGAATGGCAACAGACGCAGATCCTGCACATGAGGCTTTCACTCTTACCTTAGACTCCCCAACCCTACCTTGTCTAGGAAAATGTCCCCCCGGATGTGTTACGGGACATGAGAAAAGAGCAGAATGAGACAGTCTCTTGTAAGCTGCTTCCTATTTTTTTTAAAAAAATTTTAATTTTAATTTAAAATTTTTTTATATATATTTTTAAGTGTTTTCATATATGAGAAGAATATGATGTTTACAAGTATGATGGAGATGGGTCAGTGTTAAAGGGGTTGCTCCCCATCTTGCTTTTTCTAAAAGTTTGGTGTTTCGGTCAGAAACTTATTTCAGTGGTCAGAATATTTATGCTTTAAAAGTAATAAGAAAAACTTAAATGAATGAGTGTTCATCATCGAAGATTTTGTTGATCTGAGTTCTTCTTACATTCCTTATGTTTCCCTTGATTCTAAAACAAGATATAGTTAATTATTCAATATTGAAGATTAATTGAAAGAATGATCTCAGCAGCATTTCAGACCTTGCTAAATATCCGTCGAAGTGATAGAAGAGTTGTGCGGGTTTAAAACTTTTATTTGTGCTTATCGACGAGTTATGTTCTCAAGCAAAATAAATGTTGAGAAGTGGAGCCACATCTGGGGCCGCCCACGACCAGTCAAGGTTATGCAGATTCTATTCGCGTTTTTGCACGGATTTCGTGTCGCAAGTCCTTTCGCAACTAGGATGTGGAAAGGAGTTTCGTGGATTTCATGTCGCAAGTCCTTTCGCAACTGGGATGCGAAAGGAATTTCATGGATTTCGTGTCATAAGTCCTTTCACAACTGGGATGCAGAAAGGAGTTTCCTAAATTATAAATAAGGGTACCTAGGGCTTTTCTAAGTATGATAGGAAAGTTATTCTAAGGTGTGGGCAAAGGGTTTTCTATGTGCTTTCAAGGGAGAGGTTAGTATATTGCCTTGTAATCTTTGTTTTTCTTCATAGTGGAAGTTTTGCATCCATGGTTTTTTCACCCTTGTTGGGGTTTTTCCATGTATATCTTATCTTGTGGTTTATTTGAATGTTTTTATTCCTTTCTAGTTTATATTTCTTCCTGTTTATCGTTTATGGTTAAGACTTGAGATTGTATCTCGGTTCACTGCATTGTTGGCGTGCTGCGTAACAACTGGTATCAAAGCTATTAGTTTAGTTCTATTGGGAGCGATGATGGAAGAAGGGAAAACTAGAACTGAGAAGTTTGATGGTTCAAACTTTACCTTCTAGAAGATGCAGATGGAGGATTATCTATATCAGAAGGACCTCTATGTTCCTCTAAGAGGAAAAGAGAAGAAACCAGAAAAGATGACAGATGATGAATAGTTTTTACTGGATAGGAAGGCTTTAGGAACGATCCGACTCTCTTTATCTAAGAGCGTCGCCTTCAATATATCCAAGGTGAAAACTACAAAAGAATTAATGGAAACCCTAGCCACCATGTACAAAAAGCCCTCATCATCCAACAAGGTTCATCTTATTAAACAACTATTCAACATGAAGATGTCAGATGGTGGGAGCGTGGCTGAACATCTAAACGAGTTTAATACAGTCATGAGCCAGTTGGAATCCATTGGAATTATTTTTTAGGATGAGGTCAGGGCGTTATTGATCTTGTCCAGTTTGCCAGACAGTTGGAATGGTTTGGTGATTGCTGTGAGCAATTCTTTAGGGTCAACAAAGTTGAAATTTGATGATGTGGCTGGTCTAATTCTCAACGAAGAATCTGGAAGAAAAGCATCGGAATTTCAGGGGATTCAGGGAATGCTCTAAATGTTGAAGGAAGAGGAAGATCGCTGAACAAAGGAGCCAATAAACACGGGCGTTCTAAGTCAAGGAAAAAGTCCAAGGGACCAAAAGATAAAGACGGGTGTTGGCATTGCGGCAAGAAGGGATACATGAAATGTGATTGCAGAGCGCTCAAGAAATAAGAAGGAAGCTCTCAAGGCAGGAAGGATTCAATGAATCTATCTAAGGAGAGTGACACAGAGGCGTTGATCTTATCTCTTGATTCAAGGAATGAGTCTTGGGTTATAGACTCGGGTGCTTCGTTTCATGCCACTTCATGTAAGGAAGTTCTGTGCGATTATGTGTCAGGTGACTTTGGGAGAGTCTACCTAGGTGATGATGAGCTGTGTAGTATTGTTGGAAAAGGGGGCGTTCATGTAAATTAGAAAGATAGAACGTCTTTAAAATTGAAGGATGTCAGACATGTACTGAGTTTGAAACGTAACTTGATCTCAGTGGGGCAGTTGGCCGATATCAGTTATGTGATGACATTCACCAGTGATTCATGGAAGATCACAAAAAGTGCCTTAGTGATATCTCGAGGCAAGAAGGAAGGTACTTTGTACGTGACTTTAGGATCGTACAGTTCACTCGTAGCCGCATCAACTGGAGTGAATGGGAAGTTATGGCATCAAAGGTTGAGACATATTAGTGAGAAGGGGATGAAAGTGCTATTGTCTAAAGGGAAGCTACCAGGGCTAAAGTCTATTGACTTGGAATTCTGCGAGGACTGCGTGTATGGCAAGCAGAAGAGAGTAAGCTTCAAAAAAATGGGACGCGCTCCAAAGACACATCTGTTGAGCTTGTACACACTGATGTGTGAGGACCGGCACAGGTATTATCTCTTGCTGGTTCATGTTATTTTGTTACTTTTATTGATGATGCTAGTAGAAAACTATGGGTCTATTTCTTAAAGCATAAATCTGATGTATTTGATGTATTTAAGAAGTGAAAATTTATGGTAGAAAATAAGACAGGTAAAACTGTAAAATGTCTCAGATCTGATAATGGGGAGAATACTGTGATAAGAGATTTGAGGAGTATTGTGCAGCAAATGGAATCAAACATAAAAAAATGATTCCAGGAACACTGCAACAGAATGGTGTAACTGAGTGCATTAACAGGACCATCCTTGAGCCCGCTAGGAGCATGAGGTTACATGCAGGGTTGCCCAAGACCTTTTGGGCAGATGCTGTGAATACTGCCGCATATCTCATCAATAGAAGTCCCTCAGCACCATTGGACAGTGGGCTACCAGAATAAACGTGGACTGGAAAAGAAGTGAACCTTGCATATCTCAGAGTGTTCAGTTGCACTTCATATGTTCACATTGATGCAGAGCACAGAAACAAACTGGATGTGAAATTCAGGAGGTGCACGTTTATAAGCTACGGGTAGCATGATTTTGGCTACAGGTTTTGGGTGCAAAAAACAGGAAAATCATCAGAAGCAAAGATGTAGTCTTCAATAAAAAAGTGACGCATAAGGACAGCGCGCAGGAAAATAAGGTCGAGGAGAAAGAATTCGTAGAGATGGAAGAGTTACCGGACACAGGTGTTACACTGCCACAGGATGATCATGACAGGAGCATTATGAGGAAGAGCCGTATACACCAGTTGTGAGGAGGTCTACTCGGGAGAGGAGACCCACGGTCCGATACTCACCCTCCTTACATTATCTACTGTTGATAGATAATGGTGAACCAGAGTGTTTTGAAGAGGCATTATAAACGAATACACGGGTTAAGTGGGAACAGGCCATGGATGAGGAGATGGACTCTCTTCAGTCTAATCGTACATGGGAGCTAGTCACTCTACCTAAGGGTAAGAAGGCTCTTCATAACAAGTGGGTTTACAGACTGAAGGAGGAGCACGATGGTTCAAAACGGTACAAGGCTAGATTAGTTGTGAAAGGGTTTCAACAAAAGGAAGGTATCGATTTCACTGAAATATTTTTACCTGTAGTGAAAATGTCTACGATTCGCATGGTCTTAAGTATAGTGACTACAGAGGACTTACATCTAGAGCAGCTAGATGTTAAGACAACCTTTCTTTATGGGGACCTTGAAGAAGAGATATATATGCATCAGCCGACAGGATACGTGGCACCAGGAAAGGAGAACAAGGTGTGCAGACTGAAGAAGAGTCTATATCGCCTAAAGCAAGCCCTGAGGTAGTGGTACAAGAAGTTCAACAGTTTCATGTCAGAAAACGGTTACAGGAGATGTCATGCAGACCATTGTTGTTATTTGAAGAAGTTTGATATGTCATATACCATCCTTCTTCTATATGTTGATGACATGCTTGTGGCCGGTTCAAGCATGAGGGACATCTCAGATCTCAAAAGACAACTATCTAGAGAATTTTCCATGAAGGATTTAGGAGCTGCAAAATAAATCCTAGGCATGAGGATAAAGCGTGACAGGAAAAACAAGAAACTAATTTTGTCATAGGCAGAGTAAATAGCTAAGGTACTTGATCGATTCAATACGGGAGGTGCTAAGCCGGTTAGCAATCCATTAGCCAACTACTTCAAGCTATCTAAGGAGCAAGGTGCAAAGACCCAGGAGAACGGGACTACATGTCTAAAGTCCCATACGCATCAGCTATTGGGAGTCTCATGTATGCTATGGTGAGCACGAGGCCAGATATTGCTCAAGCAGTGGGAGTTGTTAGCAGGTTCATGAATAACCCCGAGAAGGAACATTGGGAAGCTGTGAAGTGGATCCTTAGATACTTGGTAGGTACTAAGAATGTAGGGCTGTGCTATGGTGGATTGGAAATCAAGCTACAAGGCTATGTGGATTCTGATATGGAAGGATATATCGATAGCAGAAGAAGCACTACAGGTTATGTCTTTACTCTGGCTAGTACTGCAGTCATTTGGGTCTCTCAGTTACAGAAGATAGTATTTATCAGTACGATAGAGGCAGAATATGTTGCGGTTACAGAAGCGTGCAAGGAGATGGTGTGGATGCAAGGTTTTATGGAAGAGTTAGGTAAGAAGCAAGCAAATTGCAAGCTGTACAATGACAGTTAGAGTACAATACACTTGGCTAAGAATTCAGCCTTTCATTCAAGGACCAAGCATATTGTCATCAGATATCACTTCATACGCTCTTACTGGAAGATGGATCGATTACTCTTGAGAAGATTCATACAAGTGAGAATTCTATGGATATGCTGACCAAGGCAGTCACAAAAGAGAAGTTGAAGCTCTGTTCAACTTTGATTGGTCTTCAGGCTTTGAAGACGGGGAGGTGGTGCACTCCGGATGAAGAAAATAAAGGTTTATGCCGATGTGTCTCCAAGTGGGAGATTGTTGAGAAGTAGAGCCACATCTGGTGCACCCACGACTAGTCGAGGTTATGCAGATTCGATCCGCATTTTTGCATGGATTTCGTGTCGCAAGTCCTTTCACAACTGGGATGTGGAAACGAGTTTCACGGATTTCATGTCGCAAGTCCTTTCGCAACTGGGATGCGAAAGGAGTTTAACAGATTTCTTATCGTAAGTCCTTTCGCAACTGGGATGCGGAAAGGAGTTCCCTAAATTATAAATAAGGGTACTTAAAGCTTTTCTATGTATGATGGGAGAGTTATTCTAAGGTGTGGGCAAAGGTTTTTCTATGTGCTTCCAAGGGAGAGGTTAGTATATTACCTTGTAATCTTTATTTTTCTTCATAGTGGAAGTTTTACATCCGTGGTTTTTTACCCTTATTGGGGTTTTTCTACGTATATCTTGTCTTGTGGTTTGTTTGAATGCTTTTATTCCTTTCTAATTTGTATTTCTTCCTGTTTATCGTTTGTGGGTGAGACTTAAGATTGGATCTCGGTTCACTATGTTGTTGGCGTGCTGCGTAACAATAAAGAAACTCAAATTTGTAAGTGTACTATTTATCAATTAACATGAGTTGTGAGTCATTGAGTCGGGTGAGCCCCATCAAGAGAGAAGAATTGAATACTTGAAGCTCTACGACATTTGAAGGCTATTGAAAGACAGGTATATATGGTGGTGTTTTAGTTCAAAAACCTAAGACCATTAAGCCCAAAATCAAAATAGCTCTAGTAGGCCTATCCTTTGGTAGGAAACCATTTGCCAAGTGTTTATTAGAGCTTTGTCCAATAGATGGCTTGAACCTTAAATAAGTGCATCGATCCAATCTTCAAAATTTGTTGTTTATGTAATCTAATCGAGCTCTATCTCGAGGAATCAAACTCATGCTTGATCGATTGACTTCGAGCAATCGATCCTGGCTAAAAATGTCCAGCAAGTAATATGTCCTAAAAATAATTTAGTTTGAGCGCTCAAGCTCTTATTTCATTGATCGAGGAAGTCCTCAATCGCTCTCGAGTGATCAAACTTCTCTAAATATGTCCAATGAGCTTCTGTATTAAATTGCTTTGGAGATTGATAAATTGAGGTCAGGCTCGATAACTCGAGCCTAGAAATTATTTTCTTATTTTTCAATCATTGCAAAGCACTCTATTTATAAGTGGAAAGGGCATTTGGATATTTTGAGGAGAATCCATTAGAGTTTTGTGTGAGTGTTTTCCCTAGCTTAAAACCTTCTTCCCAAACTCTAATCCATTGATTCATCATGCACTCCTTGTGTTTATGAGAGCATCAATGAGCATTCAGAGCTTGAATGAATGATGAACTCAATGCATTCATTAATGACATTGACCTTATTAGAAAAAACTTTTTTCATTATGGCCAATGAATACTAAACTAGTCGAATCTCTTATGTCTTCTATAAGGGCTATCTTTTAGGAAGATTTACCCATCTTTTTCTTCCTTACCATGGCACTACAAAGGTACATCTATTGAAAGGTTGTTGTTCAAGGAAGTAAAAGGAGAAGCTTTCATGATAAAGGAAGCTCTTCAATAAGGCACGTTCATGGGGCCTCATATGCTTTGAGTAAGAAAATTATTTTTGAGTCCACGCGAGTAGTAAGGGGCCGAATCAGGTGTTTCAAATTAAAGGCGATCTCCCACTTGAGATTAGAGGCCATGGATAACATTAGTCTTAATTCATTAAAAAAGGTCACCACCTCTAGATAGGTGTTTAGCGATTTTATTCCTTTTTTCCTATACATATTATATGTTTAAATTTTGTTTGTTGCTTATAAGATAGGTGTGGCCCATTTTCTGCTGAGTGGGGCCCACCCGAATGTCGGTACTTTTCTTCATGACTTTTAATATAGTTTCTTTTTTAAAAAAGGTTATTTTTAGTACATTTTGCCTGAAAATTGATTATATGTAGAATTGGGTTTTAGAGTATGATAAACCAAACTCACCAAATCCTTATGTATGCCTTCGACGGGAGCATATGTGTCATCCTTATGTAGGAAATTTTGTTGAGTTTGAGATCCAAAGTTCTAAGACCTTTTGTAGGCTATCGACGGATGCGAAATGTGTAGACCTTGTATAGGTTGTAAAAGTTTATGGTAAACCTGATTTAAAATCATTGTGATAGTGAAATCTAATACACTTTAGGAGCGGGTGTGTCAGCCGAGAGTAGAGTAGGCACATAGCCGAACCACTATACATAGTGTACAATGGGTTGAATGAATATTGTTAATTGTTGGTTTCATTTTTACTGAATGTTTATGAATGCATATCCTTATTGTAGCCAACATGTTTAATGAATTGCTCAATGATGATTCACTATATTCATGTTTTAGATTTGCGTTGAATTGGTGTATCAATCTATATCTTTTATGATTGATTGAGTAATTGTTGATTGACCTTGACAATTTAATTCAGAAAATTTTCAAAGGTCTTATTCACCCTCTTTAGGATTTAGCCTTATTTTCTAGCTCCTATCGTAATGGCTATTGAACTTAGAACACAATTTTAATTGGTATTAGAGTAGGTTCCTCTTGAAGGGCTTAACAGTTTAGAGAGAGATCCTAGTTAGAGCTTGAAAATATGTATAAGATCAATGGGACCACTATTTTTTTTTATGGATCAAATTATGCATATTGAAAAGCAAGAATGCAAATCTTCCTTACATCCTTAGAACATGCAATTTGGGAGATTGTTAAAAATGGGTAGCAAGCACTAGTGGAACAAATATTATCTTATGATGGTGTTACCACCACAAGACCCTGTTGGGAGCATTGCACAAAAACCATAGGATCTCGCCTCCCAAAACACCAAAATTATGGAATATTGTAAAGAGATGAAATAAATCAAAGAACAAACCACACGACACAAGAGATTTTACGTGGAAAACCCTCATAGAGGTAAAAACCACGTGACCTAGTCCAGCACAACAATCCACTATGAAGTAGAATGTTATAATCGATCACAAGCACATGCCGCTTGGATCAAACCTTCTTTGCTCACGTAGGAGCGGATGAACAATAAGAGAATAATGAAAAATGGAGAGATCTCACCGATCACGAGGACATAGAAGCGCTGAGACGTCGACTGCATAGTAGATCACCTCTACGAGTAGAATCCTCCCTTCCATAAGCTTCCTTTCTCTTTTTTTTTCTCTCTCTCACCTTGGCCGTAAAAACATATTAGCACAATAGCTTTAGAAAGCCTTCTCAATAAAAGCCCTAGGGACCCCTATTTATAGTTTAGGAAAATTCTTTCCGCACCTCTGCGAAAACCGCATCAAATTTACGCAGTCCGCACCAAATCCGGACTGAATCTATGTAACCCTTGACTAGTCGAGCCAAGGCCTCGACTGGTCGAGGCAAAAAATCATGGCTTGCTAGACTTTGAGTTGAGCGACCATCGACCGGTTGAATAGACCCCTTCGACCTGTTGAGCAGGCTACTCGACCGGTCGAGCAACGTGTGTGATCCAGCAAGATTTAGGACATCTGCGCTGTAAAACTTCTCCTCTGAACTGAGGAGGAAAACCCCATCAAATATCCTTCATTCTGACTCAGGAGGAATTTGCCTTCTTCAAGCCAGCCAGGTTTCTATAAACCTCAAACTTGCCTTTGAGTAATGCCTTAGTCAACATGTCTGACCCATTATCGTCTATGTGGACCTTTTCAAGCTGTAACACCTTCTGTATTCATATTGAATTGCTCTAGGACTTTCTTAATATACCGCTCTTGTGATAATCAAAGCTTTTTGCTGCTTTTGTCATGGGTTATCTCCATTCCCAGGATCTATTTAGCCGGGCCTAAGTCTTTCATCGCAAACAACTTGGCCAACTTCTGTTTCAGCCTGTCAATCTTGTTGATGTCTTTACCCATGATGAGCATGCCATCAACGTATAACAACAGAACTAAGAAATCACCATCTGAGAACTTGCACGTGAACATACAGTGGTTTGACTCCGTTTTGTCATATCCATGGTTTAACATGAATGAGTTAAACTTCTTGTACCATTGCCTTGGAGCTTATTGTTCACACCCCAAGTATAAGGTTGTGATGTAGTAATAAACTCAGTAAGACTGAGGTCGAATCCACAGGGACTGAAACCTATACGTAATCTAAAAATAACCAGAACTAGAACTAGAATAAGATGAAATCTAGATCAAGTGAATATGAGGATATAATGATGAAATAAGAAAGTAAAATTTGTATAAATCAAAGGTGAGAACTAGGGATTCAGAGGATCTACTTGTAGAGATTAGGGAGATCTACACTTGATTCACGAACTCAACTGGACTTCGAATCCCATCTTCATCCAGTTGGAAGATATATCACTAAAGCACAATCTGAACTTCCTTTAATCTAGTTTTCAAAAGATAAGACGGATGTAAATTAGAATGGATTCCATCACCAAACCATGCCCATGAGACAACATAAACAACAGAATTAAACCAATCCATAGCCAATCTGAGAAATGTATGAATGTTAGGAAAGATTCTGTCATCCAACCATACCTAGGAGACGATGGTGAACAACAGGGTTCCCAAATTCATAAACCCTATAATGCTAAGAACATGATCAAAGCTATCGCATATCTATTGTAATTTTAGTCGCAACAAACCATTAAAAACTGAAAGCATTCCTAATAATCAAACTAAAATCAACATCAATTCAATCTAACATGAATTAAAACCGTAAAATCATTCCCATCACGCCACAAACTTCACTTCTTAGACCTAGTTAAGAGGTTTAGCCCAACATGATTGGACTATATCTTTCAAAAATAATAATAAGAAAAATCAGTAAAATAAACAAATAAAAAAACTCTAAAACAAGACTCTCTCTCTCACTGACATCTCAGCAGTTGATTGAATAATCTTTCCTTTCTTCCTCTCTTTCTTTTATATACGATGGAGGTCGGTTGGGAGTGCATAAGGGCTAGAGTCAGTGGAACTCTTTCGCACAAGAGTTGGTTCAGCAAATCGGTGGAAACAGAGAATTACGCAGTGAAAACGCAAACCGCACTTGTGTTTAGACTGATTTTTAGGACGAAAGATCGTCCCAAAATCTAATATGTCTCCATGGTTGGGGTTAGGACTCCCTTTTCTAACTTTTAAACGATCTAGATCATGCATCAGAATGTGATCTTGATCACGTTACGACCGAAGAAACCGGGCAGCGTCTGGATGCTCGTGATTGTGCATGCCTAGCTGCGTTGAAGCTTGGTGGGCCCACTTCGGCTAACGTTTTGAGATATCCACACCGTCCATTAGCCTCTTCTCCAAAAACTATTCCAATATGGTTGTTTTAGAGCACTGATAATGTGGCCCACTTGATGTATCTTGCAGCATGGTTCTGTCGTTCAACGCATTTTTCATCCTCTTGCTAGCATTCTTCAAACCAAGAACCAAGAGATCTTGGTTAGGACCCTCATATGTATCGAATGGATGGCTCAGATTGAGCTAATGGGTCCACATGGTGGCCCACAGAGATCCTGTGACGATCCCCTATTCGCAGCAAAGTTTAAATGGGAAATTAGTTGGGTCAGCGCTTGCTGACCGACTTAGCTGTTTCGGTGCACAACGGCTGTGCTCATGCGCCTTACGCATGCACATTCCAGTGGGGCCCATGGTGATGCGAATGAAGAAAATTTGTTCCGTCCATCCATTTCCTCAGTTAATTTAAAGGGTTGAGACGTGAATTGAAGCCTATCCAGGTATCAGTTGGGCCCCAAGTTGATGATTTATGTGTTAACTGACCACTAGGTTACTTCCACAAGTATCTGGAGGCTGAAATTCGACATGTACGATTAATTTGTGGTCCTCAAGCCATGTATGAAGTTTTGAGCCGAACGGATGGTGACAACCCTGTGATCTTGCATTCTGGATGACTTTCAAGCCTCTTCAGTGTGACACATGTGATTTTCTTAAATCTCACCTTGTAAAATCATCGATCTCGGTCCCTTGGGGTCTGTCCCTTGCCTTAGTGATTGTAGAAAGTTAAATCCATACTTTTAGTACCATTTTTCAGTCCAAGCTCCTAAATTCACTTTGCAGCACAAACACGATTAAAATAGGATGTTAAACAGTATCATGTTTGTAATTTCAGGTAGTAATTGGGGTCTAATATGCAATATTTGACCCTCAACACTTGTTTCAGCCCATACAAGCTCTTTCTCAACCTACACACCATATGATCTTTACCCTTGACTTCGAACCCCTCTAGTTGGTGCATGTAGATCTCTTCTTCCAGGTCACCATAGAGAAAGACAATTTTAACATCTAACTGCTCTTTCTCTAGATCCATAATAGCCGCCAACCCAAGCAACACCTGTATAGATGTCATCTTCACTACTGGTGAGAATATCTCGTCGAAGTCTATACCTTTCCTCTGACCAAATCCTTTCATCACAAGTCTGACCTTGAACTTCATTTATGAATTCCTCTGCTTAATCTTCTTTCTGATCACCTAGTTGTTGCTTAGAGCTTTCTTACCCTTAGTTAGTTTCACCATATCATAAGTGTGGTTCTTATGCAAGGATTCCATCTCCTCTTGCATAGCTTTCAACCACTCCCCCTTATGCTCGTCGGCTAGGGCCTCAGAATAATGTTCTAGCTCTCCCCCATCAGTGAGTATAATGTACTCATGTCGTGAGTACTTCTTAGATGAATGTCTGTCCCTAAATGACCTCCTCACCTATAGCTCAATAGGTGGATTAAGTGGGGGGTGCTCCCTGGTCCATCTTCTGTAGGAACTCGCTCATCCTCTGCACCTTACTGTACTCCCTCATCATTAGGCATCACAGGAATAACCGGATCCATGTCCTCTAACTCACCTAAACTAGGTTGGGTCTTCTCTAGCTTACAAATGTCTTCTATACATTGATCTTCAAAGAAAATCATATCTCTGCTCCTAATGAGCTTCCTCTCAGTCAGATCCCACAATCCGTAGCTGAACTTTTCATCACCTTATCCCAAGAACACACATTACCTGATCTTTGTATCGAGCTTAGACCTCTCGTCCTTTGGTACGTGAACGAATACCCTGTATCCAAACACCCTGAGATGACTGTATGAAGGATCTTGTCCAGTCCACACCTTCTTAGGTACTTATTCATTCAATGTGGCTAGTGGAAACTCATTTATCAAATACATTGTCATGTGCATTGCTTCTTCCCAGAACGTCTTGGGCAAATTTGCATGGGATAATATGCATTTGATTCTCTCTACAATGGTGCGATTCATTCGCTCAGCCACACCATTATGCTAGGGGGTCTTGGGAACCATCTGTTCATGCCGTATACCCAGGGACTTACAATACTCATGGAAGTCACCAATGTATTCATCACCATTGTTAGTGTGGATGCACTTTAATGATCTACCCACTACAAGAAACTAATGAATTGCCGACCCTTGGAGGAACCCTTTGCTGGCGGCTGGTATAACCGGCCGCAGGCAAAGGGTGCATTTAAAACCTGAAAAAAATCCACTCGACTTCTGTCTCATTTCACCCTTTCCCTCTCCCCACTCATGCTGACTCTCTCTCTCTCTCTCTATGCCCCTCCCTTTCCTCTCGATCTACCACTCCCTCTCCCTCTCCCTCTCCCTCTCTCTCTCTCTCTCTCTCTCTCTCTCTCGTGTGTGCCTCTCCTTCTCTCTCACTCTCTACCTCGCCTCTCGCTCTACGGTCAATCTACCCGCCTCTCCCTCTCCACTTGATCTCTCTCTCCCTCTCCCTCTCCACTCTCGAATCCTCCCTCCCTCTCCGCTCGATCTACTGCTCCTTCACTCTCTCTGTCTCTCTCTCCCTCTTTTATTTTCTTCTTTTCTTTGGTTTCGCACATCAAGGAGCATTCTGCAACATCAGGTATCTTCCTCTCTCTCTCTCTCTCTCTCTCTCTCTCTCTCTCTCTCTCTCTCTCTCCCCTTATCTATTCATATCAATTTGAACATTTTTTTAAGGAACAATCGAATCGGAAGTCCTTGATCAAAATTTTGATTGTGACGAGTTGATTCTGAAATCCTTAATTGGATTTTGAGATTTCCAATTCCTGATATGGGAATTCTAAAATCCTCAATTACTGTATTTGGGAATCAAAATCCTCAATTGTCGATTTTTCGATTCAAAATCTGAAATCCCTAGTTTTCTAATTTCGGGATTGAAATCCGAAATCCTTACTTTTCTGATATAGGGATCAAAATCTGAAATCCCTAAATTTTTTATTTTGGGATCATAAACCGAAATCCCTAAATTTCTGATTTGGGGATCATAATCCGAAATCCCTAATTTTCCAATTTGATCCTCCATACATGATGCACAGTGGCTCTGATACCAACTGTGAGCTGGATGCGGAATTACAAGGACCCGAGATGGCATATTTAGGCTGATTTTCATTGTACCGAGAAAATCATATATATTTTGGCTGATTTTCATTGAACCATATTAGGACTCTTTGCTTTGATCTAAATATTTTCTTCGACTAGTCTCTTATGTAATGATCTATCCGTTGCATGTAGTGATCTATCCTATTGATATGATTGGGGTCGTTTCCATTTTTTCAAATCGTTCATATGATCGGTCCCCTATTTTGATGTTTCAAGCCATTCAGCTGATTGGGGCTATGTTTTGTGATATAAGCCCTTCCTCGTATGGTATGAGTCATTTTCATCAATCCAAGCACGGTGATATTTGAAGGTTGATCCTCTTTTGTTACCGACCCCCTATATAGTGATCTACTATGCTGATAATATATTTGGGCTGATTTTAATTGATCCTTGATCCGAACTAATCATATATATATAAGGTGATTTTCAATCATCCAAACCATTCATTCACATATATTTGGGCTGATTTTCATTGACCCAAACCATTCGTGTGATTGAGCCCTATTCGATGTTCCAAACCATTCATATGAATAACTTATTTTTAGTGATTGAAACACGTTCATATGGTTTGGGCTATTTTCATTGTAGATCCCCATTTAAGTAGATCATCATATTCTAGATTTTCATCTCTAACCTGCTAAGGTTCATTTCATCCAAATGGTTTCATAGTACCTTGTGGTAGTCTCAACAACAGTTGCAGGATTTTGTGTGATTTTGAAACTCAATTGCCTTTTTCATCCCTATGTTTTTGTGTTTTTCTTTTCTTTTTACTTCCCCATGATATTTTTCTAGTACAATCTAAATATCTGCAATCTGAATCGTGTATCCATTTCTCTATGATTTGTTAAAACTTGCTGCTCCATTTTTCTTGTGATTTTGTGTTGTTCTTTTTCTCTTCTTTTTTTTTTTTTCTTTTCCTTTTTCTCTTTCTTCCTTTATTTTCACAGAGATTTGATTATTCTATTGATTTCTAGTTTTCAGGTAGAGATTATAAGGTTTTGAGGTCCTCAGCAGGATTTCAGAAAAAAAAAAATTGTTCTTTCCCTTCTTTTTCTGAATGCGTTGTAGCAGATTTGAATCTACTAGTTCTTCATTAACAGGCTTGGGAGGTCAGAGCCCAATTGAAATAATTCTAGTTTTCCTAGTGTGGCTTTGAGTCATTTTATTAAAATTTCTCTGTTGTTACCTAATACCTGAAATGGATATTGCCTAACTGCTACACAGATCTTAGACACATTATAAAATCAGTATCATTCTATTTTGGCCAAGAGGTTTTCTGACAATCTTTTGCCTTATTTTGCATGCCCATTATTGGCTCCACATCACTTTTCTAGAGGGCATTTTAGTCACCCAAAGTGCCTTCTTAAGAGGGATATGGAAACGAGCAGCGGGTGCATCCACAACACCATGTGTGAACCTTGTACTATTTTCCTTTGGTTGAATGTGCTAAATCATTAGTTGATCTTTGCTCAAAAGCTACTGGTCTTTCCTCTTATATGTTATAGGATTTTATTTGCAATGTGTCACTTGCTGAACTGGGGATATTCTTTTCTCAGTTCAGAATATTTATCGGTCAATGTTTTTCTTTTCCTTTGTTATTGTATATTAATTCTATTTTTTCAAGCTTTTCGGGACTATTCTGAGAAAAAGTTGCTTGGAACAACAAAGGCAGAATGCTTTGTTACAAGCGAATGGTCTCCCGATGGATGCTTCTTCATGACTGCAACAACAGTATATAGTGATTAACTTTATTTAAGCATTGATGCATTGACTTTAAAACCCTCCCACAATGTATTGTAGCAGTAAGGGCCTCTAAAAGCCCTCCTACATTTCTTTTTTTTACACACTCACACCAATTCATGGAAGCCTTCAAAACTTAAACAAATCAGTTCAATCAGTTCAAATTAACAGATATTAAGGGGTAAAAACATACTTCTATCAAGCTTAAGGAGAAATTCAATCAATAAAAAAACTGAAAGTTTGAGCTTAGTAGCTGTATGGATGTGAAAAGGTTTGTTCCTTTGTGGGGCCTAATTCAGTCCTCCTCTTTGGATGATCTCTCATCATCCACCTTTATCTAGCATGTAAAGCCATTTCATCTTTGTTCTTTTCTTCAATAAAATTTATGTTGCCATTAGATTGCTATTAAAAAAACTAAAAAAATGTTAGGTAAAAGTACAGTTGCTTGTACCCATATATATGTTCTATGTGCTTTGGTAAGTTGGTCTTGCCCCTATTTGCAAGTCTACAGGTTACATTTTGGATTTTAGTAAACACATCATTGTCTTAATCTTTACCAGTGACATTTAGCAAAGCACTGGTCTTAATCTTCTAGCTTGAGGATATTTGTATCTTATTTTGTGAATATTTAATTATTACTATTTTCCCATTCAATTGCAATCATTATTGAAATTTCCTCTTTAGAATATCCTATGACATGTCAGTCAAACTTGCTTTCCTTTCTCAAACATTTTCCTTTAGAAGGGCACATGTTTTGTAAGAGGCGTGTCTTGCTGCCAAATAATTTGTTCCTTAAAACTTACCAATGTCAAAGTTAGCCTTAAAGTGACTCTACTATTATAGCTGTGAACATAATGATTTGAAGGAGAAATGTTATGCATGCTTTCTCACAGGTTGAGGGTTATGCAAATTATTTTAAACTTTAATTCTGATCTTCTTTAATTTATTATTGCTATTTTTCTTCAATTTCCTAATCAAATTAGAAAGAAAAGGTTATCATGAGGCTTATGGCTTGCCTCTGCCTCACGCCTTTTTAAACCATAGGCTTCCATAACTCTCTTTTTCATGATTCATATGCACTCCAAAAGATCATCAGAAAATGGTTTTGTTTGTGTTTGAATTTAGAAATTTATCGGCCAGAACTAACTGCTGAACTTGTTTTCATCACTGTTGATGTAAATAACTTCAGAGTCCAATACCGTATTCTGATAATATTATTCTCGTGTTTTGCTGTTTTTTGGTTTTTTATTTTTTGTTTTTTGTTTTTTGGTTATTTGTTCCCTTTCTTCAGGGACTTGCATTACTAGGTGATTCAATATGTTAGAAATTCTTCTTGGAATATGTTTTAAAGTTGGAGATATTGGTACAAATGTTAGGAATATTATTTCTATTTCTGCGAATCAAGTAATTTTTATTTCTTTGTTTGAACCTTTGTTGCAGTGTTCTTTATTTGGGTGATAGTAGAATTTTTTATGGAGTGGAAGAGATGTTTGGATGATGAAGAAATAAACATGAAACAATTGATAGAAAATCTTGGTAATGTTTTAATCTCTATTTCCTATTTGGGTTTTCTTGTTTTTGAGACATTGCGAGCAGTTTCTTCTGGTCAATCAGTATCTTTGAAGTGTTCAGATTCGAGAAGTGTATAGAAACCTTCACATGCACATAGATGCATTTGACATCTAAGTCAGGATCTGGCTAATTGGTATTCACTTTATGCTTTTTTTGCAAAGGTACATCTATACAGGAGATTTCTTCTAAGTAGCTTGAGGAAAGGAGATTTATATCATGCAGAGGCAACTGCAAATTTCTGGCGCTTATCATCCAAGTCCTGTCTTCCAACAATGTGTACGGTTCATCATCAGCTTTCTCACTTTCAACTGCCTATCTCCATTGATAAATCTGTGAACTCTTGTTCCTCCTCTTAGATTGGCAGAAGTTTTAAACTTCTTTTTTATAATATATTTGTAGGCAATGAACTTTTACAATTATTAGTTCTAGTACTTGGGGATGCATGTACCTAGTTTCACTATCAGATACATTTCTTGGTAATGAAGATCTGATTCTAGGTTACATTTTGGGGAGGTTTCGTTGAGGTTTTACACAAGATGCTAACAGGAGATTCAGTGCCTGGGATACACTTTGAAGTACCCAAATAAGATACAGCAGAAGAGCAGACGTCAAGAAAAGTGCCATCAAAAGCCACATGCAAGTCACAGTAAATTGGCATTAGAGAGAAGGTTTATAAACATATACCAGGTTCCATATTGTTCACCGCTAATCCGTACTCTGGACCGATACAGCTGTATCGTTCATGAACGATGCCAGTTCGTACAGGGCAATACATACTGGTTTCGGACAACACTTTAAATCTTAATTAGAGAATTGCAACAAAGCGAGATGGGTACAACTATTAGACATATCCAACATTGTCAAGTAATTCAAACAACAAAATAGAAGAAGAAGAGTAGATTCACCAATGGCTTATACTCAAATTATTGCCAGAAATGACAACCATTTGTCCCACGGCATGTCTTACTCTATTAACACCAAGCAGATGGTGATCAAGTAATCAGATGCATTATGATCGCGTGAGGCCAGAGAAACGAAGGGATTCCTTCAACTTACTCCACCGAGCACCATCATCCACACAATTTCTTCATGAATGTGCAGTCCAAGAGAGGATTACAGGAAACAGTTTCTAGAGAAATTAAGGATGAGTAATCGCATACGATTTACAAGGCGGGCGTCTCTGTACAGAGATTTGCGAGCCTTCTCGCTTAAAGGGTGAGTTGGCACAGCTTTATAAGAACGGCAGGGGCTTCAGAAGGTCACGCGCGCGTATCCGCTATCACGATGACAGGAGCCCTGCGCAAGAGGTCAAGAAAGATATCAAACCATGAGAACACTGAATAGGAATTGTAATGCATCTCTATGTTAGAAGTCATCTTTTTGAGGTTCAATAACAACAATAGTACAAGCTTGCATGATATCACAGTTAGTCATGTATAATTTTGCTACCACTTGAAAAAGAATCATTTCTACCAGGTATGTCCCAATTCCCAAATAAGCGTGCCGTCGTCGTCATCATCATCATCATATCCGATACCAAATATGAGTTTATAGTCACAGGAGACCCTATTTGAAGCAAGCGGATTTTGCATGGCATGGCAGTAGTAGGAAACTGAGTATCATAATCCATGCTAACCCACATGCAATTATGCAGCAAAAACAACAGGTAAACCGTTCCTTGCCAGGAAGGTACATTTTTATTACAAATTTATCCTCTTAACCAATGTTGTGAAAACTAATAGCGAGGACAAAAATGTCCAATCTGCCGATGTTATGTATAGAGATATTTATGTATGTGTTTATGTATGAATGTGAAGATCGGTCTCAAATGAGAGAGTTGATATTGCCCACACCCTTTATATGACATAGCCATTTTTTCCCCCTCTTACCTTTTGGGGTTTCGTTTTGCTTTTCAATTTTACAAAAGAAAAGGCCGTGTGTAACAAAAATAGGGAGCTTAGTCATGCATGCCCATAAAATTCAATTTGAATTTTCATTTCTGAGATCCTAATGCTTGGGAAGTCCTTGAAAAGTTCCCAACTGCAGCAAAATATGATGCCAACATCAATTAAATTTCAAAAAACTGTACGAGTGTTCTTCTTCCAAGCAATGCAAGGGCAACATGAGGAAGGGATCCTCTAGACAGAATTTGCAACAATGATATTGCAGTCAACCTAGGAGATGAAATTGCATTCCAAGCTTCATAACTTAGCCATGGATATGCATTGGTATCAAAGAAGAACAAGTCGAGATTGTATTGGGCTGGCAACTTTAAACCTGACGAATGGGAACCAAATGTAAATACCAGGCAAACTCTGATCCAAGTGAAGAATATCACAGGGAACATAAACTTTTCACAAATTTCGCTCATCCTAAGAGGCAAGGCACACACTTTTTTCTGACAAAAAGGCCTCAGCCTACTTGATGGTTCAATGATGATGAGGGAGGGACACTGTGTACCATGGGAGAGTTTACATGGTGTGATGACCTTGTTTAGCACCAAAGACAACGATGGCATCCTTAGTAATTACTCTCAAGGCCCCCAGGCCTTCCCTATTGGAACTCTATCTATAGGCTGTTGGATCCCACACTCAGGGTATCATTGTGCCCTCATTTTTCCATGTTCTCTAGGGTTTTAAGGAGTTCTTGTGTCACAAGGGCCTCTTGTTGAGTAGACCCCTAAGACTTCCTTCTTATCTCCTCATTGAAGAGACAACAAGTTACCTGTTCCTTGGACACCTTTCTATCTGGCACAAAGTTACTTAGAGACACCACCAATGTCTCCCAACTGTCATGCAATGAGCTAAGCAATAGCAAAGCCTGTAGTTCATCATCCAGGACCATCTTCATAGTGGAGAGCTAGTTCAATATGTTGCTGACCTCATTCATGTGCTCAGCCACAAAACCACAATCTTTGAACTTGAGATTCACAAGTCGTTTTATCAGAAAAATCTTATTACCGGCTATCTTCCTCTCATACAACCCTTGTCATTTCAGTCGTAGGCTAGCGACTGAGATCTCCGTAGACACAGTGGAATACGGAATCGTCCAGCCATTTTCTAATAAACCCCATCGCCTTCCGGTCCAACTTCTTCCAATCATCATTCGACATATCCTTTGTCTTTGCTGATATGCCAAAAATTGGAGCATACAAGTCCTTGCAATAAAGAAAGTCCTCCATCTTAGCCTTCCATATGGTCCAATTAGAACCATTGAGACTGATCATCCCTGATGAGCTACCTTTCATAATTCAAATCTGATCTCACTCCGTTCAAACAACCTGAACTCTCTGATACCACTTTGTTGGGAGCGTTGCATAAAAACCTTAGGATCTCGCCTCTTAAAACACTAGAATTATGGAATATAGTAAAGCGATGTAATAAATCAAAGTACAAACCAGATGACATAAGAGATTTTACATGGAAAACCCTCGAAGAGGTAAAAACCATGGGACCTATTCCAGAATAACAATCCACTATGAAGTCGAACGTTACAACCGATCATAAGCACACGCCGCTTGGATCAAACCTTCTTCACTCACGCAGGAGCGGATGAACAATAAGA
Source organism: Magnolia changhungtana (assembly GCA_030180095.1). Taxonomy (NCBI): domain Eukaryota; kingdom Viridiplantae; phylum Streptophyta; class Magnoliopsida; order Magnoliales; family Magnoliaceae; genus Magnolia; species Magnolia changhungtana. The sequence continues at coordinate 2,129,917 of JASAUF010000180.1, forward strand.
GAATAATGAAAAACGGAGAGATCTCACCAATCACGGGGACGTAGAAGAGCTGAGATGTCGACTGCGCAGTTGATCACCTCTATGAGCAGAATCCACCGTTCCACAAGCTTCCTCTCTCTCTCTCTCTCTCTCTCTCTCTCTCTCTCACACACACACACACACACACACACACATTGGCCGTGAAAACACCATAGCACAATAGCTTTAGAAAGCCTTCTCTATGCCCTAGAAAATCCCTAGGGACCTCTATTTATAGTTTAGGAAACTCCTTTCCACACCTTTGCAAAAACTGCCTCAAATTTATGTAGTCCGCATCAAATTCGGACTGAATCTGTGTAACCCTTGACTAGTCGAGCAGTCAAGGTTACCGGTCAAGCAGGCCACTCGATCGGTCGAGTAGCGCGGTCCAACAAGATTTAGGACATCTGCGCTACACAACCTCTCCTCTGAACTGAGGAAAAGCCCATTAGACCCAAACCACTATCCTTCATTGGACTTAGTAGAAGCATGCCACTTGCTGCCACATGAGATGACTCTGAGGATTCAGATTCAAACTTAGATGAATCCCAAAGTGATGAAGACCAAGGTTCATTGAGAATTCTTATCGCCTCAACCACCACGACTCTTCTAGAATTAAAGCACATGGGAGAAAATGATGACCATGAGAAAGAAGAGAAAGATAAAACTTCCTCAAATGATGAAGAGGAAGAAGGTGGAAATGATGGTCTACAAGAAGCCTATGACCAGTTGTATACTGAAAGCTTAGAAGTCATTAACAAGCTTGGTCAGGTTAAGATTGAAAACAAATAGGTGGCTGATGAACTAGAAGAATAAAAAAGCGAGAATGAGAAGTTGTATCAATTCAATATAAGCATTGAAGAAAAATTAGAAATAGCTCTAAAGAAAAATGTAGAACTTAAGACTGAAATGGAAAAAATTAAAATTTGTTAACCATCGTCTAAAATTAGAACTTGACCAATTTAAGTTTCATGCCAACATAAATTATAATTTTACCCAAGGTGAAGAAAAATTTGAGAAATTACCAGGTATAGGTAAGAGATCGGGGGATAAGAGAGGTATAGGATATGATAGCTTCAAGACTAGTTCAACATCTATTCCTCTTATGATTAGAAAGGACTCAATTACTTCAAGAAGTAATCCGATAGCATCTCATATCTTCCATACATTTAGAAACCCACGATACACCCCAATTTCGAGCAATATAGTTAAATTTATACCGACTAGTAGAATGTTGCAGTCAATGGGGAGTCCTCCTAAGAAATCACTATAAAAGAAGGAAAATGTTAGGAGAAAGTTTCCCACTCCACCTAAGATGGATAAAAGAATGAAGGAACTAGTCAAGAAGGTTGCCCAGTTAAATGAAAAAGGCAAAGAAAATGATGATTCAAGTGAATCAAGGCAATGATCAGTCTCACAAGAAAAGTCAATCTCCTAAAAGAATTTTGTCCCTGATAAATGAGTCCAAAAAGAAACTCTCTGTAACAACTTCAAATTTTTTTTTTGTAGGCTAAAATTTAAAATTTAAAATTTAAAGGAAGGATCAAATTTGTTGTAACATCCTCACCATTATCTTATCTAAGGAATTGTTCTCTCTTCATAAGCATGGGACATTCTATTTTTTTTCGTAGGCTAAAATTTAAAATTTAAAATTTAAAATTTAAAGGAAGGATCAAATTTGTTGTAACATCCTCACCATTATCTCATCCAAGGAACTGTTCTCTCTTCATAAGCATGGGACATTCTCTCCAAACAGAAAGGGACAAAAAAGAGAGAGAAAAGTTAAGGGGGAGAGATAGATTAAGAGGAAGAATGACTTGGAAGGTTAGTACTTTATTCACTATGCTTGATTTGAACTGGAGGCTGGAAAGAGCATGTGTGATGATTGTTATCTTTGTCGAGCTTGACCCTGAGAAAAATTACGCTTGCATGAATTACCAAAACATGTCTTACATAGCTTTCATGCATTGTGCCAATTACTGGATGCATGCCATTGGTGCGGCTTCTTGCTAGTATGGTTGTGCAGGCTAAGCTTCTGCGAGATTGAGAGCGTGGAAGGGTTGAACATCTTCCTTACGATGATCCATTGCTATTTGAAATCTAGTGCAAATTATGTTGCGATAAGCGAGACTTTTTTTATAGCGTCTATCTCATAGGGGCATAATTTTTTATTCAGCTTACTATGAATGTTGTTACATATGCAAATTCAAGTGCAAACATGCGAGAATTGGTATTCTTCCAGAATTTGCGAGATTTTATTTTAGGGATGTGACTAGTGTGGTGTAACGCCCCAGTTTTCGAGACACAAGTATACCACTCATTTCTTCAAAACCTGGGTGTTAACTGATAAGCAAAAGGATAATTAAACCCAATCAAAGTGCGATTAATGGAACCAAGTGTAGTATAAATGAAGCTCAAGCAGTAACAATATCGTGGGCTGCTCAGCTAGAACCCACATACAAAACCTCAAATCCCAAAATGAACTGACATAGTAATAAGCAAATAGTCTACTGATTTAATCCAAAATAAGTAGCTGCCTCCTAGTACGGCTCCTCATTGTAAGGCTCCTTCTCGATCTCAGCCACCTTCAAATCCGCAGCAAGTCCATCTGTCCCTGTATCCTCTGTATGGTTGAATATTGATGAATGAGTGGCCAGCTCAGTGTGATCTCCTCTCAAGATTTCACACCGCTGCCCTAAACAAAGAATAGCATAAAACACGCAGACATTCCAAAATACAGTAGATGTAGTCTTGTTAAATGCATGAATGCAATCATTATCCTGGGTAAAACATCTAGACGGACATTAGGGTCATCACCCATGCAATCATCGACCCGGGTAAAACGTCCAGACGGTTTATGCCTCAGAAAAAACATCCAGACAGGCAAATATATAAGATAACAATATATGATAGTTTGTGCCCCGGGTAAAACATCCAGACAGGTAAATCTATATGTTACGTATGACCGCAATAGATGTTGGTCTGTGTTATACATGCATGATCTGCCAATCCATTATTAGTCCAATTTACAACCAGCAGATTTAATAAGTTCACGGTCACTACGGGGAGCACATGGCCCAGCGTAGGCCGACGACTCGGGCATAGTATCCCATGACTATCATCTCCGGCCCATGAGGCTACCGTTTTAGGGTGTGTGCAGTACCCACCGACATGTGGTCAATCAACAAAACCTCCATGTCAAGGGCCTACTTATGTCACAACTAGTCTAGTTACACCCCAAGCACGGACTCTCGTTCTACCGGACTTCCCATGGAGAGATTTTAGCAATATGTGTGTCACACCATCATATCAGTAACATAGATCTTATCATAAATGGGAAAATAAGAAACAATACATGTATTTTCATCAGAACACATTAATTGAATTTACATAAGATACATGACATGAGTGGTTGGGTTGTTTACCTAGATAGTTCAGAGTATATAATCAAGAGCCTAAATAATAGTAAGCATGAGAATCATTTTATTTAAATAGATATGTTAAGTGAAAGCAGTTCATTGTTATACACACTTTATCCTTAGTCCAACTATCCATTAAACTTCACAAAACTACTATTTCTGGTTTAGTTAGGGAAGAAAGGCTCAAGGGGAAAGAAATCATCACTAGGCAAGGCGCAGAGTGCTCCTAGAGGCAGGTTTCCTTGAGAAGATGGTGAATTTTCACTACTCACGTAACTCCTTGTACCAATTCATTCATATTAGACAACGAGCCACAAGTTTTAATATATGAGGGTTGGTGGAGGGTTGGGAGGTCCTAACTAAAGTTGTTTAGGCTGTAACCAAGGGCGATTAAGCCCACCAACTTGTGGTCCTATTTCAATTAAGTTGGGCCCAATTAGGAAGTGAGTCCCACAGCTATGTATGGTGGGGGCCCACTTGATTTTGGACATGGCCCACCAACATGTTTTACACGGTGCGGCCCGCCAAATGTTTTCAGACAAAGTGCGGTCTGCTACACGTAATGGTGAGGACCACTGTTATGTGTGGCGTGATCTACCAGTCACAGAGCCCATAAATGTGAGGCCCCACAGTAATGTTCTGCTGTGAGAGGCCCACTTGACATTGAAGTGGGGCCCACAATAGTGTGGCCCAACTGGACAAAAGGTGTGGGCCACCAAGGCGTGTGGTGCGGTCCATCAGCGGCCATGTATGGTGTGGACCACTGGGCCGACTGCTCAGGTGCGGCCCACAGAGATGTAGCTTTCCTGCAACGAGCGAGGCTAGGCTAATTCTAGCACAGGCTGGAGGCCTGCACATGGTCTAAACCAAACCACCATGGAGGGCCAATCCTTGCCATAGAAGGACCCCTGTAAGGCTTACCCATTGGTTAAAAAATTCGGGCCCAGCTGAGGGCAGATTGTTGAGTACCGACGAGAAATCCACCACAGGCCCTTTGCATGGTCCCGTTCGTGCCTGCTTAAGGCCCGACTCCAACCCTGCTTAAAGCCTATTTCCAGCCTATGATGGAGTCCAGACAGGGATCTGCTCTAGCCATGAAATCTCAGTCGAACAAGGGTCCCATGCAGCACGACTTTAGCTCTAACCGTGAGCCAACTTTGGTCCGATCCTGGCCTCAAACACATCCCCAATCCTGGCCCGATTTCAGCTCAAACAGAGCTTCCATCTACCATGATCTAACCTGAGCCATTGTCATTTGTTTGGGCCTGATCAAGGCTATTTGACCATGGATTTCAGTGGGTCATTGAACCCAAAACAAAGCCACACAAGGCCTGGTTTTGCAGCCATTAAACGGGCTTTATTTCAGTCCTCAAAGTGCTGTCATTCTAGCTCTAATTGGGTCTAAACTATAGCCATGGATTGGCTTAATCTTTTAGTTTGGAAAACAGCCATTGCTTGGCCTGTTTCTAATGCAAACAGAGCTTTGACACTACCTAGTTTCGGCCTAGAGCAGAGCCATTGATCTACTCAGCTTCAGTTCAAAACAGGGACCTTATTCTAACTGGGTTCTCAGTCCACTTAACAGTCATCGATTGGCTTGGTCCCGGACTGAAACTGAGTTGACTTTCTAGCCTTGTTTGGGCCTAATCACAACAATCACTTGGCTGATTTTCGACCCGAACTACGGCCTCTGTCTGGGTTTGTCACAGATTGATACCCCGACCTTACTATTGGACCGAGTCTCAGCCATTACCTAACCTGGCTTTGGCCCAAGCAAGGGTCACTCCAATCTAACTGAAAGCTTACAGGGAGATGGAAAAGAGGATGAAAAAATGGTCACCTGAGCTACCGCTTCCACTTCTCGAGTTGCAACAGGAGGAATCCAGACCTCCCTCTCTCCCTCTCTCTCTCCTCTCTCTTTTGTTGGTGCGGATCCTAAGAGTTATAGTCTCTTTATATGGAGGGAGAGGGGGACACCAACGTCTAGGAGATGCCCTTACTGTTTACGGCTGAGATCGGGTATCTCCCTTGCATGGGGCCCATCCATTTGGTGGGATGGACAGTTGACGTCCGGGCCTACAAGAAAAGTTAATTTTCTAGTTTGGCGGGGCCCATCTCACCATTTCATTCAATGTTTAACCGAGGAAGATGACCTGGCCTCTAATGGCAGGTCATCATTTGATGTATGTGATCATGATCCAGTCCATCTGGTCGGTCCAGATGAGACCCCAGATCAGTGTGGGGCCCACTTCTCTAGTCCCAAACGCCAATTTCCAAATATCTCACGAGAATCTTTAACTCTCGTGAGAAAAGCTCGAGTTTTCATCTCCATTTCATCTCACCCCGAACCAGTAGCAGGGATAGAGGCACGTACCCCCAAGAGCGGCTAGACATGAGCCAGTACCTCCTTCCCGAAATGGAAATGCTGCTTCTTACTTTTTCTTATACATGCCTTGTTCGGCCATTCTTGAAAAAGAGAGAGCATGGCTCACTCAAGAAATGGGTGGCTGGGATTGCCTGCTCAGGCTGATCATGGGCCACCCACGTGGTCCGAGGTTGGCCCCACCTCGCGGATATCCGCCACGTGTAGCATTTTGGATGGTCGCACACTATCTTTCTCGTCCGTTAAGGCCCAAGAGGCTATTTGATTTTGTTAAGTCAGGCCCTGTGGAGAAAGTGAACGGTTCGAATGGCTCGAAAGTGGCCACGGTGGGCCACTTTGGGGCTTAAAGATCAACGGTTTCAAAATTTAAATGGGCGGGAGAATTCTGTTTCTCTCTTTTTGGCTTTGGCTCGGTCAAAGGCCGTTTGATCGAGCCCGTGGTTCTAGAGAATGTTGTGCATGAATGTGTGGGGTGCACATGCACTCCGTGTGGGGTCCACCGTGATGGTCACGATAAATCTGACCCAATCAATCACCTTATAAGTAATTATTGGGGGTATTGGCCCATTTTTAGGGTGGACCCAAGGCCCGGGTGGGCCGTATTACTTGTCTCAGACTCCATTTAATCCCACGACCGTTGATCCAGTTGTTGGATCAGTTCGGCACCAATTCTCAACAGTTCATTGGGGTTTTAAAGCAAAATGGGTCTCTGGTTGGCTATTTACTAGCCCTCGAAGATTGATTCACTGCCTATCACTATAGTTAATTAGGTTGGAACTATTCTGATTTGAGGTGCCTAGGCAAGGTTACCTTCTAAATTGTCATGGGGTGCGTTCCAGCTCCTGGGGCCTCCGATGGGTGGCCCTTAGTGGTGCTTGGAAGTCCCGTCCTGCATAAGTCATGTTCGAGTCAATTAATTATTCCAATCCGATTTAAGTTGATGTGGATTTAAAAGGTAAAACCCGTGTACTAATGGTACGGGGTGTTACATGTGGCTTGTTACTCCCCAGCAGAATCACTAGTCTGTGGACGTTGAGGGTGGATTTCCTGAGGGGCCGAGAGATCAACTCTCTTCTTCCCACCAGTTGCCTCGCTTGAGGGATTTTATTTGGGGGTAAAATGGTATTATATGAGTGACCGTTAACCAATTATTACGATTCTATAGTTGTTTAGGCCCTGTAAAACACTTAAGATTGAGGACATGAAGATTCTTAACCCGAAGTTGACTTGTCAATTTACGTTTCAAAGATTCTAAGTACAGGACCACAATTATAGAGAAGGAAGGTGTTGGGCACCCACTCTGCTGTTACACATGTACGGTCTTTTCTGAACAAGATCTGACTAATTTCTTAGGAATAAGGTTAGTACTTGCATGTAAAAAATGTAATACAATGCAATGGTACTAGTCATTGATCGATCCAAATTTCTGATGGGCAAGATTCGACTATATTGGCAGGTTGTAGAGCATATGTTCGAAACGATCAAGTGCAAGGTACAAAGTATGTATGTATGGGATGCTTGAAGTTGTATTGATGCTTATTGTAAAACAATGGCCAATAAGCTAAGGTTTTAATAGATATACTCTAATTATATCGGTAGGCCTTAGAGTATACGACTGCCAGTCATATACGAGAAAATAATATAAAGCAATGTATATGTCAAAATGACGTCTAACTGGCTAAGGTTTCTGCTGGGCAGGATCCTATTATATCAAGAAGCCTTAGAGCATACGCCCACTAGCTAGATGCAAGAAAAAGATGAAATGCACTATGATATTGATGTATGTGAAGAGCAATGGGATTGAGAAGGGAATGAATGTTGCACGATGCTAATGCTTGGGTTGATGAAACTGATTGAAGCTTTAATGGCTAGATAAATGGTAGTGTTGCAATGCTAGATTGAGTGGATCAAATTTGAAGTTGGGTAGCTTAAGAGGCTTGGACTCTGGCTAGGCTAAATTAGACCATGGCTGGGCTCTCTCTCTCTCTCTCTCTCTCTCTCTCTCTCTCTCACTCACTCACTCTCACTCTCCTTGGTGGAAGGATGGATAAGTGGCTATGGCTAAAGCTAAGAGATCTCTTTTGGATGTCTTAGATGGAAGTGTGTGTGTTTTCTGATGAGAGAGGATGCTTCTTGGATTTTTTTTCGGATGCTTAAAATGAGAAGGAAATGGGGTTATTTATATCCTCCAACCTGATTTTCTTGTAATTCCTAGTGATCCTAGGGCAAAAGGTGGTTAAAAGTCTAAGATTAGAAATTGCCACTTGACATCATCTCATGGGTTGGATGAACTAGTAAAAGGGTAATTTTGGGTAAGGAGATGGGCATTGAAGTAAATGCATATCAACCTCACACTTGGGGCTTGAAAAAGAAGAGTTCCATATGCTTGAGGGACAATGCCCCAAAGAGGGGAGTGCCACATGGCCGACAGCATCTTAGCTGCCTCCAGTCCCCACTTAGACTCCCTGCTTTGGCAAGAAGCATCCTCCAAGCGTGTGGAGGCTCAGCTATGAAGGTTGCTGCTTTTAGGTTTCACCCATTTCTCTAATTGAGCTTGGGTTCGAGCTTGGTTTTAGGCTTTACTAGGTGAGTTGACTGGGTTGTCAGATTTGGGTAGGCTAACCTAGTGAGTTGACTGGGTGAGTTAACTTATCGAGTTGACTCAAGACTATAAGGTTTTGGGTTCATAGGGTTCAGGGTTTTAGGTTGACTAGATAGAATGAGTTAAGTTTAGAGTTTAGGACTAGGGTTCCTAAGGTTTAGGCTTACAGGGTTACAGTTTAGAATTAGGGTTTGGTTTTCCATCCATCAGTTCAAAATCAAGCAACTTATCAGCTTGGGGTGGGGTGTCTACAAGTCCTTGCATGCCTTGTCTATTCTCCCGATGGAAATCTTCAAATGCCACAGTTGTTATACGATTATTCTCTAGAGCACTGCTCATGGCATTGTTGCTCGCACCTTCGTTAGATGCCATCATTTTGAGGAAAAGTCGCTCTTTGATACCAACTGACGCAGGAAAGAGTGTGAAGGGATAAAAAGAATGATCATCGTCTTCCTCAAGAGAATAGGACCTTGAATCAATAAGGCGTAATGGCTCTCGAATTCACAATAATTAAGAAAATTTAAAATAATTTATTGAAATTTATCTAACAATGGAGCTTACAAAGCTTTAAATAATAAAATGAAACCTTAAATAAGAGTCCTAATACAAATATATTGAAACTTTTGTAAAATAAGAAACTTATTAAAAATATAAAGTTTAATTCAAAATATGATAGATGATTCCTAGTATGATAAGAAGTAAACCCTAAGAAGACACCAATTACTAAAACTCTAAGTGTAAAAAATTACGTTCAACCTAAAACTTACTAAAAATACTAAGTGTTTTTTTTAAAAAAGAAAAAATTTTAAGCAGGAGACTTGAGTAGAAATTAGTTGTTTTCTCATGAAACGGTCCAATTTGTTGGTTAGCCCCATAACGAAATTTCAATTTAAATTCATAGGTCATGTGTCCCACAACTCATTCCTAATAAAAAGTTATTGTTGATTTACGGTTTGCGCTTTGAACAACATTTTTTCGTCAATCTAGAATGAATTTCTCTGATCCAGACGCACCTGGGGCCAGTTACATCATGCCCCACATAAGACTAGGCTTAGATCTGATGGATTATGTCTGCTTCTGTTCAGGCTTTTTTCAATCTATCTAGGCCAAGAATAGGTCCGCAGCTCATTCTACATCAATTTCACTGTAGTTACATTTAGAAATGAGTTAACACCATATCTCTAAACAACGATATCAACTGGAATCACTATGTTCATCGCCTTCCAAATAAAAAATGAGATTTTAGGGGGAATATGTGTGTAGGCTTGAAGAAGCACTACCAAAAAATCGAGTAAAGGTTATGGACTTTGAAACCCTTTAGCTACGGATTAAATCCGTAGCAACATAGCTGCGGATTTAATCCGTAACTAAAGCCTAAGTAATCTGTAGCTAAAGCGTACCTCCTCACCTGAACCATATTAAATATAGATGGTACTTAAGGGGATCCATGGGGTCCATTAGAATATATGTGTTTGATCTAAGCCGTCCAATAATTCTGATATATAATTTTAGTGCATGAGCCCAAAAATTATGTAGATTAAATGTCTAAGTGGACCACACTACAAGAAATAATAAAAATTAAATTTCTACTGTTAATATTTTGTGTGGTCTCCTTACAGATTCGATCTAACTCATTTTATGTATCAGCACTGAAAGAAATAATTTAAAATTAATGGACGGAGTGGATATATGAAATACATCACAGTGGGGCCACGGTCCTAAAACCCAACGTCCCCAAGAGCCGTCTGTCACGCGCTCCTCCAAAATCGAAACCCCCCTCCCAAAACAAAACCCTTTCCCCGTCTGCCATTTTCTCCCGCGTGCAAACGAAAATCTCTCCATCTCTCTCCATCTCTCTCTCTCGCACTCAGTCTCTCTCTTTCCCTTGCCCTCTCTCGATCTCCCGCTCTCCCTCACCCTCTCTCTCTGTCTCTTGGCCGCATTCCCCTCGTTTTTAAAAACCTCTTTCGCTGCAAGAAGGAGAAGAAGAAGGAGAAGGAGAAGAAGGAGCACGGTTAATTTCTCTCTTTCTCTCTCTTTATCTGTTTCAAAAACCCCTTTCGTTGATGCTGTGAGATGCTGCCATTCCTCCTGGCTTTTCTGGCATGAATTCCAACACCGGAATCTTATTTCAATTTCTTCTGATTCCATGCTCCTGTTTGAATCTAATCGTCTCTTCCTCTTCTCCGCAGGCAAATCCAATCTTCATTTCTTTAATTTCAGCACTACTATCAACAGGTACCATCTCTTCTTCCCTTCTTTGCTTGATTTCTCCTTCTTTTTTTTTTTTTTTTTTGAAATCATTATGCTTGAATCAACATCGACTTCTCCAAAACCTAGAAATTTTGGGAATCGTAGTCCGTGGAACTACGGTGCCCCACATTCCCAGTGCCGGGCCATTATCTTTTCTCAATCGCCGTTTGGGGACTCCAGCTTTTAGAGGAGAATTAGGAAATATAAAGAGAGGGTTTTCCCTACATATTGGAAGTGTAACTCGATTTCACTCGATTCCGTGGGCCCCACTATAAATGGTTCATAAACCAGAAACTACACTGCTTTGATGTTTCTAGCAGGTGGTGGGGGACAACTAATGGATGGTTAATATGAAAATTGATGGATGGTCCTAATTCAATAAACGAATGCATATTAATCAGATGTTAGGATTGTCTGATGAATCTGATTCTTAGGTTATGGCCTATTTAAAGTGGGTCCCGTGATTTGGATTATTTGATTTGAATTATATATACACCACATGTACAATTGTTTAGTGAGCTTATAGTTGTTATCTTTGTGATAGTGTGTCAAGTAACTCTCAAGCGAGAGATGTAAGAGGGCGTGAATTGATGGGACAAGGAATCATAAGATTGGTTGAGTCTTGAGAGAAGGCCGGTAGGATATGGCTGGTGTAAGTGTGTAACTAATAGATGCTAGGTAAGAGACCTAGTTTCTAATCTTCCCATTACAATCAGGGCCATCACTTCTCTCTTGTTTTTTCTTTTTTTTTTTGGGGGGGTCCTAAAATTTCGATGGTTTAATTTGATTTAATCTACACCATGTAGACAATTTCTTAGGAGCCGCATATGAACCAGGACATTGTAAGGTTGGGGCCAGCCAACTGAGGAAGCTTTTGGGCATATTTCATACATGGTGGGGTCCAATAGACCAACTCTTTGGATCAGTGAAACATAGGCCCCATTTGTATAATAGAAAACTCGAGTGTATTGTAAATCTTCTCTGGTCTGTGGTCTACAGGTACACTCGGTAACTCACCTTTTCCTTTTCAACGTGAGCTCAATCCCATTGGTTGGGCCTTGTCATGTACCTTTCCTAAACCAAAAGTTTGGATGCTTGGGTCATCCTCAGGTTGAATGCGGACTCTGTTTGCATATCTTTCAAACCATCTAAACATTTTCAGCATAGGCGCAGCCCACCAGATGAATGGATAAACCTGTTTTTTGGACACAACAGGCTCATGATGGGGCCTACTTGACACATGGACCAGCAATTAAGGACCCGATTTTACTTCAGAGCAGATTCATTGTAGTCGGTACTTTGGGACTTCTTAGACCATTAGAGGTGCGTATCAAGTACCGGGATATCTTCAAGCATGGAAACCTAGCATCTTCACCCACTCGGACCCCATCAAAACACCTTTACATTTTGCTGGAGATGGCCAGTGGTCCCGGATCAGAATCCTCTACAACATCTGTTTTACCAGCGTGGAAAAATGCCCAAGCTCTGCGGGGCCACCATGTTGTCTGTTTGATATCCACTCCGTCCATCAGGTGTGATCGATCCTCAATTCTAGACCCAGTTAACAAATTGGATAACAAAAGTTCACAATTCATATGTGCACATTTTGCATAAATTCTTCTGAAAAAGTGTAATTTTTGTGTTGAATCTCAATTCTTCAACCAGCCCAGCTATTGCGATCACCACTAATAATGATATTCTTAGCTCCATCTCAGTTTAGAAATCGATTTAACCATGTTATGGTAGTACCAATGGTATCAAAGAAGCACCCGATCTTCGATCTTTGATCTTCGACATTAGACCTTTTCTGCGCTTCTCATTGTCAAAGCGTCGAACACATTGACCACGTCGTGGTTGCAGCCCCAATGTTTCACTGGCGGAATAGTATTTCGCTGATTAGAGACCATCGCCGGATTTTATTTTTTATTTTTTATCTTTAAGATCACTATCACCTGAGAAGAAAAGAAGAAGAAAAGGATCCGGGCCATCACTTCTCTTATTCGAGTGTGACAAGAATTTGTACCAGCCATGATCTATCACATATCCTATGATACAATGGTAGGGCATCAATGTCACTCTCATAAAATCCAAATTGTCAATCAAATGGCCCATGTAATTCTTGTGTAGCGTAGCGGTGTGTTGAGAGAAGGGAAGAGATCACCATCTCTTCCGTAATAAGTATACTCAAATCCACAAGGAGAGAAAATCGTCTAAAATGAGCTAGAAGCAGATAATTTTATCATATAAAATCTCCTTACAAAATACACCTGGTGACTAAGTAGGCAATGCACACCCAAATCATAACTCGACTAAATTGAACAAAAATTTCAAAAGTAAAAAATTTTCGATAAATAATAACAATCATATGGTCTTAAAATCTTAATCAAAATCTCAAAATAAATATATTGATGCAAGCAATGACGCTAAAAACTCTAAAATGCATAAAGAAACAACAACTGCAAAACTTACTAAAAATAGTAAGTTCTAACTTTGGGCCCACAAAGTCAACCTAGTAAACGGCTTTTTTTTTCCACAAAATTGGTCGGGAGCAACTGCCTACACCAGTTGCTACCCTATAAAGCTCATCGAGACCTTTTCTAACAATATTGGTCGACTGTAAGCCCCTTTGACGGTGGCAAGCCGTTTGTTGCCTTGATCTAATTGCCTATCAAGGCTGCAGTTAACTAAGCAATCATTGATTTATATCTCCTGCATCTCTTGCTGAAGGCTTCAAATTCAATCCTTAATGATTGTTCCTCCGGAGCACTATCTACAAGGTTGCTACTGCCCATTCTGCTGTTGGAAGCCATTGATCCAAGGGAAAACCTTGTCTAATACCTAATGACATGGTGGTGCGTTGAGAGTAAGGGAAGAGATTACCATCTCCTCTTTAACAAGTATCCTTGAATCTAGCGGGAAGAAAATCCTCTAAAATGAGAACTAGAAGAAAATACTTTTATTGACTAGAATGTCCTTGCAAAGCAGATGTGATGACTTGAAACGGGGCAAAGCACACCCAAAACCCTAACTCAACTTGAACGAACATTTTTTCCAAAAATCCTGTTGCAAATTATTGCATGTGTGTCATTTAAACCCTTGATCTTTTTCTTTCAATAACTTGTTCCTTCAGTAGTTTATTTAATTTTGTAGCCGATGGTCTTAAAATCCTATTGCAAATTATTCAAGTCTTTTCCTGTTGTATCTAATTCCAAGTTCGTGACTAACATCATGTTTTAATGCAGGAAATAGTTTGTTTATGTTTAAAGTGGCTAGGAGATGTATTGGTGTGAATTTTCTTGGGCTGGAGATAAATAAGAAGGTAAATATTTCTTTATTTCTTTTTAATTTGTGAAAGCAACTTCCATGCTTCAAAAAATTTTGATATGGTGCAGCTTGTGAAACGATGTCTAGATTTTCATTGAGTTTGGAAAGTTGATTTGATAAGCACTGTCTGGGTTACTTCTCTATAGGGATGCAATATCTAGTTGCTGTCAGCTAGATATTCAGTTCTCCAAGTATGTACCTTTTGGAATGCCATTATTTACTGCTTTCGGTTTTTGCACCTGACATGGCTCTTTTTTTTCTTCTATTCACAATCCATCCTCAATGAGTTACAGGTGAACTATAATAATGAGCAATTTAGGTGTGTTGGTAGCTATAACCTAAAACCTAAACCAAAACCAAAACCTATAACCTAAATCAAAACCAAAACCTATAACCTAAACCCGAACCCATTCTCAAATCCAAAAACCTAAACTTAACCAAAACCTATAACCTAAACCTTAACCAAAACCTATAACCTAAACCAAAACCAAAACCTATAACCTAATCCTGAACCCATTCTCAAATCCCAAAAAACCTATAACCTTAACGTAAACCTATAACCTTACTTGTACATTCCTGTATTGATTACTCAAGCATGACGGTTATGCGCATTCTTTCAGGTGGATGTTGCATGTGGGAGGATTGGAGCTGCATATTTCAGATTCAAGCATATGGTACGTCTCTTGTCAAGAATGCACATGTGTAGTTAATCAAACAATACATTATGTGATATCGTGTACATGATATCTATGTTGTAATTCCCCTCATGCATTTTGCTTAAAATCCATGTTTATGCATGATTCTCATGCATTGACATGGATTTGGGCAAAAAAAGATTGAACCCGAACCCGATTTCCTAAACCTAAACCTTAACCTATTCTCAAATCCCTAAACCTAAACCTACACCTAATCCTAATCTCAATTCCCTAACCTAAACCGAAACCTAAACTTGAAAACTTAAACCTAAACCCGATCCCGAACCCGAACCCAATTTCTAAACCTAAACCTTAACCTATTCTCAAATCCCTAAACCTACACCTACAACTAATCCTAATCCTAACTCCCTAACCTAAACCTAAACCTAAACTTGAAAACCCAAACTTAAACCCGATCCCGAACCACAACCCGATTTCCTAAACTAAACCTTAACCTATTCTCAATACCCTAAACCTTAACCTACAACCTAACCTAAACCTAAACCTATAACCTACACTTAGAACCTAAACCTAAACCTATAACTAAACCTAAGCTAAAACCTAAACCTATGACCTAAAACCTAAATGTTTTCTCAAATCCCTAAACCAAAACCTACACCTAATCCTAATCTCAACTACCTAACCTAAACTTAAACCTAAACTTGAAAACCCAAACTTAAACCCGATCTTGAACCCGAACCCGATTTCCTAAACCTAAACCTTAACCTATTCTCAAATCCCTAAAACTATAACCTATAACATATAACCTATAACCTAAACCTAAACAAAAAAATGCAATGAGTATCTCTGGTTTTATGGTTTTAAATGTAGATTCCTGTATTGATTACTCAAGCATGATGGTTATGCGCATTCTTTCAGGTGGATGTTGCATGTGTGAGGATTGGAGCTGCGTATTTCAGATTCAAGTATCCGGTATGTCTTTTGTCAAGAATGCACATGATTGGAGTGGCCTGGCCATTTGGACAGGCCGTATTTATGTATTTGTTCGAAATTGATGGAGCAGACCTGGATGTGCGTCGGAGCTATCCGGAAGAGCGGGGGTCCCTGGAAGGTGGGAACCGCTGTTATGACCATGATGAAGCTGTCCATTTCCTATTAACGGCATTGGAGGAGCCTGGCCATTTGGACAGACCGTGTTTATGTATTTGCTCGAGATTAATGGAGCAGACCCGGATGTGCGTCGGAGCTATCCGGAAGAGCGGGGGTCCCTGGAAGGTGGGAACCGCTGTTATGACCATGATGAAGTTGTCTATTTCCTATGGACGGCATTGGAGGGGCCTGGCCATTTGGACAGGCCGTGTTTATGTATTTACTCGAGATTAATGGAGTAGACCCGGATGTGCGTCGGAGCTATCCGGAAGAGCGGGGGTCCCTGGAAGGTGGGAACCATTGTTATGACCATGATGAAGCAGTCCATTTCCTATGGACGACATTGGAGGGGCCTGACTATTTGGACAGGCCGTGTTTATGTATTTGCTCGGGATTAATGGAGCAGACCCGGATGTGCGTCAGAGCTATCTAGAAGAGTGGGGGTCCCTGGAAGGTGGGAACCGCTGTTATGACCATGATGAAGCTGTCCATTTCCTATGGAGGGCATTGGAAGGGCCTGGCCATTCGGACAGGCCGTGTTTATATTTATATTTGCAGGGACCACACCCGAACCCATTCTCAAATCCTATAACCTATAACCAAAACCTATAACCTATAACCTATAACCTAAACCAAAACCCCTAACCTAAACCAAAACCTAAACCTATAACCTAAACTCGATTCCCTAAAGCTAAACCTACACCTAATCCTAATCTCAACTCCCTAACCTAAACCTAAACCTCAACTTGAAAACCCAAACTTAAACCCAATCTCGAACCCGAACCCGATTTCCTAAACCTAAACCATAACCCATTCTCAAATCTAAAAATCTATAACCTAAACCTAAACTAAAACTAAAACCTATAACCTTAACCCGAGCCCATTCTCAAATCCCAAAACCTATAACCTAAACCAAAACCAAAACCTATAACCTAAACCTTCCCTAAACCAAAACCTATAACCTCTAACCAAACCCATTCGCAAATCCAAAACCTAAAGCTTAACTTAAACCAAAACCTATAACCTAAACGGAACCCATTCTCAATCCCAAAACTCGTAACCTCTACCCGAACACATTCTCAAATCCAAATATCTAAACCTTAACCAAAACCTATAACCTAAACCCGAACCCATTCTCAAATCCAATAACCTAACCTTAACCTAAACCAAAACCAATAACCTAAACCAAAACCTATAACCTAAACTCAAATCCCTAAAACCTTAACCTATAACCTAAACTCAAATCCCTAAGCCGAACCCATTCTCAAATCCCATAACCTATAACCTAAACCAAAGCCAAAACCTATAACTTAACCTAAACCAAACCCTATAACCTAAACTCAAATCCCTAAACCTTAACCTATAACCTAACCTAAACCAAAACCAATAACCTAAACAAAAACCAAAACCTATAACCTAAACCCGAACTCATTCTCAAATCCAAAACCTAAACCTTAACCTAAACCAAACCCTATAACCTAAACTCAAATCCCTAAACCTTAACCTATAACCTAACTTAAACCTATACTTATAACCTAAAACTATTCCCAAATCCCAAAACCTATAACCTAAACCTAACCTTTCCCTAAACCTATAACCTAAACTCAAATCCCTAGAGCTAAACCAACACCTAATCCTAATCTCAACTCTCTAACCTAAACCTAAACTTAAACTTGAAAACCAAGACTTAAACCCAATCCCGAACATGAACTTGATTCCTAAACCTAAACTATAACCCAATCTCAAATCTAAAAACCAAAACCTTAACCTAAACAAAACCCTATAACCTAAACTCAAATCCCTAAACCTTAACCTATAACCTAACCTAAACCTATACTTATAACCTAAAACTATTCCCAAATCCCAAAACCTATAACCTTTCACTAAACCTATAACCTAAACTCAATTCCCTAGAGCTAAACCTACACCTAATCCTAATCTCAACTCTCTAACCTAAACCTAAACCTAAACTCGAAAACCAAGACTTAAACCCAATCCCGAACATGAACTTGATTCTTAAACCTAAACCATAACCCATTCTCAAATCCAAAAACATATAACCTAAACCTTAACCTAAACCTAAACCTATAACCTAAACCAAAACCAAAACCTATAACCTAAACCCGAACCCATACTTAAATCTCCTAAACCTTAACCTAAACCGAAACTTATAACCTAAACCAAAACCTATAACCTAAACTCAAATCCCTAAACCAAAACCTATAACCTAAACCCGAAAACCTAAACCTTAACCTAAATCAAAACCTAAACCCGAACTCATTCTCAAATCCAAAACCTAAACCTTAACCAAAACCAAAACCTATAACCTAAACCCGAACCCATTCTCAAATCCCAAAACCTATAACCTAAATCTAAACCTAAAACCTATAACCTAAACCAAAACCAAACCTATAACCTAAACCCGAATCCATTCTCAAATCCCAAAACCTATAACCTAAACCAAAACCAAAACCTATAACCTAATCCCGAACCTTTCTCAAATCCCAAAAAACCTATAACCTTAACCAAAACCTATAACCTAAACCAAAACCAAAACCAAAACCTATAACCTAAACCCGAACCCATACTTAAATCTAAAAACCTAAACCTTAACCTAAACCAAAACTTATAACCTAAACCAAAACCTATAACCTAAACTCAAATCCCTAAACCAAAACCTATAACCTAAACTCAAATCCCTAAACCTTAACCTATAACCTAAACCCGAAAACCTAAACATTAACCTAAATCAAAACCTAAACCCGAACCCATTCTCAAATCCAAAACTTAAAACTTAACCAAAACCAAAACCTATAACCTAAACCCGAACCCATTCTCAAATCCCAATAACCTATAACCTAAATCTAAACCTTAACCAAAACCTATAACTTAAACCAAAACCAAACCTATAATCTAAACCCGAATCCATTCTCAAATCCCAAAACCTATAACTTAAACAAAAACCAAAACCTATAACCTAATCCCGAACCTATTCTCAAATCCCAAAACCTATAACCTTAACCAAAACCTATAACCTAAACTAAAACCAAAACCAAAACCTATAACCTAAACCCGAACCCATACTTAAATCTAAAAACCTAAACCTTAACCTAACCAAAACCTAAACCTAAGCCAAAACCTATAACCTAAACTCAAATCCCTAAACCAAAACCTATAACCTAAAAACTTATAACCTAAACTCAAATCCCTAAACCAAAACCTATAACCGTTCTCAAATCCGAAAACCTAAACCTTAACCTAAATCAAAACCTATAACCTAAACCCGAACCCATTCTCAAATCTAAAAACCTAAACCTTAACCTAATCAAAACCTATAACCTAAACCCGAACCCATTTCTCAAATCCAAAACCTAAACCTTAACCAAAACCTATAACTTAAACCTTAACCAAAACCTATAACCTAAACCAAAACCAAAACCTATAACCTAATCCCGAACCCATTCTCAAATCCCAAAAAACCTAAACCTAAGCCTAAGCCTAAACCAAAACCATAACCTATAACCTAAACCCGAACCCATTCTCAAATCCCTAAACCTATAACCTAAACCTAAACCTTAACCTAAACCTAAATCAAAACCTATAACCTAAACTAAAACCTATAACCTAAACCCGAACCCATTCTCAAATCCCATAACCTATAACGTAAACCAAAGCCAAAACCTATAACTTAAATGCGAACCCATTCTCAAATCAAAAAACCTAAACCTTAACCAAGACCTATAACCTAAACCAAAACCAAAACCTATAACCTAAACCCGAACCCATTTTCAAATCCAAAACCTAAACTTTAACCAAAACCAAAACCTATAACCTAAACCCGAACCCATTCTCAAATCCAAAACCTAAACCTTAACCTAAACCTATAACCTAAACCAAAACCCAAACCTATAACCTAAACCCGAACCCATTCTCAAATCCAAAAACCTAAGCCTTAACCTAAACCAAAACCTATAACCTAAACTCAAATCCCTAAACCTTAACCTATAACCTAACCTAAACCTATACTTATAACCTAAAACTATTCCCAAATCCCAAAACCTATAACCTAAACCTAACCTTTCCCTAAACCTATAACCTAAACTCAATTCCCTAGAGCTAAACCTACACCTAATCCTAATCTCAACTCTCTAACCTAAACCTAAACCTAAACTCGAAAACTAAAACTTAAACCCAATCCCGAACATGAACCCGATTCTAAACCTAAACCATAACCCATTCTTAAATCCAAAACCTATAACCTAAACCTTAACCTAAACCTAAACCAAAACCTATAACCTAAACCAAAACCAAAACCTATAACCTAAACCCGAACCCATTCCCAAATCCCAAAACCTACAACCTATAATCTAGACCTTAACTAAAACATATAACCTAAAACAAAACCAAACCTATAACCTAAACCCGAATCCATTCTCAAATCACAAAACCTATAACCTAAACCTAAACCAAAACCAAAACCTATAACCTAATCCCGAACCTATTCTCAAATCCCAAAAAACCTATAACCTGAACCTAAACCTAAACCTTAACCTTAACCTAAACCTTAACCAAGGCCGTAACCTAAACCCGAGCCCATTCTCAAATCCCAAACCTATAACCTAAACCAAAACCAAAACCAATAACCTAAACTCGAACCCATTCTCAATTCCCAAAACCTATAACCTATAACCTTAACCAAAACCTATAACCTAAACCAAAACCAAAACCAAAACCTATAACCTAAACCCAAACCCATACTTAAATCTAAAAACCTAAACCTTAACCTAAACCAAAACCTATAACCTAAACCAAAACCTATAACCTAAACTCAAATCCCTAAACCAAAACTTATAACCTAAACCCGAAAACCTAAACCTTAACCTAAACCAAAACCTAAACCCGAACCCATTCTCAAATCCAAAACCTAAACCTTAACCTAACCTAAACCAAAACCTATAACAAATCCAAAACCCGAACTCATTCTTAAATCCAAAAAACCTAAACCTTAACCAAAACCTATAACCTAAACCCGAACCCATTCTCAAATTCAAAAACCTAAACCTTAACATAAACCAAAACCTATAACCTAAACCCGAACTCATTCTCAAATCCAAAACCTAAACCTTAACCAAAACCTATAACATAAACCAAAACCAAAACCTATATCCTAATCCCGAACCCATTCTCAAATCCCAAAAACCTAAACCTAAGCCTAAACCAAAATCATAACCTATAACCTAAACCGAACCCATTCTCAAATCTCAAAACCTATAACCTAAACCAAAACCAAAACCTATAACCTAAACCCGAACTCATTCTCAAATCCAAAACCTATAACCTAAACCTAAACCTACACCTAAACCAAAACCAAACCTATAACCTAAACTAAAACCTATAACCTAAACCCGAACCCATTCTCAAATCCCATAACCTATAACCTAAACCATTAACAAAACCTATAACTTAAACGCGAACTCATTTTGAAATCCAAAACCTAAACTTAACCAAGACCTATAACCTAAACCAAAACCAAAACCTATAACCTAAACCCGAACCCATTTTCAAATCCAAAAACCTAAACTTTAACCAAAACCTATAACCAAAACCAAAACCTATGACCTAAACCCAAACCCATTCTCAAATCCAAAAACCTAAACCTTAACCAAAACCTATAACCTAAACCAAAACCAAAACCAAAACCTATAACCTAAATCCGAACCCATTCTCAAATCTAAAAATGTAAACCTTAACCTAAACCAAAACCTATAACCTAAACTCAAATCCCTAAACCTTAACCTATAACCTAACCTAAACCTATACTTATAACCTAAAACCATTCCCAAATCCCAAAACCTATAACCTTTCCCTAAACCTATAACCTAAACTCAATTCCTAGAGCTAAACCTACACCTAATCCTAATCTCAACTCTCTAACCTAAACCTAAACCTAAACTCGAAAACCAAAACTTAAACCCAATCCCGAATATATGAACCCGATTTCTAAACCTAAACCATAACCCATTCTCAAATCAAAAACCTATAACCTAAACCTTAACCTAAACCTAAACCAAAACCTATAACCTAAACCAAAACCAAAACCTATAACCTAAACCCGAACCCATTCTCAAATCCCAAAACCAAAACCTATAACCTAAACCAAAACCAAAACCTATAACCTAAACCCGAACCCATTCTCAAATCCCAAAACCTATAACCTAAACCAAAACCAAAACCTATAACCTAAACCCGAACCATTCTCAAATCCAAAAACCTAAACTTTAACCAAAACCTATAACCTAAACCAAAACCTATAACCTAAACCCGAGCCCATTCTCAAATCTCAAAACCTATAACCAAAACCAAAACCAAAACCTATAACCTAAACCCAAACTCATTCTCAAATCCCAAAACCTATAACCTAAACCTAAACCTTAACCTAAACCTAAACCTATAATCATATGGTGAGACCATTTCTTTTGTGTCAATTTCATTCCTCTTTAAGTTTTTTTTTTTAATTCATTAAGAAAAAAATGGTTATACATGATGCACTTCTTTCACTTTGTCTTTCTTTTCTCCAATGGGTATTCTAATTTATGAGTGACATGACTGTTTGTAGGATGATGGAATATACGAAGCTGTTGAAATTTCATGGTGAAGTCAAGCACATTAATTTCTCTAATGAAGCCAAAGACTTGTATTTTCAGTATTATTGTAATTGTAATTGTAATTGATTGAATGAATTGGATTGTAATTGTAATTGATTGAATGAAGGATTGTAATTGTAATTGATTGAATGAAAGATTGTAATTGATTGTAATGGAATGAATGAATGATTGTACAGGTGGTAATTGAATGAACAAATGATTATATAAAAAATTTTAATGTCCAAAATAGCTACGGATATTGACCGTAGCCACTAATCTGACAGGTGTAGCCTTAAATTTAGCATATTGGTAAGAACTTTTAATATTTTGCTACGGATTATAACCGTAGATATTTGAATATATAGCTACGGATTAAATCCATAGCCATAGGTTCCACCACGCCTATGACTAGGTCATGCTACGGACTAAAACCGTAGCCATAGATTTATGGGTACAGATTTGATCTGTAGCCTTTGCCTGTTTTTGGTAGTTATTGCTACGGATCATATCCGTAGCTATTGGGACATATAGCTACGGATTAAATCCGTAGCCATAGGTTCCAAATCTATTGTTTCGGGACCTACGACTACGCTAGTGATACGAACTAGATCCGTAGCCATATACCTATGGCTACGGATTTTATCCGTAGCCTTTGCCCATTTTTCTGGTAGTGAAGGCACCTCAGTTAACGAACATGTCATGGAAATGCTCAAACTTACCACTGCATTAAAGTTAGTTGAGCATGTTAAGGAGGAAATTATCATAAATTCCCTACTCATATTATTAACATGATAAATTTATTGACAACTACAACATAATGGAACATAAATATAATAAGGAAAATTGACCATATTCACCTCGAAGTTTGGGCAAATTACCTAGAAAGCTATGATATTCCATATATCCTAAAAGTGGCCTTCTGACAAGCTTTCAAAAATTACTTAGACCAAAACACCCTTGTCCTTGTTTCAATAGTTGTACAGGTTTCTAGGGAATAAGAAGTTTCGTCGTATTTAATTCCAAGAAAGTGATGTGTACAGAACCTTTTTTTACACATGGGCAAGGATCAAACTCATATGGCCTACATTGATGTATGTGTATAATCTATGTCGCCCATCCCTCTTGTCGTGTCATTTTAGGGTTAGGGCCCAAATATTAGCCTGATCCAAGGTTCATGTGGGTCAAATAATAGAAAATAATGGTGACAGTGGAACCCACTATTGAAACTTTTCAAGCTCATTGTGATGTTTGTTAGAAGTGGACACTGCCCAAGTCAGGACTCTTTGGGTCCATGGCGAGCAGGCCGACAAGGTGGACGGAATAGATCACCCCATTGTGGGCCTTAGGCTATTGTACTAATGGCTATTATTTCATTTGGTAGTAAAGGAAGTGAACATATAACAATCGTGACCCATATCACATGAGAACCACGACCCATATAACATGATAACTACAACCTACGACAACCACGACCTATTTATATGACAACCACAACCCATAACAACTATGACCCTTACCACATTACAACCACGACCCATATAACATAACAACCACGACTTATATAATATGACAAGCATAACTTATATAACTGAGAACCATGACCCATATAACATGATAACTAAGATCCATGACAACTACGACCCATGACAACCATGATCCATGACAACTACGACCCATGACAACTATGACCCATATAACATCACAACCACAACCAACTTTTCAGGTTCACTGTGATGTTTGTTAGAAGTGGACACTGCCTAAGTCAGGACTTTTTGGGCCCATGGTGAGCAGGCCGACAAGGTAGACGGAATAGATCACCCCATTGTAGGCCTTAGGCTATTGTACCAATGGTTATCCTTTCATTTGGTAGTAAATGAAGTGAACATGTAACAACCGTGACCCATATCACATGAGAACCACGACCTATATAACATGATAACTACGACCCAAGACAACCACGACCTATATAACATGACAACCACGGCCCATATGACATGACAACCATGACCCATATAACATGACAACCACGACCCATAACAACTACGACCCTTACCACATTACAATCATGACCCATATAACATAACAGCCACGACCCATATAATATGACAATCACGACCCATATAACATGAGAACCACGACCCATATAATATGATAACTACGATCCATGACAACTACGACCTATGACAACCATGACCCATATAACATCACAACCACGACCCATATAACATAACAACTGCGACCCATGAAAACTAAGACCCTTACTAATGTATGTGTATAATCCATGCTGCCCATACTTTTTGTCATGTCATTTTAGGGCTAGGGCCTAAATACCAGCCTGATCTAGTGCTCGTGTGGGCCACTTAATAAAAAATAATGGTGACAGTGACACCCACTTTTGAAACTTTTCAGGCTCACTGTGATGTTTGTTAGAAGTGGACATTACACAAGTCAGTACGTTTTGGGCCCACGACGAGTTGGCCAACAAGGTGGACGAAACGGATCACCCCATTATAGGCCTTAGGCTATTGTACCAATGGTTATCCTTTCATTTGGTAGTAAAACAAGTGAACATGTAACAACCGCGACCCATATCACATGAGAACCATGACCCATATAACATGCTAACTATGACCATGACAACCACGACCCATTTAACATGATAATCACGACCCACATAACATGACAACCATGACCCATAACAACTACAACCCTTACCACATTACAACCACGACCCATATAACATGACAACCACGGCCACAACAACCACGACCCATATAACATGACAACCACGACCCATGATAACTACGACCCATATAACATAACAACCATGACCCATATAACATGACAACCACGACCCATGATAACTACGACCCATATAACATAACAACCACGACCCATATAACATGACAACTATGACTCATGACAACCATGATCCATTTTTGGTAGTGTAAATGGATCAAAGCCTACAGATTAAGGTCATGGTATAATTCAATTGATCTTTGGATATGCTTCAATTTTGGGCTCAACCCCTTAAATTAGATGGAAAAAAATGGATGGATGGCGTGGATAGACCATATACATTCAAGGTGGGCCCAACCGAGTACTCAATCCAATTTCCTCTCTCGAGCACAACTTACGTTGGGAAAGAAAAATGGGCATGGATTGCTACTTATAGGTTGAGTATCCTGACTCTCGCTACTCAACCTGAGCGAATCGAGAGGCTGTGTCATGCCCCAAATTAGGAAACCGGGCTCACAAAATTTCTAATCGCCGAATCCGGTGCCGACAGCCTCCGTAGTACCCCATTCTTGGCTCCCAGCGCCCAGGCACCAAATTTCGATCCTGGGATCCTACAAGGAGGATTTTCCATCATACATTTATCTTGTAAGAAGCATAACCACAACTATACCCAAATCACAAGAATAACATCATCATCACATATCTACTAATATAAACTTTGAATACAATGATGAAAGGGAAATACATATGTCAAAATAAAATCAAAGATCTAGAAGTCAGCTACATGCTCCAATCTCCACGCTACTGCAATCTAACACACCTGCACGCATCTATCGTACAAAAGCTTATAGAAAGCTTAGAGGGTGGTGTAAGTGTGTGCACAAGGTAAGTGCGAAGTATTCAATATAATGCCATAATCATACAACATTGGAAATACTGGTAAGATCATAAATTATTTGATTTCAAAGTAAGCAGAAGTACTGACAAGTCTATAAATATATCATCAACCTCATCCAGGATATACAATGAAAATATATAACAAGCAAATGTCATATACTGAGAAAGTAATGTAAATCGGCTATGTAATGCAGAAACATAATGAACCAGATATTAGATATCGAGGATGCAATACAATATGTAATTCGAAAAAGCTACGAATACCATCAACCTCATCTAGGTCATATAAATGTAGAAACATAGCAACCAGAATGTCATATGCCGAGGATGTAATGCAATATGCAATATGTGGTGCGAATGAAATGACCAAGATGCAGTGTGAATTTGGGATGATAGTACATGGTATCGCAGGTTATGGGGCCTATCACAATGGACTTCTATCCAAACTAGTCTCATACCTAAATTTAAATAGATAGACTCAATGTAGTAAGCTCATGATCTCAGGTTAGTCACTCGCCCCAATCGAAATCCTGACAATTGCGAAAGTACACATAACGATTAGTTGCACACCACCAGCCCGAGTGGATAGTGGACGAATGAATGAAAATAATGCTGAGTATAAAATTCCTGCTCCACAAATCAGTACTGTACAACTCTGGGATCATCACCGGGGTCCAGTACACTCTACATGCAAATGGCCGCCCACTGACGCGTGACCACGCAAATGGAAAAGACCTTACTATCCGCCTGGCCAGTAGTCAGCCAATATCTACCCAGCACGTCGATAGCGGACCAATTCACGAGCTGGTCAAACTCAGCTAGCTATGTCCCCCACTCTTAGGCGGATAAGGCCACACCCCTTCCTAACCGACCATGACACAGTGGGAGACGCAGTCTCCTGATATTCGGTACTCAGGCGTATATGTATCCACTCGATCTCGACATTGGGGCGTCCTTTAGTACTAAGAGGGTTTAGGGATTTTCATCCAGGGCCATTTATGGCAGCCCGATTCTAATAACAGATTTTCGGTGTCCCATCTGGCCATCCACGATATACATGTGGAGGCTACGGCCCTGATGTCACTAGGGCGTATAGTAATCTCAACACACAATACAAGATGCATGAGTCATACAATCCAGTCATGCATCCACCTTGCGCATATCGTGCACTCATGTGAGGTAATCTCCACCTATTAGGGAGTCTTATAATAACCTGCCCAATGACATATGCAATGGTCAACCACATCTCATAACAAACAAGCAGATGATACGTATGGGCATGTATCATGATGTTATGATGTCACATACTCGTAATCGGTATCAATAACTGACATCGACAATTAACCTCGACAATGTGGATATTTAACCAACATTGTCTCCAAGGAATGACCCACATAGAGCCTAACATATAGTGGACCCATGGCCTTACACAAGGGCTAAAAATACAACACCATGGTCCTCACTCAAGAGCTTAATACACATCACAATGGGCCTTTCACATGGGCCTAACATACATCACAATGGGCTCCATTGCTTGACCCTCAAATACATCACCATAGTCCTCATCACATAGGCCTCATATACATCACATTAGGTCTTAAACACGGGCTGAATACATATCACAATGGGCCTCAAATACGGACCACATATATATCACATTAGGCCTCAATAATCAAAATCGGCCTATACAATCATCCTCAACAATCAAAATCGGCCTCGACAATCGACATCGACCTCAACGATCAGAATCGGCCTCGTCAATCGAAATCGGTCTCGACAATCGGAATCGGCCTTAACAATCGGAATCGTTGAGAATGAGCCTAACAAGGCCTAATGGAAGGTCACAATATGGACATTCATCCATCATTGTCCATTAATGTGGACATTCAACTAACATTACTCCCAAGGGGGTGGCCCACATAGGGTCAAACATATAGTGGGCCCATAGCCTCACACCAGGGCCTATATTACGATGGGTCACATCCATGGACCTCTCATACATCAGGTGGGCCATATCAACTACACTATTCATCTATATTTTAAAGATCATTTTAAAGCATTTCCAAGAAAATAAATCATATCGAAAGATTATTTGGACCACACCACAAATAATAATAGTGATAATGATTTCCACAGCTAAAAATTTAGAGGGCCCAACATAGCATTTATTTCCCATCCATGCCATTCATAAGGTTACAAAGACCTGGATATAGAGAGGAAACAAATATCATATTAGTTCAGAAGCCCGTAATCCCAAAGGGGTTTTCAAAAGTGGGCGTTCATTCCATTGTCCTCTATAGTGTGGTCCACTTGATATTAGATCTGTCTTATTTTTAGTCTCAGGCTGTGAGGTGAGGTGGCTAAATAGATGAACGACTTGGATAGATCACATTCATCAGAGGTGGGGCCCACCCGTCCAATGAGCTGGACGACATGGAATGAAACTCATACATCATAGTGGCGTCCAATCCAATCGGATGGACGGCGTGGATGATTTGTCCTAGCGTACTGCTGCTGCATGTGCATCAGCAGCTGGCCTAGGCCCCATCTTCAGATCAGACGGACGGTGGGGACCCATGATGGATGGACGACTTGGTTACATCACGGTGGACTCCACCTGTCCAGATTGCTGGACGGTGTGGATGGGGCCCCCACATCAGGTGTGGCCCATCCATCACCGTCCAGGAGCCTGGACGGTTGACTATAATACATACATCGCACGTGGCCACCTTACATATATATATATATATATATATATATTATATGTTTATACACACACACACACACACACACACACACACATATATATATATATATTGCTAACTAATACACCCAACTGATAGTTCATACTTACTACGAACCACGTCTAGCGTCCTTGGATGCTGGACGGTATGGATACAACACAGGCGTCATGGTGGGTCCACGTGGTGTGTGGATAGTGTGGATGACACACATCATGGTGGATCTCACGTGGACATGGCCCACCTGATTTGGATCAATTTAATATTTGTGTTTTCCCATCGCCATTAGGTAGGGCCCACATGGCCTGGACGGTGTAGATCCAACACGTCCATCAAGTGGGTCCCACGAAGGTGGACGACATGGATAAGTTACATACAGCATGGGGCCATCAACAAGGGAAAAAAAGGAGAGAGAGAAAGAGAGGCGAGATCGGGTAGCAGGGGGACCCCACCACTATGGATCTCTCTTTGATACAACACATACATCATGATGGATCCCACCATATGTGGGCCCTCAAATCATCAAAATCTCACAAATCACATCATAAAAATACACCCACCTTTAGATCTTGGACTCCTCCTTCCACCGATATGATATAGAGCTCCACGGAATGCATTTCAATGGTTAAGATTGATTTTAGAGGGTGGGATTGGGTGATAGGGAGTGGGCCACACAAAGCTTCTCTCCCATGGAAGCCAAGGATGGTTTCTTGCTTGGAAAATGAGAGAGAGAGAGAGAGAGAGAGAGAGAGAGAGAGAGAGAGAAGTGATGGGAGAGAGAGATGGTGAGTAATGGATGGGTGTACGTGGTTGTAAGAGAGAGTTGACTTTAGGGGAGGGGTGATTGTACTTGGGGATGGGGTGAGTGATGGGAATGATGTGTACTTGATTGATGTGATTAATGGGATTGATGTGATGTTTTTCTAGGGATTGCAACGCACAGCGTTTTTCCTCGAACTGAATGCGGGCCCACATCTCTTGGCCTGAGTATCGGATCAGTGCGTAAATCGTGACGACGGTGCGATCACAATGATATAAGTCTCGAGTTAAGCCAACTCTGAAATACAAGACACGACTCAGGGCTGCGTGTAAATACTGATAACAGATCGTGGGTCGCCAGAATTCAACCGAGAGGACCCCGGAAGCCTGCGGAATGGTATGGGCTAGGATGCGTGTCTCACAGGTTAAGTATCCAAACTCGCTACTCAACCTTTCTCGACTAGATACTCCCCTTCCACCGTTCTCGAGGCTGGTGGTCAGTGCTATACTGGCTACACCATGTCATCCATTCCGTTCATATATTTAGCCTTATCCTTTTAGGGCTTTAGATAAAAAATGAGAGGGATATAAATCTCAGGTTGACCACACCACATGACAACAATATTGATTGGATATCAACAATTAAAATCCTCCTAAGGCCCATTGTACTGTTTATTTGACATTCAATCTGTTGATTAGTTCGTACATAACCAGATAAAGGGAAAACACAAATAATTCGAGAAAACGGTTGGATGGCTTGGATAAATAGATACATCACAGTGGGCCAGCCCATAAAACTGCATGTTCCGAGCTAGAGTTAGGCTGGGGTAGGACGAAATCCTCCATCCGAGATGGAAGCGGATTGGCTGGTGTACCTCAAACCAGCTGCATGGTAGCTGCAAGTTAGATACATCGCTAGAATTGACGTCACCAAGCTTTGTGGAACCCACCATGATGCATGTGTTGTATCCATATTGTCCATCCATTTGGAGAGATAGTTTTATGGCATGAGAAAAATAATGAGATATATCTAAAGTTCAAGTGGACCCCACCATAGAAAACAGTGGGGACAATGACATCCACCGTTCAAAACTTCTTAGGGGCCATAGAAGTTTCCGATCAAGCTTATATATATTTTTTTTCATTTCATTTATCTCTATGTTAACTTATGAATAGGTTGGATCTAAAAAATAAATCATGGTGGGCCCTGTAAATGCTTCAACGGTGGGTGAACTGATCCCATGGCTTTCTGTGGTGGGTCCACTTGAACTTTAGATCTATCTCATTCTTTTTCTCATGCCATAAAACCATCCCTACAAATGGTTGGACGGTATGGATATAACACATGCATCATGGTAGGTCCACAGAGCTTGGTGACGTCACTTCAATAGCCGACTCACTACTCAACATGTATCTAATCCGCATCCATCCGCGTCCATCGGAAGCGGATTGGGTAGTGTACCTCACACTAGCTCTTTTTTTTTTTTTCTTTTTTTTTTTACACACGCACACACACACCACACACTCACGCTAGGGGAATTTCACCACCTATGGGTACTCGAACCCTTAACTATATAACTAGTGTACCGCACACCAGCTATATAGCTTTGACGTCAGCACGTTCTATGGGTCTGATCATAAGGTATGTGTTATATCCAAACCGTCCATCCATATGTCCAGCTTGTTTTTTTTTTTTTTTTTTTTTTTGTCATTTGTCCAGCTCGTCTTAAGGCTTGAGAAGAAAAAATAAGATAGATCTAACTATCAAGTGGACCACACTACAAAAAGTAGTGGGGAATTGAACGTCTACCATTGTCACACCTTAAACCCAGGAATCGGATTCACAGGAATCCCGATCGCCAAATCCGATGCCGACAGCCTCCGTAGTAACCCATTCTTAGCTCCCAGTGCCTATATGCCAGGTTCCGATCCTGGGATCATACAAGGAGAATTTTCAAACGTACATTTATCTCGTAAGAAGATAACCACAAGTTTACCCAAATCATAACGGCAACATCATCATCACATATTCACTAATATAAACTTTGAATACAATGCTAAAAGGGGAAATACATATGTTAAAAATAAGATCAAAGATACGGAAGACAGCTACATGCTCCAAGCTCCATGCTACTGTAACTTAACATCACCTGCACACATCTATTGTATAGAGGGTGTGTAAGCTAAGTGCCAATCATACAAGAAAGCTTAAATCGGGTGGTGTATCATATGACATCGCAGTGTGTCTATAAATCATTCAATATCGAATAAGCAATGCAAGTAAGTCAATCTAAATATCGACATGATGAAACTCATAAATCGTACATCATCGGGATAAGTAAACAAATAACCCGATGACGGGATGTAATGAAGCATGTATAATATGATATCGAGTGAAGTCGAGAATAGTACGTACATCGCAGCTAGTCTATAAATCATTCAATATCGAATTTGGATAAGCAATGTGGTAAACTCGATCTCAGTTATCGCGTGCCTCAACCGAAATCCTAGCCATTACGAAGGCACACGTAGAATCACCGACCGAGTATGGTGAACTAAATATCGATGTCGATGATCTCTGCAAATTACCTCGGGTCTAGTACACTCCACACCAGCTTGCCACCCCATCAAGCTCACAACTTGGTAAGTGGAAGAATATACAACTCACACGAAGTCATCTATGGCGTACTCGATGCTAATAATATATTTTCGGTATCCCATCTGGCCATCCACGATATGCCTGTGGAGGCTACGGCTTTGATGTCGCTAGGGTGTACAGTAATCATAACACACAATGTAACCCTGATGAGTTCACGAATACCGTCAGCTATATCTAGACCATATAAATGCAGAAACATAATAACCCAAAATATCATATGACGGGGATGTAATGAAGCATGTGGTGCGATTTTCACACGTGGTCATCTATGGCGTACCGATGCTAATAATATATTTTCTAGATCCCATGGCATCCAATGCCCGTGGAGTGTAAAGTCGAGATGATAACACACGTAGATATCGCATCAATCTGAGGTCCACCATAAGGACTATCTCATCCAATGACATACGCAATGGTCAATCACATCTCATACAAATTTGGATGAGTTGCTATGCATGATTATCGAGCATAATAATGATTGATCTCACACAAAACTCTCACATCGCAAGGCTTTACAATCATAATGGGCCTCTCTCATCGAATGGATATCATTCACAATAGGCCTCATATAATCACAACACAATACTCCTCACACGTCATAATGGGCCTCGACAACGGAATAACCAATGATCGATAATCATCACTGATAATTAGCACCGACAATCAGCATCGATAATCGGCACCAATAATTAGCATGTAAATAAGGCGGGGTCCATAGAGGAACAACTGATCAACCATAATATAAGGATCGGCCCTCGGCTGAGGTTATATTAAATCCGATAGCACGAGACCATCCATTTATGGTGAATGGAGCCCACTTATCTAGGTTAACCTACAAGAGAATTATGAGAATGGGCCTAATAAAGCCTAAGGCCCATGCCTATCAATGTGGACATTTAACCAACATTGCTCCCAAGGAGTGGCCTACATAGGGCCAAACATATAGTGGGCCCATCGCCTCACATACAGTCACAATGGGCCTCGTTTACGTCACATCGTCTTCGAATACACAATAGGTGGGCCTTGCACCTGGGCCCCAAATATATCATATGGGCCTCATTGTACGGGCCTCAATACTAGGCCTTATATATTAAGTGGGCCTCATTACATGGGCCTAACAATACAAATGGGTGGGCCCCGCCCATGGGCCAAAATACATCGTAATGGGCCTAACCCATGGGCCACAAATACATCATAATGGGTCTCTCCATCTGGGCCGCAATTCCACCATAATGGACCCTATCCCATTGGCCTCATATATATATATATATATATATATATATATATATATATATATATATATATATATATATATATATATATATATATATATATATATATATTACAGGTGGACCTCAAGTATACATCACAGGTGGGCCCTATCACATGGCTAAGTGGTGTGGATGAATCACATCCATCAAGGTGGGACCGGCAACAGGATGGTGTGGCTAAAATACATACATCATGGTGGGCCGATGAACAGACGGTGTGAATACAACACATTCATTAAGCCAGGCCTCATACATTAGGGTGCGTCCACATGTGATGGACGGTGGGAATATAAAATACATGCAATCAAGGTGGTCCACGTACTCGACAGCACTTTCATCAGGGTGGTCCACGTAGCAAAACAGGTGAACGGCTTCAGTGAAAAACAGATGGACGTGAATGAGACACATATATCACAGTGGCCCCGAGCTGCTGCTGCACGGGCAACACATTATCAAGGTGGGCCCCACGTGCTGTGCATGGACAACAGATTATCAAGGTAGGCCCCATGTGCTGTGCATGGACAACGCATACAATGAATACAATAAGGTGGGTCCCACCCGTCTAGCACATGGACGGTGCGGATATGCCCCACATTCCACACGTGGGGCCTACAGAACTTGCTGACCTAATGCAGCAGCTATGTAGCGGGTGCGGTACACTAGCCAGTTAGATCCTGGACGGTGTGGATGCAATATACACCGTGGAGCCCCACATGATCGACGGCTGGAGTGAATGCCATGTATATCATGGTGAAACCCCACCGTCCCACCCATGGACGGTGTGGATATAAACCACGTACATTAAGGTGGGCCCGCCCTGCCAATGAATGGACGGTGTGGCTATGCAGCACACACATCAGGGTGCGCCCCTTTTCATAGGAAAACTGGTGGACGGTGTGTATATATCACATGCGTCAGAGTGGGAGAAGTCCCACCGTCCTGGGGTAGATGGATGGACGGTGGATTTAGAATACTTATATCAAGGTGGGTCCGATGCTGCCAAAACAGATGGACAGCATGGATAAAACATTCATCACAGTGGTGCCCCACATCCACAGTTCAGATGATGGACGGTCTGGATGGTTTACATACCATCAAGGTGGGTCCCACGCTGCATGCATGCAGCACACGTGCAGGGTGGGCGGCACGAATAAAACACTTACATCATGGTGTAGTCCCACTGTCCAGCAATGTGGACGGTGGAGACAAAGCACATAAATCATGGTGTGGTCCACCGAATGGACGGTGCAGATGGCATCATGTCTGGCCCATAGCAGATGGATGGTTAGGATATGATACCTATGAACAGAGCCACAGACACGTGTGGAATCCACACGTGAATAGACAGTTTGGATATAAAAATACTTCGTGGTGGGACCCACCGTCCACGTGGCTGGACGGTGTGGATCTCACGTCTCTGGCCGACCACGTGGAAATGGATGGACGGTATACAATGCATCTCTCGAGTGGGCCCACCTCCATACGTGCAGCACGTGTGGAGTGGTCCCACATGAGCAGTTAGAATATAATACATATCTCATGTCAGGCTTCAAAACAGAGCCTGTATAGCTGGTGGAGGTACTCCAGCGTCCATCCTCCTCCAATGTCCAAGTTGACGGTGTGGATGACACTACAAGAAAGTGGGCCATTGCCGACACTTTTTTTGCCGATGACCAGCACGAACTGCCAACGAAGGTCAGAATCATTAATTGGCGCTTCGTGTGGCCGCTGACGATCCAATGGTATTACGGAACTCTTTGCAGCGCTAATTAAAAGCAACCGATGTAGCTCCCAAAGGGTCAGCGCTAATTACGGGACTCCATCCTTTAGTGTGCGGAAAATTATTTTTAAAAAAAACAAAAGAACCCTCATTCTTATATTCTCTCCTCTGTCCCTCTCTCTCCCAGCGCCCTCCACCCCCATTCCCTCTCTCTCTCTCTCTCACTCCCAGCGGCCTCTGCCCCCATTCTCTCTCTCTCTCTCTCTCTCTCTCTCTCTCTCTCTCTCTCTCTCAGCGCCTTCTTCCCCTATTCCCTGCGCCTTCTTCCCCTATTCCCTTTCCCTCCCTCTCTCTCTCTCTACAACTTGGAGCAGATCTAGTTTGGATTTCCTTTAGCTTTTCCCCCTTCACTCGTTTTTAGGGTTTTGAATATGGCTTGGAGCAAATCTAGTTGAGGTCGAAGCATTTGGTGGAGGGTTTCTTGTAGAAATTGCATTTTGTGAGAAGTCCTGTTTTTTGAATTTTTAGGTGTTTGGAGTTATAGATCTGATTGGCATTGAAGTGCAAATTCCAGACGTGTTGAAGAAAGCGGAAGAGGAGTTCGATTTCTAGACGTGCAGGGGCCTAATTTTATCATGTGAGGTGGGTTTTTTCGAAAGGATTTTGAAGATTCTCGAGAAGGTGTGCTCAGAGATGACGACGAGAGCGATGAAGAGGGGCATCAGATTCGACCATCTTCTCTGAGGAGCAACGCCTTCGTGAGCCGTTGATGTTGCTGTTCTTCTATGGTCCATCGAAGATTTGTCTTTCATTTCTCTCTCTTCTCTCTCTATATTCGTGCAGAAAGAATAAAATCTATTTGGATTGCGATTTTCTTCGGATTGAAAGTTGAGAAATCACGGAAAGGATCGGATTCATCGCTCCGTCGTCGGACTGTCTTTTCTTCGGATTGAAAGTTGAGTCTTTCCTGAGTCTTCCCAAATGCCTGTTTTAAGGAATACGGAGGTAATTCACGCGAGTAGAGATTGAAGAGGTCATTCGTTGCTCATGTGGCAATTGACACACGTACGAGAGATGTGTAGGGTTGGTGATGTGCCTTGCAATTTCATCCACAGCTCTTTCAACTCGTTACATCGGACCATGGCCTTGGGGAGTGGATTAGGTGGGGCCCTTGCCGTGGTTCCTACCTTGATATATGTATTCTACCTCCACGCTATAGGGGCATGGGCCCAAAAATGAAGTAGATTGAAAACTATGGTGGACCATATCATAGTAAATAGTGGTGACTGAACTGCCTATTATTAAAAACTAATGTTTTTGAAATGTTTATCTGCAATCCAACCCGTCGATAACGTCACATAAACAGTGGTGAAAGGATAAAACAACTATTAGCTTGATCCAAAACTTTTGTGGCTAATAAATGGACAATCACCCAAAATGTAAAATATAGGATATTGTTACTGTATCAGTATCTTATGCACAATTTTTTTTATAATTCTTTGCAGTGCGGTTTGAATGGTATAGCTATCCAAATTAGAACTTTTTGAATTTTTGCTTATTGTACTATTCCATTATCCATTTATTTCTAATCTCCTCCTCTATGAACTTGTGCACATTTGATGTAACCAGACCGTCTAGTGTATAGACTGCTCATTGTGAAAATTAATTTCTGCAGTTCATTTTCCATTGGATCAGCTCTTCTTTTTTTTTTTTTTTTTTTTTTTTTTTTTTTTTTTTCTGAAAGATCCAATGGATCAACTCATTCTCTTCCTTTTTATTAAAACTGTGACTTTTTCCTTCTCACTACTGAAATTGGATGTCGTATTTTGTTATGTCGTGACTGATGTAACTAGCCAAACAAAAGCACTACTGATTCAGTTATAATATAGTAGAAGGTTCTACACACATGATTTTGACTTTTCTTGTTTATGAACTGTCGTTATTTTACATTACTTTCATTTCATTGGTGTCATGTTCAAGTGTCAAGGCAATTTTATACGCTCCAAAGATGAGATGCATCAGGTTTTCTGTTTGTTACTGTTATTAGGTGGGAAGGAGAAAATCAGCCTGCAAATGAGAATGGTAAGCTGTGTTGAACGGAAAGCCCCAAGTTTTAGTGGTCCACTAATGGTTTCAAACCGAGCTTCTGCAAACAGTTTATCCTTTTGACTGTGAGGGCCCAACGTGCCTTATCTACTTAACGCTTATTGGTGTTTGTAGGAACTTTCTTCATAACATGTCATTTGCCACTAACATGTGGGTGGAAGCACTATTGGTTGTGGATGCTTTTACTCAGTTTTCTATTATTCATTGTAATACAATCATGCTTCAATGTTCGAATGACAAAGCCCAATCTTCTAGATTCTTTTCATTTTCTTTAGCGGCTTTGTAGTTATGGGATTGATTTCTTTTCTTTGTCTATTAAAACAAAGATTTTTCCCTTCATTTCTTAGGTAATGTGATGAAGAACTTTGGAAAGGGATTAGTTTCATTCAGTTCTGAAAAACTTGAACTATCAGTAAAGAAAAATTCAGATCATACAAGCCTTCTGAAGACATGACCTTTGATGTGCATTATCTCTGCCATCACCATACTTATCATGTTAAGCTGTCAATTGTGCCCTTCCTTTTTGATCTTTCTATTCTATGTTATTCAATTCCCTGGGCACTTAAATGGCTCTCACGACAGTTATATTCTTTTGGGAAGCTTATGAGACATTCTTTTATGGTAACTTCTCACTCTCCTTATGGCAGAAACCAGCGTCTTACACTAGCATGTATCTGATGCTTCATTACGATTTCTTTTTCATAATAAAAGTCACCGACTATCCGATATTTGGGCTATGGATAAAATTGAGTGACAGTCACCCGACAAATGGCCGGAAGAATGAAACAAGCAAAAGTTATGCCCAACGAGAATGTGTTATGGGCGATATGGAGCCGAAGACCAGTGTCGAGGAGGAGATTGACTTGGGTTAGTTCACTTTATGAAATGGTGTCTATCAAAAATAACCTTTAGCCTAGTTAGTGTGTCATGATTGATGTCTGATATAACTGCATACTATAGACAACAAAAGCCATTGGCATCTTCGTGCAGACAACAATCTTGAAGCATCTGCCTCATAGCATACCTGAAGCAATTATTTCCTTTACCTATTGGCTTCAGCTTTCAGCCAAGCAACAAAGGTTTGAGTTATTATCTTTGTTTTTATTTCATAGAAGACCTTGAATCAAACCATCTTTTTGGTTGTTGTTTTAAACTTGGTTTCTGCATTTTACAACAAGGGAGTTGTATTTTAGTGCTTTCCTATAATATTGGCATCGTTTTGATTGATTAAATTATACGGTGGTCGACCTTAGCATCTTGTTAATCTTTGTGCTTTCTTCTGTGATAGTTATCCCTGTCAAGTGTTTTATCCATATCCTTCGTAAAAATTAAAGTTACAATAGAAAAAATCTAATTAGAATTTCATGGTATCATCTTGGGACCAGTGGGCATGTCAAAATCCATGACTTCTCGAGATCTCTAACTCTGGGGTTGTGTCCTCTTTCAGAGAAGGTTAGTTGATCTACTCGGTGCTTTGCTACGGCCATCTAATGCTTATGCCTCCTGAGACACTGCTTGTATTTGTTAGGCAACTGTTAACCATTAATTTAAAATATAAAGTATTAAACTCATTCAAAGGTATGTTCTAATAATATATGTTTTGGCTTATTCAAAATCATGATAGGTTGGCTTTAATGACTGCTTTTATTTCAAATAGGAATGCGATCACTTGATCGGTTACGATGTTAAATCAAGAAAGTACATGTATAAACGATACGGTGCACCAGCCAATAGGGGCTTCTTGGCAGTGGGTCCCACGTGGGGCCACCATACTATTATATATAATAAATTATATTATTTTATATATATAATATTATATAATAATAATAATAATAATAATAATAATAATAATATTTTTAAAAGCACCCTAGCGTCCAAGGAATGCTAGCGTCCAGGGCCTGGATGGCCAGGACCTAAAACGTATACATCATGTTGGGTACCCATCGTCCGGACATGCTGGACGGCTGGGATGAAGAATACATATATATGGTGGGGGTCCACACACCATGTCTGGACTGTGTGGTTAGAATACATACATCAGGGCCCCACATCACCATGCAATTGATCCAGCACTGTTCAATACGATCTGGACAGTGTGGATGAACAAATACATCACGGTTAGGCCCACCCGAAAGCGGGCAGCAAGGTGAGCCACCAGATGGACAGCGGGGTGGATAAAATACGTTCATCATGGCGAGCCACAAATTAAAAGAAGGAGAGAGAGAGAGAGAGAGAGAGAGAGAGAGAGAGAGAGAGAAAGACAGAGAAAGAAGTACCCACCTATCCTTCTTCTTCCTCCCTAGCCTTCCAATGCTCCAAAAGTGCTCCTTCAACGGTGGAGATGATGATCCAAGGGTGGAGATGGGAGATAGGGTGGTAGGGAGTGGGCCACACATGGCTCTTCTCATGGAGAGCTTAGATGTTTCCTCTCCCTAGGAGTTGCTTGGGAGAGTGAGAAATGAGAGAGAGAAGAGTGGTGATGGAGTGGAAAAGATGTGTTCTTTTAACTTTTGTAAGAAAAGAATGGGCTAAGCATGGGTTGCATTGACTTTGGGTAAGAAGAGGTAAGGGTGAGTGATGGCTTGTGATGGGATGTACTTGACTTATGATTGATGTGATTGATGAGACATATCGTAGAGATTCTATTAGTGGGCGATGGAAGCTCATTAAGGGTTTATTGATCGTAGCCAGAGGAAAGAAGTGTTGCATAAACAATTTAAACACACCAAAGACCTCATCCTTGGATTTCAAAGCATAAATCCAAACCCACCTAAATGCATCATCTATAAAAGTAACAAAATACAATGCCCCACTCAAGGTTTTTGTCCTCATAGGACCACAAACATCAGAATAAACCAAGTCTAATGCATGCACTTTATTAACATGAGAAACAGATTTAATAAATGAAACTTTATACTGTTTCCCTGATAAACAATCAAGACAGGTTTTGAGAGGTGTACCTGTCACGTCTGGAAGGAGTCGCTTCGTCGCTAGTAGCTGAAGCCCTTTTTCACTCATGTGACCTAGACGCCTGTGCCACATGTCAATAGCTGAATCTCCCGTTGCGTTCAACCCACCCTTGCACATACTGACACTTATCTTGTAAAGGGTGCAACACTTCTTTTCTTTGGCCATGATCAACGAACCCTTGATGAGTTTTTATCGCCCACCAGCAAACCGGCTTTCATAGCCATCATCATCCAACCTTCCCGTCGACATCAAGTTGAGGTGAATGTCTAGGATATGCCTCACATCTCTGAGAACCAATGTGCAGCCCACATCAGTCTTCACACAAATATCACCGACTCCCATGATTTTTGATACGCCAGAATTTCCCATCTTCGTGGTTCCATGGTCACTTGACTTATAGCTTGTGAAGAAGTCCTTGTGTGGAGTCGCATGAAAAGATTTCACCAAACTAAGGCAAATGATTGCGAGTGCCATATAGGTTAGTAGGACTCTCAAACTCCTAAGCAGAAAATGAACTTCAACTAAATTATGACAGCTAGCCTTAGTTGTGTTTTTTAATACAATCTGTCGGCATGTAGGTATTATTCTTTTTAATGCATATCCCTCTGCATCTTACTAAAATAACGAAGAGACTGTGTAGTGTAGTTCGTTATGTGTAGGATGTGGATGTTTCTTGTTTCGTGGCCCACGAGAGGTTTTTAATGGCCAATAATCATTGTTTCCTGTGATGTGGTCCACCTGAAATTTTTGTTTCTTCAGTTGTAGGACCATTGCCTAAAATAAGCTGGAAAACAGAATACGGGGACACCGATGCCGACCGAACTGACATGTTAAGAGCCTAGCTTGATGAAGTTTTTATTGCACAAAAGTGATGGCATTTGTCAACTGGTTTTCTTCCATGTTATTTTGGTTATTGGTTATGTTACACTCCTGTGTTCTCGGTTTCGATTTGTAAATCATAATATGGAGTTAACTCAATAGAAATTACTATCATCATTATTGTTACTATTATTTGGTTGGTAAGTAGGTTTGAATTTTGCCCCCACTTTATGTAATTGGAGTGTTTAAAATGCATCAGTTCATAATGACCTTGAAGCGATGGAGTCCCATGATTCTTATTTTTGTTTTGGTATGGTTTCACTTACACTTAAGCTTGTCAAACTGCAGTTGCACTGCTCGGTGAAAAACGGGAACATTTTGCTCTTTCCACAAGTAAGATTTTATCTTGCATTATAATAGTTGATCATCTTTCTGTCTACATATATTTTTCTACGTGCATATATGTACATGCATATCCTCATA